>VYXD01016862.1:530548-603467 GCA_013397195.1 Hylia prasina | reverse complement strand
AAGGAAGGAAGGAAGGAAGGCTCATTTTTATATTGAAAATGGAGGGATAAAGGATGCTCCACTTTCAATTTCCCAGCTTGTAACACTGCTGTGGGAGTGAATAGGACAATCTGTTCTATTCTGTCTCCTTTTGATGCAAAGTGACAGACAAAACTGGCAATAATCATCCCACGTGTGTTAGCTGGGTGCTGCAGTGTGCCTCTGCATTTTCTCATCTGGCTTCTGCCTGCCTCTTAGGTAACAACAGAAAAAGCAGGTATTTTATTTGTGTCTGTGGGCAGAGAGAAGAAACTCATTAGAATGTGACAAGTTTCTGGGCTGAGTGATACAGCACATGTAATCTCATTATCTCTGCTGGGGAATGGCAGGAGTATGCATGTAAAACAAGATTTTATGTGTATACTTCAGTCAGTGAGGACTAATGGATTGATAATGGGCTGTTTGTTGCTGCTCAGCTTTTGGCTTGCATCCACAGTGGGGTATGTTGGAGCAGATCCACTGGAGCACACTGATTGATACTTATGCTAAATACAAACTGGCAAATGTTTAGACTTATTTTCCATTCAGAGTGCAACTTACCACTCTGTCATCTCTGAGTTTTGCCATGCACATATTACAAATATAGTCACAAGGCCTCAGGATCGTTTGCATTTCTCTGAAAAAATGAGTGGAAAGGTGTAGGGGGTTGACCCTGGCTGGATGCCAGGCACCCACCCAAGCCTCTCTATCACTCCCCTTTGTAGCTGGGGAGGGGAGGGAAAATATAACAAAGGGTTCATGAGTTGTGATAAGGAGAGGGAGACATCACTCACCAATTACTGTCATGGGCAGAACAGACACGAATTAGAGGTATTAATTGAATTTATTACTAACAAAATCAGAGCAGAATAATGAGAAGTAAAATTAAGACCTTAAAAACAACTTCTCCAGACCCTCACTCTCCTTCCCAGCTCTACCTCCTCTACCCCAAGGGAGTTATGGTCAATTTATCACATGGTCAGTTCATCACGTGTTTCTTCCTGATCCTGAGAGCAGAGATCAGAGGATACTGTGAGTTGAGCGGACCAGCTGCAATTGCAGCTGTGCAATAACCTTTCTTTTTCTTCTTCTTCTTCTTCAATATGTTATGACAAAGATGTGCCAACTTTTCTAATTGGCCCAGCCTTGGCCAGAGTGGGTATGTCCTGGAGGTGCCTGGCATTGGCTCTGCTGGACATGGAGGAAGTTTCCAGAAACTTCTCACAGAAGCCATGCCTGTAGTTTCCCCATTACCAAAACGTGGCCACATGAACCCAATACAAAAGGCCCACACGTTAAAATTAAAAAATCAGGTTGTGGGGAGGGGAACAGTGTGACAGCTAAGACAAAAGGAAGCTGATTTTGTGTGTGAGAGAAGTAAAAACTCCATGTTTCACAGCAGGAGTCAAGAATTCCTGTAGGGCATCCCAGACTCAGGAGGCCCTGCTTTAAGGAGAAGAAGATTTAAGAGCACCAGAAGAAAAATAAGGCAGGAATATGAGCTATATTTTCTTTTATCCACATTGTTGTATTTCTTGCTGTGCCAAAAGTATGATTTCTTTCTGTAATTATATGTCCCCTCAAGGACTTCATAAACACAAAATATCCATGTGGGAAGCCCAAAGAAAAGACAGAATAAAGTATTGGGTCCTTGTGGGACTTCACAGCCCTGAACCTGACTGCTTTTCTAGGTGGGCAGCAGGCTAAGAACCTTTGCTCAGGGTATATTCTAAGTGTGCAGGCAGACAGTGATGCAGGGACTGTGATCAGGGACAGAATGAGAGCTCACACATCCAAGGTTAAGAGTTGCATCCTCTGCAAATGGGCATCCAGCTGACCTCTCTTCCCATTTAGTCACCACCACAGATACCAGGATGCCACAGGCAGCATGATTTCTCTGCTGTTTCCCCTCTGTGGCCAAGGAAGGAGGAGTTAGATCTCTGGCACAAAACTACAGCTTTGAGCTGCAAACTAGTACATGAAGATCATCTTTCAGCATCTTAGGTAGTTATGCTAAATGTGACAGAGTGACAGAGCAGCCACACGTGTATGTGGAGAAATACAACTAGAACCAAGAGAGGTTGGCTCATGACTAGCTAAGAACAGCTTTAAAAGTGCAGGAACTTGGCTTTCGTGGCCTCCATGTCAGCATGAGACACCTGTCAGTGCAAAACACCCTGAAATCAGCTCAGAGAGGTATTGCATACCCTTGGGAGAAGAGTTGTGTCAGCTGGCAGGGTGAGCAGAAGCCCAGCCTCCAAAAGCCTGTTCCCACACAAAAACATCTTTCACTGCTTTGTGGGTGCCTCATCTGCACCACATGTGGTAAGGCCTCTCCCCCAGGAGTCATGGACCCACTGTGAACCCAGAGCAGGAGAACATTTCCCCTTGAGAGGCAGAGAAAAGTGATGGGGAGAGCAAAGGGCTCACAGACCCTCGCAGCACTCTAAAGCTCTTTGCCTGGTGTGCAGCATCTCAGGCTGGATAAAGAACAGGGAGCACAGTGAAACCCATCCTCCAGATTAATCTCAGAGCACTTTGTGCTGCTCCAGGCATGTTTATTTCTCAGTTAAGGTGTTACAAATAGTGATATCAGCCAGCCTGATTGTACTGTTTTAGTCATCACAGACAAGCCCATCAAGGCTCAGCAGAGAGGAGCTGAATCATCTCCAGACTCAGACACCCACAGATATGTCATGGGTTTTTGTCCATCTGCCAAAACATGCCATTATAGGCTGGAAAATCTGCAGAGTTAATGTTGCTGCTGTTCTGTTCTGCTGCTTTCTTTCCCTTCTGTACCTTTTCTTTTGCTTTATAGCGTTACATGACATTGCATAATGCATTCACATTTTTACAACAACAACAACAACAACAAAATCTTCCTTTGGATCAATAGCAAGTGTAGTATCCAATTGATATTCTTGGCAGCAAAGCAAATAAACCAATGCCTCAGTCAGACTGTCTCAACAGGCTTGGTAGCAATGCTTCCATGCATAGGTGGAAGTTTCTTACCTGCTCCTTACCAAGTGTGTGGGCACTGATTTCAGCAGACACTCCCTGAGGGCTGAGGTGCAGTCAGAAAAGCAGGATGTACTGGGGAACAAAGTCTTCAAGTGAAAGACATCACTGCAAAAGGAGTAAATTAATTTTGTGCAAGCAGGTAAGGGAGATGTGGAATGAGAGAGCAGTGTGCTGAGCCAGTGCTTCCAGAAATCCCTCTGGGGAAGTGCTGGCAGAACAGGAGCTGGAGCTGTGTTTTCCTGCACAATGAAGCACGCTTCTTCTAGCTGCTATATTTGGTCTTTGCGACAAAATTACTGGGGAACAATCTGTGAAGGAGCTCAGTACTTGGGAATCTGATAGGATGTAGCATGAACTTCACATCAAACTACTCAACAAGATCAGAACCTTTGCAGCTGCACTTATGCCTAGACATAATGCCAAATGCAAAAAATCCTAGAGGCATATAGAGTCTTTATACATCTTTAAAAATGCAGACAATGTGAGAACTGAAAAATTATTTTTATTTATGGGTTTCTGTTTTGATGTGGGTTTTCGCTTTCTCTTTTTTTTTTTTTCTTTATTGGTTCAGCTGAGTTTCCTCAAAATGCAATGCAAGGTTAAGAATCTAATTTGGTCAGCTTTCTATTTTAGGCTCACTTCTTCTTTTCAACTACCTTAAGGTAGATTTTCTAGCATCAGCAGGGTCTTTGTGTGGAAAGATATGCAGAGAACTGTTCACACAACCCATATAAAAATAAGATCTTTTTAGATGTCAAATTTGGTTGAAGTTGGTCGCTGGCTCTAAAGTCAGTGGGCATGTGATGCAAACAGCCTGGCAGACACAAAATGTCTGTATGAATTCTGTTTTCTTAAGGCATTCTCAATGATTATGATGAAAGAATGGCTGAAAACATGGAAGGGTTTATGATGTGGACACAATATTAATATCCAAATAGGCTGAGGAAGGAGATGATCATCCTCAAGGAAGCCTGAAAACCTGATCTGGTGCATGTTAAATTCAGTCCTCTTCAACCTGCTCTGCTCAGTAGAAATGTCTTCATGACCAAGACCTGTCATTCTCAGTAAAGAATTCTTCACCCTCCAGAGGGGGAAGAAGAGGGAAACTTTTCTCTCTCTCATTACCTTTCTATGCATAAACCAGTCATCCCAGGGCTCCAAGAACTCAGTTTGTGACTCAAACCTGGACCCCATGCTATGAGATAATCATGTTTGTCATGTATGTGAAGGTGACTGAGATTTATGTTAAACTAAAGAGCAAATCAAAGTGGTCAAAGAAGAAAGAAGATACTGCACTATGAATATGAAGGTCTTGCTCAAAACAAATTGAACTTCCAGTTAGTCATTAACTGCTGTTCTTTTATGTAGTTGCAAGAAATATTAGGCTCTTCCAAGCATCATGGGATTAATTTATAGGATTTGAAAATAAGCCTAAAATAAGTTGAAAATATTTTCATAAAATGTTTAATTTTAGTTCTTGTGTCAACAAAAGTATGTGTTTACTTTCCATTCCTACCTTTTAAACTTTTTCTTTGCTGCACACAGTACAGCAGCAAATGCAGTAAAAAGGATATATTTCAATGTCTTCTTAAGAGGAAGGCATAATTTGGTATTGCTTTCTGAAAATCAAAACATCCAGCTTCAATGAATTAGTTCAGCTCTTCATGATGTAACTTTTCAGTTTTGTACAAACCTCAGGGGACACCACAGTGGGTAGTGGAAGAGCAATTGTTGGTCCAACAGATGTGTAGGATAAAACCAGGGTGTGAGTGGGGTGGGTGAAAGCTACCAAGGATCAGGGCTTCCATCCCTACAGGATCCCTGCAGTGGGATGTTGGCATTCCTGGCTCTTTTCTGCTCCAAGGTCAGGCCAAATAAAACTTAGGAGATGCTGTTTTGAAGTGTCACTCTGAAATTTATTATCCTTATCTATTACAAACTCATGAGATGTGAGCTCTCTCTAACAAGTTGAGAAAGTGAGTTAAAATGGTCTATTCAAGGCCATTTAAGTCCCAATTATCCAATAAACAGTTGACATCTATATTATTTATGTTTTGGACCCAATGACTTATCACCCAAGGTCCGCAATGTGGACCTCACTAATCAAAGAAATCATCCAAATCCGTGAAGAAGGAGGTGAATAAAAAGTGCAAAAAGACAACTAATCCACACCCAAAGATCTCCATCTTGGCTCCCATATATCACCACACACTAAAATCCCAAATCTAAGGTTTTCACCCTGTGAGATCACACAATACTATCCAAACTGCATCTCCATGATGTGAGAACTAGCACTCATTTTTGGAAGCCTGTTTTAAAGCCTCCCGTCGAATGCAGTGCTTCCCTGAAATTTTGTACCTGTCAGACAAAGAGTCCAAAACTCTCAGCATTCAGGGTGCCAACGGTGGGACAACTCTCTGCTGTCTGGAGATGACCAAAACCCTCAGCTTTCAGTTACCACAAAAGACATATGATTTTCAGAAGACGGCTGCTCTGGCATCTCTGAAAAAGACATTTATAAATTAGATTTCCCCAGGCTGAGGTATGGAGAAACCAGTAAACCCTTGGGAAATGACAACTGAAGCATCTAAATGTACAAAATGTTTTTGAATACCATTGAACTGTAGATGTTCTTACCCATTATGAGGGTCAAATATGCTCAGTGTGTCAAAAATGAGTTAGGAAAGTGCTGCAGTTGCTGTTTATGCCAAAGGCTCCTTCAGCTGACAGCTTTAGAAGTCTTAAAAGCATAAACATTTTAGCAGACAACAAGTTGCATTTCCTAAACTAACAGCTTTTTGAAATTATGGAAAAGAAACCCATAAAATGCTTATATATACTTCTCCTCCCTCACATTCATTTTAAAGCACTTTAGCAAAGTAACTCTCCCCTATTGTGGTAATAGGAAAAGAACTTGTTTACAAATTGTACACTGAAATTTAAGTTACTGGGAGTAGCAACAGGTTTGTAGTGACAGGTCACTTTAGATTGGAGTTTAATTTATGAAGATTGCTTTACCTGGGGCTATGGTAATCTATGCCTTCGGAGTAATTCACCCTCTGCCTCATTTCGAATGCAGTCAAAGGCTGTCGTATTTCACTATGACAATGTAATCACAGATCCACATTAAAAAGTCATTATTGTTTAGAATCCAGCTTGGTTTGAAAAACACTTACTATAAAATTCAACAGCCTTTGTAAATTACCCAAAGGTTTACTCAAGAATACAAGGTACAGTGATTTAAATCTGAAACTTACTACTTTATTGATTATATGGGATTTTTAGGTCACTGCATTTATGGGAAATGATTAGTGAGTAATCAGAGTAATAAACTCCTTGATGTTGGTTCATAAATAATTATGAATTGAATTTTCTTTATAAGGATCAGATAAAAACTGAGTTAGCCATAAGATATCTCTTCTTTAACTTTCTTCCCTGCAGCATTCTGAAACCCAGCAGTGATAAAACCAACAGTAAGAGTAATTTTCTGATTTCTCTGTCTTTTTTAAACCAGAAGAAATGTGCTCTCACATATATATCTATTATACTCTTCTGCTTGGAGTTTTGTGTGAAACTAAAACTTGACTCCACTTTTTAATTCTACATTGACTCTTCTGGCATTTTAAAAACCTGTCACAGACAGATCCAAACTACTTTGTGATTTATGAAACCCCAGATTTATATTCTAACCAACACTCAGCCATTTATCTATCCTTGTACATATGGTGATTATTGAACTCCTACTTATCTTTGTTCAATATCCTTCTGCATAGTTCATTTTTCCCTGCAAATTGAGAGAGTTTTAGCCCAGACTACTGTGCAAGAGTTTAAAACCGTAATAAAAACAAATGATGCAATGAACCAATTAAAATTGTTGTGTATATATTTTTTTAATTAGACATTTATGAGCTGTGAATTGGATCAGATATTCCCAATGCACATGACATGCTGACACATAATAGCTGCTTTTGGGATGTCAGGTTAGCTTTTTATGAATGCAAATAGAGGTAGGTTTTCTTTTTTTTCAATTAACTTTAGGAATACTTTGTTGTATTTACAATAGAGTTGGACACTGCAGTGTAGCTTACTCAGAAGGCTTGAAAGCATTATATTTAGAAATATATATAGTGTTCAGATTTCAATGGAAAGCATTTAATAAATGTTTTGGATTCTATGTAAAAGTGAATAGTAAAAAGAGATCTCTTCATTATCATGCTACTCCTTGAACTTGCTGGTACATGAACTCAAATGGACAGTGTTGTTACAAATGTAGCAAACAAATGACCAGGTGGTAAACCCAGGTGAATTATTTATTGCTACAAAAACCAGCTACAGGAACAGGAGGCTGAGCTAGTCTCAGCCCCTCACGGCAAGCCAGAGCAATCAATTCCATATATACGGGGCACCCCTCATGGCAGTCTGTTCCTTGAGAGCGAGGCGTGGCTGAGGGCTGTCCGTCCCTTCTTATGGTCTTGGTCCCTTCAGTGATTGGTCCATTTTGGATCCTCCGTATGATTGGTGCATTTTCTCAGCTCTCATTGGTCTTTATCAGGGCGCTCTCTGCACCAATCATCTTCTCCTGCCGTGACTTGATTGGCTGGTTCTATTCCCCAGTGAAGGCTCTGAGTTGCAGTCCCTGGGTTATCGGGAGGACAAGAGAACATCTTCTCCCCGGCACTCCATGACAACATGACAATTGTAACTACATTGGAAACACAACCTGACAAAGTCTGCAAACATTTGAAACTATACACTGCAACACTGTCTAACAATCATTTGAACAACATTACAACTTCAGGCAGTTGCCAGAACCACTTGAGAAACAGAAACAGTTGAGAATTAAAACACACAACCACTATGCTCACAAGATGTTCTTTTTTTAACCCTTTTTGTGTCTATAACAATGTGGTGCCTCCTGACTGAAGCCAATACTTCTGGCTAGAAAACCTCTTCTCCACTCTTTTTTAATACTGGGATTAAACTGGGCTTTGAACAGTTTTTTTCCATCAAGCCTTGTTCTCAGAGTTGCTCTGCCCACATCCCAGTGACAGTAAGGAATTTCACTTCTGCACTGGGAGTTGGTTCATCTTCAGGTACCTCCTGTCTCCGTGCACCTCACAGGGTTCCCTCAGGGGTGTCAGACATGTCAGCACAGAGATTTGCAGCTCTACATTCTTCTGAAGGGTTTATTTCTGCGCATCATGTTCATAGTACAAATGCAATACTCACATCTTGCAGACCATGCTGCTTAGGAGAGGCTGTGTGTGCTGGTGGACATGGTGTTAGGTCTGATGCAGCTCCCACCCTATCTCAGTGCTTTGGGAAATCCACTTTCTTTGCCTGTAATAAGGCCCACACTGTTTGAAGTTTTATATAGCTCACAACTTGCTAAATAACTGGGAATCTATCACCTAAATAGGAATTAGACTGTCAACTATCAATGGCGATCTGTGGCTCTGAAAGAAATGGTTATCTTTTTTTTTTTTTTTATACAGCATAGTTAAACATCACAAATAAAATAACAATAATAGCCATTTGGGAACTGAAAAAAACAAAATGTGCTTAAAAGTTATCAGAAATTGTAAACATTTGAACTAACAAAACTAACAATTGCTGTAAGACTCCTATGATGACAAAGTAATCAGAAATATTCACTGATGATACCTAAAAAATGCATGAAATTCTGAAACAAGTTAAAGAGGAATAGTTACTTTAATCAGGGCCAAGAAGATATTATCGAGGCCAACAAAACAGCAACAATAATAGACAACTTTCACACCTTTCTCATGTGGACCACCAAACATATGCCATAACAGAGGAGCTTAGCAGAGCCCTGCTGAGCTTTGTGCAGATCTCCTTTTGGAAACTGAGCAGCAGCAAGGGGCTCCAGATGAGCTGTGTTGCTTTCCCCAGCCAGGGCAGGGTTGCTATGCCCTGTGGAGGCTCTGACCCCACAGAAAAAAAAGGCTGCTCTGATCTCTCCCATGGACATCACCCTAAAATGCAAGCTCTTATCCTCTGCAGAGAGCCTGTGAAGTAGAAAAGTGCAATCAAATGAACAAGTGTGTGAAATTATCTTTTCTTGGTGCAACTTGGATGTCGACATTGCAATAAGGAAATAAAGAGAGGCTTTAGCATCCTTCTTGATATTCAGTTCATTTTCAGTGTACCAGCATCCTGCTTGATTTGAGAGAAACCCACTCTAATCACACTTCACATTAATTCTCCACATATAATTCTAAAAGGGTTAATGACGAGGAATTGTTATTTTAATCAATGGTAACAAATTGCTACGGAGTCCAACAAGAGGATAGATTCAAAGCACTTTTTGAAGACCACTTCTCAACAAAAAAGACATTAAATCCATAAGTTACAGCTCTAAATTACTCTTGTATGAATTACATGAAAATGGGCTCTTTAGCATAAAGGGCAGCATCAGTTTTTCACTCTGAACATGAAATCATTCTTTTGAATAAATGGTGTTCTCACTGGTTTGTAGGCAGTGGGGCTTCCAGTGGCTCTTGTAAGCCAGTCTCAAAAAAGCAGTTTTCCTTCAATTTTCTTTTAAACAGTTCATGTCAAATAATCTTCTTAAATTGTGATAAACCAAGTCCTGATTGTGAACTTTCCAAAACCCAGGAGGACTGGACTTTGAAATCAGATTTTATAAGCAGGTAAGTGTTGCACTCCCATGAGAGATCGGGCAGGAAAGTAAAAATTCTCTTCAGTGCAGTTTGCAATAAGATACCAGTGAGAGATGTGACAAGCCTGCCATTTGAAGAGGTGGTGGCTATAATCTAATTAGCATAATTAGCCAACGGTGCTTTCTTCATGGGTACTAGTTTCTAATTGAGGTGCAGCTGCTCAGTGAAAGAACCAGCTTGATGAGACCATGCCACCTGATTGAGAGGGACCAGGGCTTTTATTCCTACAGTAATGCCACCCTGAGTAAACCCCTAATTGGCAGGAGTAATTAACTAGAAGGGGGAAAATTTCTGTGTAGGTCTAATCGTTTCTGTGATATCCAGCCATTGCTGTGATAGCATCTTCTCCCAGGAACAAACCCAACCACAGGGAGTAGCAAGGGAACCAGCAGGAAGGCAAATGTACTTTCAGACAGTGGGTGGCACAGTGCTGTGAAGAATAAAAGCACTGGACAAACACTCACTGACTGCTAACACTGTTCTTGTTTTTATTTAACAATAACCTATGGGAGTCACTCTACATTCCCTGTTTTTCCCCTCACACTCCCCACTACAGGCTATTCATAGACACAAATGTGATTCACCATCCCTTTGGCTGTCACCTGCTCAGAGAGAATCCCAATCAGTTCAAACCAGCAATAATCTATTGTGATTTAAGGATATGGATGTTCTGGTTCCGTGTTACTCAGGGAGAGACTGCAGCTTGGGCATTAGGGGCATTAGGACATCTTTGCATACCCAGCCAGGTATAGATTAAAAGGGGATGAAGTGGAGCTGGGGGAGGGCTGTGCTGATTTTATGCTGAGGTAGCAACCTCCTGGCTGGGGAGAAGCTGCAGGACTGAGCCCTGAACTTCTCGTGTTGGTCTCAAAGGGCCCCAATTCCAAGAACAAAGGATCAGGTGCATTTATTTCACATTTTCCATGTAAATGGCTGCTTATAGTGTTCATATTAGAGTAGGGCTGAGAGTTCCCAAGGCACAGCAAAGCTTACTATAGCAGGTTATCATGTGCCAATTTTTCCCCTGTCATCAAATACTAGTTTATTTTCTGGGGTATTTTTGCATATTTTGTTCTCCCTAGAGCTTTCTGCTCCTTGAATAACATTATGCTTACATCAGTTTTAATGACTACTAAAGACCCATCATGTGCATAGGATGCAATACTTTCACTTATGATTGGATCAATTGATATTCATTTCTGGTTTCCCCTTTAAAAATAATAATAAAAATAACATATAAAAGTAATTTGACACATGATGTTGATAACATTTCATGAATGCCTGCCTGGCATAAGGTTACATGCAATAGACAGGATTAGTCCCAGCCTTTGTTCTTCCAAATCTCAGGGATGATAACTTAAACAGTTAGGTCAACAGTCTGAGGCTGTTCTTTGGCATGAGCTGACGTTCATCTGGGCCTTATCTAAAAGAAGCCAGGTGTTAGTGTAAATTGGCAAAATACTGCTTAATCCCACTGATTTAGATAGCTTCTTTTCTTTCTCACAAAAGGAAAAGATGAATCAATTCAAATTATGGAGATGATGGACTCCTATTCAGAGGGGCTTGGACAGATTTATCTAGAATGCTCCTTGTGCACCTCAATAAGGGTTTCTGTGTTTGCTCTGCACTGGTCTCTCATGTCATCCCACACCCTCTCATTTGTATTTAACATTTATCAGAATGACAAAATGAAGAAAATATCTTAGGATGAATGATTAGAAAAATCTCCCCTTTCCTTCACACAGTAGGAAATGTACAGACAAGGAAAAAATCTATAGTCAGGGAAGAAAAAGACTCCCAATGCTATGTAAACTGAGAAGAAATTTAAAATAATCAGAAGATAAATGCAATGGAGAGATATCCATGGTTATCTTGAAAGGAGAAGCTTAAAGGTAAAAGGTTAAAGGTAAAAGCATTGGTCAGATGGATGTTGCTGGTTTGTGAAAGAATTTCAAGAAGATACCAGTGAAATGAGGGTCCTCAGAAAGTAAAATGTACAGCACTTTTACTACCTTCAGCTGTCTTCTGATAACAGCTATATGGAATTTTTTTCCCCCTATTTTATGATTTCCAGACCAGATCTATTGGTTTTAATTAGTGATATATAAATGCAAAAATTAAAAAACAACCCCAACGAACTGGCAACATTTTTCATTGAAAAATAGCCAGGGAAAGTCCCTCAGAGCTATTAATTAAGTTTCTAAATATGTGAACACCCACACATACCTTAGGGGAGTGGAGAAAGCAGTTTCCTGCCAGCTTTAGCTTCAATTCATTTTCCCATTTTGCACCTACAAGTTTGCCAGCACAAATATTTCCTGGGGTCATTCTGTCAGCAAAAAGTAAAAATGGCAGCAGTTGGTTGTCAGTCAAATCAAATCCATGTTTCCTTACTCGCCTTCACAAACATTTGGCGTTTCCAGCAATTCAGTGGCACATGGTTTGGATTGCTTTTGCTGCTACGTGCTGAAAATTTGCACAACAGATAGAGAGATCTTGGGACAAATCTTCAATATGCACCTCCTCTGAATGCCAGTGCGAAATAAATATGAAACTATATTGACCAGCATGAACCAGTGCTGCTCTTCCTGTTGGTTTTCTCTAAATGAGAGTAGTGCTGCAAATTCCACAGCATGTTGATGATTTACCCAGGCAGAGGCTCTCAGCTTTGTCCATCCTGAGAAGACTGGGCTGAAATGGCTCTGTCCTGGCTGGATGATGCAGGATAGATCTTGCAGAGTGTTTTGGACAGGAGTCAGTGACAACACCAAAGTTAGTGCTGCTCTCTGTCCAGCCCCAGGAGGAAGAGGGTTGGGGGCACATATGAGCCTGAATCCTCACATCTCCTGCCTCAGAATGCGTAGCTGAGGGGCACAACTGCACCAGGAGCAACCACAGACACCTCCTCAGTGCATGTGAGTCAATAGAAGTTGCTGCATTGTCATATTAACACAAAGATTTCTGAGAGGGACAAACACTTTCCCATGTGAAAATTCCTGACAACTCTCTCTACATTTGCTTTTCATTTTCATTCAGACTACTGGTTAAGTAGTAATGATCTGGGCATAGGGCATTTTCTGAGGATTAATGGTAGCCTGACAAGCATTTATGGCCAGAGTTATAGCCAAGGGTGCCATTAGTCCCAGCTGGTCATTAATCCCTGAGAATGCCCTGTGCTGGGGTGGCTATTGCTATTATTAGATGAAAATGAGAGCAAACACAGGAGTATGGATTTTTTTTAATGGTTGATGCTGTTATGATTGGAATGTGTAAGGTGTTTTTAAGAAATAATGACTTACTCATTAGGTCGTCCAATTGCCTGAATTATCTGTGCACTGCATGAAGCAGGTTGCTATAATTAAAAGGTTTTAAACATTTTACTTCCTAATTTAAAAAAAAAAGTCTGTGTCAAACTAACACGGTTTTTCAAAACTAGAATTCCCAGCTAAGCATTCCTGCATGTTTCAAATTAGTTTCAGAAGCAGCATTTGGGAGATGTGAATTTCCCCACTGGACCTGCCAACCCTCTGGTAAAAGCTTGAGAGCTCCCCAGAGTTGGAACCTTTAGTAAAGGGTATTGATTCAGGGGGTTCTGGTTTTCCATATGCCTACTGGAGATAACTCACTGTTAGTTAGACATCTCCAGAGTAACAGAAATTTAAAAAGAAAAGAAAAAAAAAAAAGGTATCGGAATGCCTAGGATGCAGGCTGGAGCAGCCAACAGGGAACACGATGTATGGGGAGCTGCTGCCTCTCTCTGGATGCAGGACACTACACACAACAGCCTGTGAGGATCTCTTGGCACTCTCTGCTAGGAAGGCTCTCCTAGCTCATCCTTTCTTGTAATAGCTGGGTGGGGCTGATCTTCTTGAACCAGATGTTGTGGTAATGCTGAAAATCTCTATTTTACTCCATAGACAGTCACTGGTTGAGACATTTTTAAAAAGAGAGAACTGTGACAAATGCCATGATTAAAATCTGCCTTGGTGAATTCAGGATGAATAGTACATGGAGATGTCTTGTAAACAGGGTGTGATGGTTTTGAGCAGGGGTAGGGACAGATGGGCAAAGAGCAGAGCTGGTTTAAGATAGGTCTCCAAAACTACATCAGAGGAAGTATATGGCTTCATCATCTGCAAAAACAAGGAACTGGATGCCAAAGCAAGGAACCCTAGGGAGAGCTGTATTGTTCGGATGAAGGGTTCACCTACTGCTCTATCCTTTCTCCACCAGGTCCAAAATCTGACCTGTAAGAACAGGAGCTTCTGTCTCCTGTTACCTTTCAGCCTCAAGCTACTTTCAGCTCCTATGACTTCCTGTGGTTGAAATGATATGTCTGTCTATTTAGTAATTCCCCACAGAAGTCTCTTCCTAATACTTAGTTGCACCCACAATGACTCCTAGAGAGAGCTCACACATGCCTATCACTGACCTCATGAAGAACCACGTGCTTTTCCTTGCTTTGACCCTGGTTCTCAGCAGCTTCCTTTGGTTGCCACTAGCCCAGTACAGAAAGGGGCAGTGAACAGTCAGACTCTGCCCAGGTTTTCCAGCCTACTCAGGCTTTTCTAGACCTTTATATTCTTCTGTCTCTCTTCCAAAACTCTTTTTCCGTCTGAAAAGTTCCAGCTCAGCTGAGCATGTTTTGTAAAAGTATCCTCAAGTGGACTGAAAATTTTATCAGGGTGAGTGAGCAGTGAGCCTGTGCAAAAGAAACACACAAACTTCAGAGTTGGATCCTGGCACCCTTATGTATGAAATTTGAAAGCAAAATCAATGGAACTGCGTCTAAATGAAGAGTGGCAGACACTTGTGCTTACAAAGCAAGATATGTGTTAGCACTCATTTGTTCTGGTAATGTGGCAAGGACTGCTTCTAACGTGTATCTGAATTGCAAAGCCTAGGGCCCAATATAAAATCTGCCATCTTCCATAGACCTGCTCCAGGTGGAGAGCACCACAAATTTTGATCTGTTCAGTTTTAATAGTCACTTCTACAAATATTGGTCATGCAAAATGAGATTCCAAGGAGAAGTCTCCAACATTATTCTGTCCTTTTTTTAATTTCATATTGGTACCTTAACCTTTTGAAATTTGCCAATGTATGTGAAATGAATTTTTTTGATATCTGAAGTGCCTTTTTTCTCCATTTTACTTCTACTCCTGTGAAAGGGATCACTGCAGTATTTTAGGTAGAAATAATCTGGTTGAAAGGTTCTTTGGCTTCTTTTAGTGCAAATCTTGGTAGTGAGTCAAAACTGAAGCACTGCATTACTCAGCCCAACTTATTTTACATACATATTAATGGTGTATAATAATAACAATAAATCCAGAATCTGTCCACACATTTTTTTTAATTAATCTTGTCTACACATTATTTTACCTTTCAAACAGATCAATTTGCATGTGTATAGGATGGTTTGATATAGGAATCTCTTTTTCTCCCTAATGCTTGTTTTATTCTTTGGAGAATAGAGCCCTCAAGAAGCAGGTGCAGACAAATATAATTTTCTCAATTTCCCACCTGAAGCAGGAGGACTTAATAAAGGAAAGGAGGTTGTCTACCACTCAGTACAATAATGCAGAGGATAATGAAGATATGCATATTGAAGGCTCTTCCATTGGCGTGGGGAACCCTGTTTCCTGCTGTCACTGAAAACAGGCCAGGAAATTCCTTTGTTTGACCTTGCACTGGCTTTGATTTTTGACATGAAACACACAAATAATGAGCAGTACAGTCAGCTTCATGATAGGAAAGCAAAAATTCTGCTTTCCAGGGTACCAGCGCACTTTATTGGAAGGAGAGTTGTCAATGTGCAAATACTGGTGATCCAGAGCTGCCTCTGTGTCTGTGCAAGTGTGTGAGGGAGGGGATTCTGCTGCAAATTTCATTGTGCCTTTTGCTTGGGTTGCCTTTTCCATATGGTCCACAGCCCTGCTCTGTAATTTGCTGCATTTGGGTTTGCATAAGTGAGTCTCACTCTCAGGTCTGACCTGCTAAGCAAGTCCTACCTGATGGCATCTTGGGGAATCCCATGAGAGGAGAGAAGGCTCATGAACATTTTTCATGTATCCATTGATTGATGGGATTGTTGGATCATTTATAATGCTGATCTAATAAAAGGTGTGGCCATACTCTTTATATTACCTGATCTTCAGCCAACAAATGAAAATTATCACCTTATCCTGGAAGGCTCTGTGACCAATAGCATATCAGGGAGAAGATGCTATAGCTAGCTACAGCTTTTTTTATTCCAGGTTTTTAAATGGGTTTGCACACAACACAGCCACCTTAAGTCAAGTATTTGGTGCTGAAACTTCCCATCAATTAAGCAGATCCTCACCTAGAGCAACTGGTCTGTATTAATTTATATCCAGCTGTTCACCTAGCACATCACATTTTCTCTCTGTGAAATTTGTTCCACTGTTCTTTCAACTTATTTCTCCTTCATTACATCAATGCTTCACAGCCACAGGAATTCTTACCCTGAATATGATTATTGACCTGTCAGCCTGTGCCTGCTGCCAGAAGTCCAACCCCACCCTGAGCTGCACTGAGAGGAGCAGGGCCAGCACACTGAGGGAGGTGATTCTCCTTCTCTGATCTGCTCTTGTGATGCCCAGCTTGGAGTGACCTGTCCAACTCTGGGGTCCCCAACAGAAGAAAGATGTGGACCTCTTGGGACAAGTCCAGAAGAGGGCCACTGAGTTAATCACAGGGCTGGAGCATCTCCCTGAGTAAAGAAAGCTAAGAGAGTTCAGCCTGGAGAAGGGAAGGGTCCATGGAGGTCTAATAGCACCTTCCAGTACCTAAAGGAGGCTTAAAGGAAAGCTGGAGAGGGACTTTTCATAAGGGCATGTAATGATAGCACAAAGGAAAGTGTCCTCAAGCTGAAGGAGGGTACATTTAGATTAGATATTAGGAAGAAATTCTTTACTGTGAGAGTGGTGAGACACTGGAAGAGGTTTCCCAGGGAAGTTTTGGATGTCCTGTCCCTGGAAGTGTTCAAGGCCATGTTGGATGGGGCTTTGGCCAGCCTGGTCTAGTGGGAGGTGTCCCTGCCCATAACAAAGGTGTTGGAACGAGATGATCATGGAAGTCCTTTCCAACCCAAACCATTCCATGATCTATGATTCTATGATTATCAAACTAAAATCAGGAATTCAAAGGTTTAAAATGAAACAACTCAGTCCTAGAGAGCTCATAGCCAGACAGAAGGTAGAGAGAACCAACAGGTAGAGTGAAATGTAAAATGGCAGAGCAGGGCTTTTCCCAGGATTTGGGGGCACCTCCATGACCTCATCCCACTTCAGAGGACACAGTAGTTTGGTACACAATCTGAGCTGCACAGTTAGTCTGTACTTTGCTACTGCTCTGTTAAGTCCTGACTTGTAATTCAGAAAGAGCATGTGTGCAAAATCTTTTTTTAAAATAAGACCAATAAAATTAAAACTTTTCTTTACAAAGACACTTTCTTTAGCTAGTTATGAGCATTTGACCAGGGAGTGTCATCACAATACCACCTTTTCCATTACTGTCCAAACAATATGCTTTTCATCTCAAATATAAACCCAATGTCATTCCTTCATGGACCACAGGGAAAAAAAGGTAAAATGAAATACAGCAGCTGAGATGGCAACGAAAATTAGGCATCGTGGATAAGGGTTTGATCCAAAAGTAATACTTTGGAGATAATGACAGGGCAAATTAGTGTAAATTCTACAGGGACACTCCTGATTTCTGGCCTAATTCACAAAGATTAGTTACCATAAGGTACCACTTGAGTAATGTAAAAGAAAAGCACATAGATATGATGGGAAACGTGAGCAGCTGACTTCTTTATGTGGCAGTAAACTGGGGTAATCTATTCCTGTCCACTAATGTTTATAAACATATTGTAAACAAGCATAAATGAACAGCTCATCTCTCTGAGGGGACCAGATGCATCCTTAACACTGATTAAGTGTTTTGTTCTGCCTGAGTGTCTGGCAGAGGTTTATGCTCCAAAGCAGAGGGAGGGAGACAGAATAATGACAGTCTTGTATTCTCCTGGCTCTTTAACTGCTTTGGGGGATTCAGCAGGCAGTATAGCATGGGTAATTCTCCTGATGATCATTTCCCACAGAACTCCCTTGCACGGGATACATTTTGCATGTCAGGTCTTTAAAGCCACTTCTCAGGTCTCCTTTTTTTTGTGAAGGAAATAGGAGAGATGAGCAGAAGCAGCAGTTGTTCTTGGGAAGATCCCCTCATGCACTTCCATCGCCTTTAATGCCACCAAAAACATCTGAATGCTGACTCAATGTCATGATAGCAATCACAAATGCAACAAATTCTTCTTTTGTGTCAGTAAGCTGCCTCTCGCTCTTCAGAGGCCTGAGGTCTAAAATTGACAAAACTTTCATTTTTGCAGCTTCCTACAGAAATTTGGGTGAAGAATGATTTAATAACTTACCTCATTCATGTCCTGTGAATCCACAGCCAGCTCCTACTGTTCTGTGGGGTGTAATTTTTAGTGCTGTATCTTATGGGCAGTTCTGCACTCCTTCTCTCCCTCCCCATTAATTACAGCCACAAATGCATTTCAGATGGACTCAGATGAATCCTTTGTTGGGTGGCAGGGTGAGGATTTGCAGCCAACAGTGTACAGCAGAATGGTGATCAAAAAATCTGACTTTAGCTATTTGTTGGTGTGAATTCCTCAAAGCCATCTCCAGCAGCTTTCAAGCCAAGGTGCTTTCTCTCCCCAGAAGACTGATGTGCTGTTTCTGGTAGCTTAGTTGAGGAACCTGCTTCTGTCTTCCTGACAAAATTTGCTGTAAGAATGGAAACTTGTATGAAAGAGTGAAAAATGGGCTTATTTTTTTTTTTTCCTAGAAACGGAGAAGTATTGGGCATGTTTTATAAAGTGCAATGGTTATTGTTTTGCATTATTTATCATTTTGCCAGATTTTCTGACTACTACTAGTAAGCTAGACAGTTTTATTTTAAATGTATGCAATAGCAATAGTCTGATTTACTGATTTTATTCACATTGCCTTTGGCAACAACAGACATTTGCCACAGCTGACAAAGTAACTTTTGAGCCTCCCTATCTTGCTCTTGCACTCTTACACTTTTAAATAAACACTTGAAGAATTTCATGGGCCATCAGAAGCTGTGCAAGATTTGTAATTGGCAGCACATGAATGCTGAATGTGTAAATGTGTTTGTGTTTTCTGTTATATCAATGACCTCTATTTGCTCTGCTACTGTGTACCTAGTGTATCCTTAATTTAGGGCAAAGGTGTCATGACATGTCTATCTATTATTAACTGTGTAAATAAGATGTAGCCCTGCAAAAAAACCCCAAAATAGCAAAGTCAATCCTGCATAGTGCTAAGACTTGTATCTCCAAAGTTACTCAAGCTGTGTAAGGAAAGAAAACTTAGTACTGGCTCTGGGTGGGTCCATCAGCTCCCCTGGCCTCTGCTTCTCTATTAGCCTGAAGGAACAATGTGGTTCACCCCAGGACATCACTTCAGGTCCACTCTAAATAGGGCCTTGGATTGCTGCTTTGTGGGCAAAATAGCTAATGCTAGGTATTCCTGTTGGGGCTATAAAGACCCATGTCTGAGCTGAGGCATTTGGAAGCAGAGATTTCTGAGGGAAAGCTGCTTTTTTTTTTTAAGTGAAATATCAAGGGAAAAGTTCACAACAAAAAAGATCTGTTTAAAGATGCAAATGATGTAAAAAGGTCAGGAAGATTGATTGGAAATTTAAGAAAGGTTTCTTTCCCCTCAGTGACATAGAAGATGGATTGCAGGACAAACAACATTAGCTGCTTATATTCTCTTTTTCCCTTTCAGGCTAACACATCAATGCTAATGAACCTGGATGCTTTATTTATTTGCATATAAGTTGTACTGCACACATTAAACCAAAACATTTTTTTCTATCACTGTGGATATTTTAGGATCTATTAACATTAATGACTTACCTCTTCACTGAAAGAAAAACTCTGTGAAAAGAAAATCAACCCTTGGCTCCATAACATAAAGAAGTAGATCCTCAGGGCAGCTGAAATGTCAGAAAAGCATTAGCATGCCAAATCTACAGTCTCCTCCATTTGCAATTTCATTGCCACGTCTTTCTCTCATTACCAGTCAAGCAAATTTGGAAATAAAAAGGGAAAACTGCAAGGCACCAATTTGTGAAGCATCTTTTCATGTTATGGCTGGTAAAACTCCAGCTGCATCTCTGTGGGGACACTGGCAGCTTGTGTGAAGCTGACACAGAACATCTGGTCTCTGGAGGTGACACTGAAGGTGTCACCCCGATTCTCCAGCATCCCTAGGTGATGCATTCAAAATTCATTGCACATTCTAGCATCTGTATTCAACAATCTCAATATTTTCAGAAAAAGGCTGTACTCCTCCCCAAAAATAACAAAACAAAAAGAGGAGGTTTAGGGTGAGGACAGCACTTTGCAAGCTGAAGGGATCTCTGCAACTTCCCCCAGCCATTCAGAGTGCTTCTGCACCCAGACAGAAGCAGCTCTGCAAACCACGAGCTCTTGAGTAACTATCTGTTTTGTTCAAAATGCAGGTATGACTGTAAGGAAATTCAGATGTTGCTGCTAGTTAGGCTCATTAATTATATTTACAGGGACAATTCAAACAGAAAAGCAGAACTTGGGTCTGTGCATGTTTACGGCCAGCAAGCCGAGTCCAGCCTCTCCTGGAAGGAAATCTTTCCAGAAGGTGGGAGAATTGCAGACAGAAGCTTGTTGGGGGTCAATTCCCTAGAAACCATGCTCATGCTCCTGGCCACAAGTAATATGGATTTCAGGCAGAGGCTCTGATCTATGCCTCATGTCTGGACTGTAGCTGTCAAGGAGGGCATTTCCCCTCCTCTGGCACAGCCCAGAATGGACGAGCAATTTCACGTGTCTCCTCAGCCTTGACATGTAGGTGAGGTTGTCACTTGTAATCCAGGGAGGAGGCATTTCACAGTGAAAGCAGATGAAATGGAGCCTTAAATTTCTTGCAGACTTTAATGCATCAGGGGTGAGAGCTGCTGTGAAGTGCCTGCTGCCTCCCTGGCTCTCCCCAGGGCGTTGCCTTTGCGCAGCGCTGATGGAATGGGACGTGTTGGAGTGCTGGAAGGGTCATTTCTGCACTGTGCCTGCAATCAGCAGGGTGTGAGGAAGAGGAGAGAGATAACCAGAAACCACACAAAAACCAGCTCAGCTTTCTATGATAGACACATCTGGAAGCAATTGCTACTTTCATTAGTATATTGATTTTCCCCTCTCCTGGCTATCCTCCCACTTAACTATTTGCTCAGCTTGATTTGGGTTATCTATTGCCATGGAGAGGCTTGGTTTAAAGCTGCTTTTTGACAGTGTAGAAAATGAGAAAAAATGGAAGGAGTTCTGCTTTCCCTCATCAGATTATTACATGCTTATAATTAACACCTAAAGAATGGAAATGTCACTCATTCTTGTGAGAAGGAAAACTCATCCATCCATTTTGCCAGCTGGACTGACTCATCATTTTCCTCAGGTGTCTATGGGACAAAGGGAAATGTGATAGGGGAGCATGGGTTTCACACATGCTCAGGTAAAGTTGCTACCTTGTGCCAAGATGAACACAGGGATTGCTGGCTCTGTACTGTGGCTGTGGACTTCCACGGAGCCATGGCTTTCAATCAGCTTTTGACCTGAGGAACATCTCAGCCTGTCTTGCTTGGGAGCCTTGTTTGCTGCCTCTTAGTTTGAATCTTCCTGGAAAAATGCTCCTGCTGACTTTCCACAATGAAGCCGGTGCTCCTGCCTTGCCTCTCCTTCAAAGCATTGTTGGCACTCGCTGCCATTTCTTTTTAATCCAGTGTTGTTTAGTCCCTGTGGTGATTTCTATGTGTGGGGGATCATTACTGTAAAATATTTCACCATGCAACTCTCCCCTCAGTGTACAATATTGTGTATATTACAGGTTGTAGGGCTTTTCACTCACATAAGTTGTGGATCACCCACTACTCTTACTTAATGCATATGTAATGAATTAAAAATCCAGAATGAGTAATGGTTATAGCTGATTTGACCTTACTTTGTACAATGTGAGGCCATTTCTGGCAATCGTGATCTCATTGTAGCTTTAATGACCTCATCTAATTATTGCTAACTCAAAGACCTTTAGTGCTTTAATGTGAGTCAGAGAATGCACACGAGCAAACTAATGAACTCATCACACTGTGCTAGTCTTTGGCCAGAAACAGGGATTCATTTGGAAAATTAGAAAAAAAAATACATTAGGGAGAGGAAGCTTGAGATTATTTCACATTTATTTCCCTGACTTGAAAGAGGAAACTATTGCTGTAGGGGAAAAAAAATAGATGAAAGCAATATTATTGATTGCTGTAAACTATTCAGTTTAGTGAAAAAGATAGAGGAGCAATGTGTTGCAATTCTGGAAAGAAGCATGGAAAGGCACATTGTGTTTACAGCTCTTCTAGATTAGTCTGTGGACACAGGAAAGTAGACGATAGGAGAGTCACCCAACTTAGGACCAGAGGAGTTACTGGACCACTTACCCACTTGTTATGGCAAAGCAGAAAGACCACCAATCTCTCCACCTGGAACATGTAAAATTAGGCTATTTACCAAAAGATTTAGTTTTTGTATTCTCTCTCAGTAAGAACAGGGTCTGTAAATGAGCAAGCTTTTCTCTAATCCATTAAAGAATCAGAAATCTCTGTTTCCCACCAACAGGTAGTGCAGATTGTTATAAACTATTAAGTTCCTTAAGTCAATGCTTGGTCTCAAAATACAACAGTAGACCATCAATATCATAATACAGTGAACTTTAACAGCAGGGCACTCACTGTATATTAATCAGCTTTCAAAGAGGGCCTTTAAATGTCATGAGAATGAGGGGCCTTATGAAATTTCAATTAATTTCTGCTTCTGGCCAGACCAGGAATATTGAGAGAATAGACTTTTGTACAACACAGTGGTACTTGAATAACTGGGAAACCAAGTTTCCTTCGCACAGAACACAGAACAATTTCATTGCCTTTCTTTTTCACCATTTTTTTCTGACTTCCAGGTGAAAACGACTTTGAAATCTGATTTAAAAAACACCAGGGCAGCATTTTTTATCATGGGAAATTCAACTTAATCTGCATCTAAATGTTTTGAAGAGGTATTTAGAAAATGCAAGCAAATAAAGCAGCCATGATTCCTGCCAACAGATGTGGGGACTGCTCAGCACCCATGTGAGCAGTCAAGTCTCCCAGCTCCATGGCTGCTCTCACAGTATTCTCTCAAGAGGGTGGAAATTATGTTTCCTCAGTGACAGCACCCATTTTAATAATGCACCTCCTTTCTTTGCTACAATCCTCAGCTGAGGTTTATGATGAACAGGAAATCCTGGACAGAGCAAGAAAGGTGACTAAACATGTGCTCCCCATGTTTCCTAGATCTGTGACTGGATTCCAGCAGGTCCAAGGATTGCTGAGGCTCCAGGGTGCATCACCTGTGCTGTCATAGCTCACCAAGCAGAAATGCATTTGCAGAACGTTTTGTGGAGCATTTTGATGCATTCAATTGTCACCCCAATTTGGAACAAAAGCTAGCTCCAGCAGATCAAAGTCCTTTTCAGAAGGATTAATTTTCTTTTCTTACATTCATTAATAATTTTCTTCTCAGAGGGACACAGCAGTTCCTTAGGATCTGGACCATGGCCACAAATGCACGGGGTGTTAGGGAGACACTGAAATAAATCTGAAAATGAGCATATGAACTGCTCAAATCACCTTCCTACCTCATAATTTCTTCAGATTTCTACCTGCTCTGCTGAGGAAGGGTGTTCTGGACCATGATTTTGTTCAAGACTATATATAATCTCACCACCAGGTAAGCGGGTGAGCACTACTACTATCACCATACAAACATAACCCTGCAATTCATGAACCCCTGATTATTCATGTTTGATTCCTGCAATTCTACTGATACCAGCAAGCTGAAGAGTAGATGCTGAAATACCTGTACTTAAAGGGTCAGGGAGAATATGGTTAATAATACCTGAAATCAGCCATTTAAGTCCTTTTGTTCCTCACAGATATCTGCATTCCTGGAGCTTCTCATAAGTCCCAAGAACTGCACTGACTTTTATCAATTGAAATTTTGGCCCTTGCACTCAATTATAAAAAGATATGGATATTCAGAGTATCAGGAAAATAGATTTTTTCTGTGCTGGTGATGTTTTCATTCTGTTTTTCAAAACATATAGGCTTCTGTTTACATAAAGACAATCACTGGTAATACTCCCAGTTTAGAGACATAATTAAGCATGAAATCAATCAGCTTTGGAATGCAATCCCTAAGCAATTCAAAGTTTTAATCATACTAAATTGCTCAAAATCAAAAGTACACCTTTTGAAAAATACAAAATGCCAAAACCCAAAGTACTCCTAGCAACAAGAAGGTCTGACCCATAACTTCAGTTGATTGATCTGGAAAGAAATTGTGAGTGTTGTTAGATAATTTCTCTGAGGTGAATCGTTGTTTATTCAAAACTCAATGTTTGTTTTGTCTGGTTTCTCCACATGGAGTTAGTGGGGATGTGGGAAGGCAGCCTGCAGATGGAATGGGATTCGGGGGTTGTTTTCTTTCCTTTTGCTCCCTGCAGAAGAGGTAACACTGGGTGTGATCAAAATCTGTGTTGCTGATAGTAAATTCCTCAGTGACTCCCTTCTGCCTGTGTGTGCAGTATATCCTGAGCCCTCTGTGACCATTTGATTCAGCACTTACTGGATGCAATTTATAGGCTGCCCCTTTGACTCCAGTGAGCACACTCTGAACCAGCTGGAAGCGCTCAGGTGAAGCAAAATGTGGTGTGAATCTGTGTGTCTGTGTGTGTTTATGGGTGTGTGTGCAAGCAGAGCACTCCTGTCATCCACAAAAACCTCCTCACCTACAGACAGGGCGGGGTGCTGCATCCCTGGGGGTACTGAGTGGGAGGTGTGTGTTTAAGGCAGTAAAGTCCACAAAAGCATCTCTACAGGAGTCCTCCCAAGTGCTTTCAGGTTGTTATTTTAAGAGTTAAGCTCTCCCTTCCTCCATATCCCGTCTCAGAAAACCTATCAGGTGAGGAAAGAGTGTTTTGTCTTTAATCAAGTATCAACTGCACTGATGGTATGACGAAAAATACGGAGTGTCTACACTTCCACACGTTGCTGCTGTTCTCAGGATACAGAAATTCCTTTCCTTTCTCCATAGCAAATAGAGCTGTTGCTTTAGTAACAAATTATCCCTTAAAAGCAACACAATCAACTTTCAAGAAAGTACTGATGCAAGTGCCCATGCTATTGCAGCAGAAGAGCTTTTAATTTTTCTCTTTGCTTGGCAAACCTGTTCAGCATGGGATACTTCCATCATCACCCAAGGGAAAGAAAGGAAGAGCAGGATAGAGTGGTAATTGGCCTGTGCTGGGATCAAAAGCACAATGATAAAATCTCTCTGCTTTTTAAGCATAATTCTGATGAATGTGAGTACTCCTGCCCTCCAATGTATGTCAGCTGTGACACTAAATAGAGAAAGCATCTCAGCATATCAGGCCCTAATGTGTAAATTCTCATTTGGTGTGAAAGAATGGCAGAGATGAAGTGTGACTCTTGACTGCACACTGTGATTTGAGCTTCCCTGCAAAGTATTCCTGCCTGCCTGATGTACTGCACTACTCTGCACAACTTCAGATACTGTTCTGAGACACACTGCAAAATTGCTACAAAGAAATTAATACATAGAGGTAATATTTTCTGCCAGTTAAAAACTAAAGAGAGCAAAATTAGGGCAATTTTAGCAGCTGTATGTTCTGTACAGACACAACCTTATAGCAGTCTCTACAATTCAGAAATCTGTGTGCTTTCTTCTTGCTTCTAATAATTTTGATAGAATAATAATTCTATCTTATTATCTTGTATATAATAATTTTGGTCTGTTCCAAATGAAAAGAATTTATGACACTTGTGCAGACAAAATATTACCTAAGTTTTTATAAAAACAGCAGGATCCACTGAAGCTCTTGTTCTCTGGATTTTATAAATGAGTTGAAGCCATGAATGAAAATACAGATTTAAAAATAGTGGAGAGAAAAATGAGAGCAAAAAATTGCTTAAATTTTAAACTTGATGGATTGCACCTAGGACAAAAAGAGTGTGCCCACCAGAATATAATATTCCACTGGATTTTTATTAAGATTTTATTTTTGTGATTGCTTATAGTTTAAGGTGAGCGTTACATGTGCAGGAATCTCTCTCTTATCACACAGTTTGGATGTGGGACAGAAAGTATGATTGTACAGTGGGACATCAAACTATTGACAAAACACTGCTGAAGGCACCTGGACAAAAGTTCCCTTTCTGCTGAGACCAGCCCTTGGATATGAGACCCAACTATGAAGGCAGAGAATCCTCACTGAGAATTAATTCTGTCCTTGTTGCAGTGTCTCACAGACCATGCTCTTCTTGATCACAGAGGGAGTGTTCAGTGCACCTGTGGCAGAGCAGTAGTTAAAACTACTCTCACTCTGTCTTTCAGGTTAGCAGCTCTCTAGGGCAGGGTGGAAACATCCCTACCCACCCTGCTTCCCTGCCTTTGCATTTCTATTAACTGCAGATCAAAGCAGGGTTTCTTACTCTGTTTTGATTGTAACAAGATTCAGGAGCGTGTTGAGACAAAGGATAAATGTTGTTATGTACAATATCAAAGTCTGAAGAACAATGGGAAATGTTAATATAACTCAACAAGGGCATTTTGTGCAATAAAAACACAGAGGAAAACACATGAAAGCAAATTGTAAATACAAACATAAAAATTAGAAGGGGAAATGAGGGCATTTAAGGTGGCTCAAGCTCTGATATGCAGCATGGGCCATTTCACTTGTATTTAGAAAAAACTCTGCTTCCCTGGGTGCTGGAAGATGGGTGACTGTGAGGCTTGTTCAGGTTTGAAACCTGTCTCAGATCTCCATAACAAAAGTGTTGCTTCTGATTTCAGCAAGATTGCCTCTGATTCAGGTTGCTATGAGCAAATGGAACAATTAGCACCAGACAACTTCACCACCTCCTCTCACACGGTTCCTGATCTCACAGACAGTTGTGACATAACTCATCCTAAGTGTGAGCCCTCCACAAAAGCTGTTTTCATAACTAGAGTTTTGCTTTGAACTAACTTCTGTCATCATAAGCTGCTTCATTAATTCTGTGAGGCAGGCTACAGCTAAAGTGAAAAAATTTCAGCACCATCTTTGATGTCTTATCATCTCAAAATGCTTGCAGCCTTTCACTTTCCACTGGATGTGTAGGATGGTTGTAAGATAGAGTGATGAAAGAATAAAAAGATCATATTTTAAAAGTGTAATCATAAAATTATTTCTAATAATTTCTAATTTTGAATAATAAAATATCATACCATTACCAAGTAATGAAAATGTAATAAAATTGAGGTCTTAAGAAGATTTAAAATATAATTGCATCTTTTAATGTTGTAATAATTATACAATTAAAATTACAAAGCCACATATAATAATTAAAACAGAATCTCCTGCTGTGACAGTATCAGAGATTCTTTCTGCATCAGGTTCATTAATGAAGTCTCTACATACAATGGATAGACTAATGTAGGATCAGTCCTCCTTAGATAGTTTGTGGGGATTGGTTTTGACTGTGCTTGGATGAAGTGTGGATCAGAATGCTGATTTCCAACTGATGGTGCATCCTTTGGGTTCCTAAATTTGCTGTCATCCCCACTCAGCTTTCAAATACCTGCATCTGGATTGATGATATTGTCTGGGAACATTCCTAAACTCCTAGAGATTCCTTTGTGATATCCAGCATGATGTGACTGCCCCCATCCCAGAGTGCCTCCATCAGCTCTGAGTGCCCTGCCTTCCAAATGGCACCCAGGCAAATGCATTAAATGGCTCAATTACGTGGTTAAACCATGGCAAGTAGCAGAATGTCAGATAAACTCAGGTTTTTTCAGAGATATAATTTCTTGCATTTAAGTAGACAAATCACTGGTATTTCAAATCTGTGCTTCCAGAAATACATCAGAGTTTAAAGAGCCCTCAAAGGATGTGTAACAACATATCTCCAGCTATACAGATATAAAGTGATGGAGAATACACAAGGCTTTTGAATCTAAACGACCAATTTTTTCAATGAACCAATTTCAACAGAGAAAGTGCAGAAAGCACAGATGAAAGCAGCTTTAGGGTCTATTTAAGATGGTAAAAACCTATTTGTTCACACCTTTCTCATGTAGCCTCTGTCTGGTATTTCATCTATATGCACTTTTGTGTTTTTCTAAAGTGTAGGTGTCACCTATTTAAAGATGGAAATATAAATTAAGTGGAAATATAAATTAAAAAATATATTTAACCATAAGAAGGTGAGTTTTATTGCAAAAGCCAAGAACTTCAGGGGTGGAAGATTTGTGATGACATTCAGACAGGTCCTGACTGCTTATGGATACCAGCTTTAAAACAGTGTCTGATAAAAATAAATCAAGTTTCATAAGGGGACAGGGACAGACTCAGACTGGCTGTGCCTCAAAAGCAAAATCACAGTGAGTCAGAGGAAAGGGTGGTCTGGAATTCACTGAAATTTCCTGACCTTTCTGACTCAGGGGAAACTTTAATATGTAGAATGGTTCTGAAGATGTGTAACCGGTGGGAAAAGGTCAGTGAGGAAGACAATGCGTTTACATGCTGTTCAGAAGTTCAGGTGCCCCACCCAACACAGACATGAGTTTTGGGGCCAATGCAAGCTGTGGAGAACTCCCACAGCTCTGCTGCAGTGTGCAAGCTCTGTCCCAATTTGTTGGTTTGTACCTTGATCCTGTCAGCTTCATTTGGTCACACGTAATTATTGCATTGCAAGAGACAACAGATAGTGGGTGCCTATCCCCTCTCTCCCCTCAGCTGGAATTTGTACATTCTGCTCTGAAAGTTTGCTCTCTCCCAGCTTGAAGTGTTGTGAACAATTGCGAAAAGCCACCCATAACTCTGATTGCACTTCAGGAAAATATAAACCACAGATCTGGCTAATATCTAACACATGTGACCAGTAACTGAGCTATAAATGGAAGGAATGATGCTTTTCAGAGAACTGCCATCCCAGCACTGCTCAGGTTGCACAGTTTGGTTTGTGTGTTACCTGTTGTACACGCAGGGTAGGAAAAAGAAACCCCTGCTACACATCATTATTGCTTTGTACTGGATGTTCTTTGCCCATCGCATAAGAAAAGAAAACAAAGGGCTATTTGAACCTCAAACTGATGAAATATTCATATTTACTGTCTTTTCTTTTTATTCCTCATTTCAAAATCTCCTTGATTGAAAGGCACGGGAAAGAATTTTCTTGGAAGTGATGTTACCCTGACTTCTTCACCTCAGACATATGCTTTCATCTAATTGGGGATCTTTACTTGAGAGAATGCTCTGGGCTACAGAAGACACAACATTTCATGATTATAGAATCTGCCCCTAATCTCCCAATCAGGCATTTGTTACCTCACACTGAAAACAAACAGAAATCCCATAGCAGGGAAGAAATTCAATCATAATTCTGACTGATGCATTTTTGTGCTGTGGACACAGAGATTCAGCCTGGAGACATGCAAACGTGGAGCTTTTCTCCTCGCTGTGCTTGCAGTGAGGATTGTGCTGATTCTGCAGGGTGCTGAGACCCACAAAGCACAACTGGAAATTGAGTTAAGCAGTACATTCCAGCAGTCACAGCGCTGAACAGGGAGCTGGTGTGACTACACTCTGTTCCAAATATTGCCTTGCTCTGCCTTTAGGCAGGACAACTCACCCCTACATGCCTTGGCTTTCCCTCTGAACTCCAAGCCAGCTTGTGTTCTTGCTATTTGTTCTGATGCACTGCTTCATTTCTTGACACACAAGCTTCAGCTGTGGCTATCAGCTACTATCATATGTAATAGCAAATAAACATAACAGTTATCATGTGTGATAGCAAATAAACATAACAGTTAATGCTACAGTGTCAAATCAGGCTTAATGTTGTTTGTGCCCATGTTTATTAGTGCTTGGTATAGTATGTGTTTCATAGGGAAAATACATCTTTTCAGTGTAATAAAGAGTTTTGGCAGGGATGGGGTGAAATTTAATTAGATTTTTCATGCTGTTAGAAACATGGAGAGCTAAAGTGTAGGTGTTTCCTCAAAATAGATAAAATCTCCAAATATCTTTACAGAAAATATTGGTCAAAACCAGGGTTTTTTTTAAAAAAAAAAAAACAACCAAAGCCAAAACCAAAAATACCCCACCAAACAAACAAAACCCAAAACACGACAGTAGTCCCTATCTGTGCTTCTCATCCACCCTTTCTCTCTTCCTCCACAAGAGAGCAGCTTGCTAAAATTAAAGTTAAATTTAAAAGAGGACAACGTAAGCCAAAGTCAATAAACCTCTTAATTTATCAGTCTCTTTTCAGTAGAAAATAGTGAAGGATATCAGAAACTGAGGAATCAGACAGACAATCTTTAGTCAAATAAAGCAAAAGGAGTTTTCTCTGGTTCATGCATGCTAGACTTGGCAGAATCCCAAAGTATGGGTTGAATCCAGAAGTTTGATCAAAGGAACAGACTCTGAACATGGACAGAAATCTCTCATGCAGGATTTTCTTTTGTTCCTAGTGAAATAAAATGTATTAAGATGGATAGAAAGGAGAAAACTAGAGTTTTATACTACAAAGAAGCCTTACATTAACACAGTTAGATTCATGGCTTAGAACATCTTTCCTGCTATGTGATATGCAGAAGCAACAGAGAAATTCAGATTTGACCAGCTCTCTCTATTCACTCACAAGAAAAAGGAAATCAGCAGAAGCTCATTTCTCATAAATTGTAATTTTTCCAGTCAATATCTTGCTGCAAGTCTAATCATCTTGAATACATACACAAGAGGCATTTCCAGCTCAGCCAGTATGATGAAGTAATAAAGCTAGGAATGAGAAGTTATATAGTGTTTCCCATCCACTATCTGTATTGGAATACAATTAATTCTCATTTTCAGGAACTATATTTTTTTCCACACACATATGTTTTCTGAGAGTAAGAAGTAACATTTTGTTATATTCCAGTTACTAAAGTGTTTCTCCTTAATTGAGAAAAATGTTAGAAAATAAGCTGATACCAGCCTGCTTCTGTGGCTACTGCTTTATTTAGTTGGGGAGTAGTTTATTTTAATTTGTAATATTTAATGCACAGTGGGTGTTTAGAAGAGACTGCTTCATCCTTCAAAGTAATAAGTGGCGTGCAGCAAAAGAAAATGTTTCTATGACTGCTTTAAATCTCTTGGGAAATGATGAATTGAAAGGTACTATTGTCCAAGCACTGGTATAGATTACCAACACAGAGCTGGATCCAGTAGGTCACCAATTACATCAAGGCAGCAGAAATGGCTCCTTGAGTTTCAGTCACCACTTCACAGTGTGAGCCATATGACTGCTATTTATTCACTCTAATATAGTTCTCAATCAAATACCTTTTACTTGTTATGTAGGTGCTCATATGACTCTCCTGCATACTATTCTGCTGAATGGCTTAGAAAGATCTAACAAATAACTACAGGTCAATCGTGTACTTCTGCCCTGGGGATCATGATTTAAAAGATCTGTATCACGTTTTGGTCTTTCTGCTTGTACTGTAATTTTAAAAGTAGATGACACAACAATGCATGAAATGAGTTTTTAAAATGGAATGAAAAATCATTTTCCAATACACTTTAAACTGCCTTTGTTAACTCCCACTCTCAGGAACTTTAATGGCATAGTGCTAAGGGGCATTCCTAGCTGATGCTAATCATTATATCTTGTATTTGCTTCAACAGTGTTTATAGCAGTGGATCTGGCTCAGCAATTGCAGCTACAGTATGTTTCCTTTAAATATTCCCCCTGATTTCCTCACTCCTTAGTAGCATTGAAATGTCATTTATTGAGGCAGGTTAAGGATTTCAGAAGTCTTCATTTGAGATGGGTTAACTCCATGCAAGTTGTGGTCTCCTTGGCAATACTTTTGATTTTCAACTTGCTCATCAGCTTTCATGTGAGCAGGATAGCGTGCACTTGGCTCCCTGTCACTTCCAGCTCAGGAAATTAAATAAATTAGCATTATTGGATTTTTGTGGTGCTTTACATCTCTGCTAGATCAGCTAAAGTGAAAATGGCAAGGACAGCATTCTCCTGAATGAGATGATGTCTCTACTTGGGCCCTGAGCCTATACAAAAATATGAACTTTTAGACATACTGTCTCTTGCGTGGAGAAACTGCTGAACTGGATTATTTGCAGTGATGGTTTCACCCCAGCAGCAGCCAAGCCCCACACAGCCTCTCACTCCTCCACCAGTGGGGTCAGGGAGAGAATTAGAAGGGTAAAGGTAGAAAACTCATGGGTTGAGATGAAGACAGTTTAATAAGGAAAGAAAAAGCCCCATCACAGTAACAGTGACTTGGGAACACAAACACCATCACTCCAAACATTCCCCCCTTCCTCCTTCTGATCATGATGCCATGTCTGGAATATCCCTTTGGTCACTTTGGGTCACCTGTCCTGGCTGTGTCTCCCCACAACTTCCCACGCACCCCCAGCTTTCTCACTTAAGAAGAGAAGAAAAAGTCTTGGCTCTTTGTAATTTGCTATTGCTCAGCAAAAGCAAAAGCATCTCTATATTAACAGCTCTGTGTTCAGCACAAACTGGAACAGCCCCATACCAGCCTCTGTGAAAAAAATAAATCTACCCCAGCCAAAACCAGCACACTCATTCTGAGTAAGGAATTTAGTGAGGACACAGTGTTGCTTTTACAACTTTTACAACACCAGTAATTCAGTCATGTTTACCATTCCAGATGCATTCTGTACCTTTTAGGCACTGTTCAAACTGACAACTGTCTACCAAGTGAAAAAAGACTGCGAGCACATTTAATCCTGCGTGCCAAAATGTGCTGTCCTAATATGAAGAGATGGGACAGCCTTTCAGGGGCAGTCCTGGAGGCACCAAAAAGAAAAGTAGCATCAGACACACCGAAACATACAGGACCTTTTCCAGAGTGGAAACAGTCCTAAGGATTTTGAAAAATGTGCTGTAAAAAGGTATCATCATAGAAAGGGATATGTTATACAAAGGTTCAGATCAGAGTAACTCCAGTACCTGAAGGAAATTATATGTGCATGAAGGAAACTCTCTAACTCAGCTTCTTTGTGTGATTTTGTTTTTTATCTCTGCTTATATAACTTTGGTTTCAGAGACTAGCTTTTGAGGGTTTTGGTGCTTTTTTAGTTTTGTTGGTTTTTTGTTTGTTTGGTTTTTGTTTGGTTTTGGGGGGTTTTCTTGGTTGATTTCTTTGGGGGGTGTTTTGGTTTGTTTTTTTTGTGGGGGTTTGTTTGTTTTATTTTGGTTTTTGGAGTGTTTGGTTGGTTGGTTGTTTTTGATTTTTGGAGTTTTTTTTGAAAACACATAGTGGCTGGATTTGTTCCCCATCAAATCTCCAAACATATGGGTCAGACATTACCACAGGTCACGGTCACCTTAACTCTCTTTTACATTACAGACAGTGAGATTCCTCAAACACTGCAGGATTTAGAGCAGACTTTTCACAGGCCTCAGTTATTTATTCTTTTGTAAACTCCTTGCTGGCATTTTAAAAACTCTGAATTTGATAAAAATGTCTTTGAGATATTGTTTAACAGCCTTTCACTTAACCTGTGCTCTCTCAGGGCTCTCCACTGTTCTTATTTCCATGCAGAGCTCTTCTGTGCCCTGAAGCAAGCTCCAGATTATTATACTGGTATACACATACCACTAATGCTAAATGGTTCTTTTCACTTGTGCACACATCAACTAATCAACATGAGGGACCTGTAGTCATCAATCTGAAAGCCTTGTTTGCCATCATCACCACTGAGGCCTACAGATCAATAAAAAGATGATATTGTTTATATAAAACCCAATAAACAAGTCCTGTCTGAGGCTTACATATGGTTTCATTCATTCTAATAAAGGAAGTGCATCTCTTATGAGCTTTAGCCCATCAGATTTCGTAAACTGCTTATTCACTTCAACAATCACTGACACAAGGATATTGTTGTATCCAAGTCTAGGTCAAGCAAGACTTACTTGATCTCATCCCATTTCCATAATAATCTCTGTCATTTCTCTAAGAATAAGAAGGTAAGGGCACTTTTATTGCCGCAATAAAAACAGCAAAGTGATCTTCTGATGGCACTTAATTAGATTCATTTTATCTTCTTTGACTGAGCATGACATACTGTAACCCTTATTTATGAAGTAAAAATGAATGTCTTATGGTTCCTAACACAATTGAAGAAGAAATTACCGTGGTATTCCGCTTAATCTGTATTTGTATCTGACATAAATGATCTTAAGATAAATTACAGGAAATTATTTTCTACTCCTGGTAACCATAACAACAGATGAGAGTTGGTTCTAGTTCAACTTACTGACTGTTTCTGAACTCTTTAGTAATGTGTAATAAAAATTATAAGACAAAAGCAGTCCGCAGACTTTTGCTTTTGTTTGTCTAAGAACAATTTGTGAAGCACTGAAAGGTAATTTTAGGTTTAGATTAGGCTTCAGTCTTTCCGCTCTCCATCAGAGGTAGGGTGAAATGCATTCCTGTTTCAAAGTGTGATGGCACACAGGTCATGTAAGGGATCTTCCCCAAGAAGGACCACATGGCAAAGTTTAACAAAAACCTCCATGAAATGTGTGGAAGTGAGAAAAATGTGAGTACAACTGGAGAAGGCTTTAGAAAATACTGCAGATCTGAGTAATCCCTACAACTGTCTTTGAAGGACAGTAGGGATAATTAGCGAATTAATCACCATGACAAGCTGATGCTAATATAAGGGGCCTGAAAAGCTTGGAGGCTTTGAAGAAGTTGAATTGAGCAGAGAAAGTCATGGCAAAGAGTGAGCTTTCAAAACTAGAAAAGAGCCCTCAGTGGATACAGATAAAAGCTCTGAAGAAATTCGGAGCTTTTAATTGAACAGGTCTGTAAGTATCATACAATCACCAGATAACATGACTTGGTAAGGGCCTCAGAGGATCCCTGGTTCAAGATAATGCTCAAAGCAGGGCCTGCTATGAGATAGGAAAAAAGGTTGCTCAAGGTTTTATCCAGTTGACTCTTGAAAACCACCAAGGATGGAGACAGCAAAACCTCTATGAGAAACCTGCTCTATATCTTAACTGTTCTCATGATGAAAAAGTTCCTCCACGCAATCTTTATAATCTTTATAATCTTGATATGCAATTGCTTATTTCATTTTATGCCTCTTTTTTCTCATGATCTAGCATAATCCACTACGAAAGCCTGGCTCTGACTTTTCAATGATCTTAGTTCCTAGGAGGCTGAAGCTGTTAGGCACCCTGAAACCACACTTCTCCAGGCTGAGCAACTCCAAGTCCCTCAGATCTCCTCAAAGGGAAAATGCTCCCAACCTGAGTATCCTGTTGACTCTCTCTTGAATTTGCTACGCTTTTTCAATATCTTGTTCATATTTGGGGGCCCAGACTAAATAAACTATTTAGATATGCTTTAACAAGTGCCAAGCAGAATGGATAATCACTTTCCTTGATCTCTCATTTCTTCTGTTGGTACAGCCCTGGATGCTGGATGCTGGTTTTGCTGCCTGGGCACATGGTTGTCTCACAAGCCTGGGAAGATGCTCCCATGCATTTCAGCAGAGCACCTCTCCAGCCATCCCTGTCCCCTGGTCAACTATTGCTGAGGATGAGTCCTAACCAAGAGCAAGACCTCATGTGCTTTAAGGCTCAAAAATACAAGACCTCTCCTGGCCCATGAAGTCCTGCATGGCCTTGACTGTGGAAACAGTGGGATTTAAGGTAGGTTCTTTCTCTAGTTTTGCAATTCGCTGCAGAGACAGCTTTGTGGTAAGATTGGCCCATTTTCAGTATTCAGCTATCCAGGCTAATACAATTTATTACACCTGAGAGACTTTAAAAGGACTGGAGACAAAACAGGAATCTGGAAAACAAAGCACATATCAGCTCTCAGAAAAGTGATACCTGACAGTACCCATGAGTTTTGCCAGAACAGGAGATGACACAAGAATTACCAATTGTTGTTTGCCCTCAGTTGAACCTTTAGATGCAGAAATTTTTAAATGGAGAGATAAGAATTTTTAAAATGCTTACCACAGGGTAAGAACCAGTAAGAAGGGAGAAGTGTTTGGGGAGACCCTTGATCTGAATGATTTGCTGCCCAGACTGTGCTAAATTTGTTTAAACACATATGTTGACACAGGATGATGCAGAGTGCAACAACCTTTGGCAGATGTGCAGGCTAACAAGTACTACAGAAAAGAAACAGTTCTTTCAGCCAGAAAAGCTGTAAGTTGTGCATCCACTGGATATGTTTACATATTCTTGTGAGAGAAGTCAAGAATGACCCCTACCTGTGCTACAGGTCAAGGTTAAAATGGAGCATGATGTCAGAGCACTGTGCCAAGGCTGAGTGTACGAGCCTCTGGTATAAACAGAATTGGCAGACCAGCCCAGTTACATGGCAGAATCTCTTCTTTCTGCATCAAAATCTTTCATCCTATAAAAATCTTAATACACATGGGCATTTCCTAAGCTGCTCCAGTTGGAAGAAAGAAGAAAAAAGATGAGTATTGGGCAGCCAGTAAGTTGAAGCAGATGCAGTGTGCGACAGGACAGGTAGATCTAGTAACATGTATTTCAGGGAATGTATCAAGATTTATTTTGGCTGCAGATGGTAGACTACAAAATGAGTGTCCACTGCATGACCTGGCAGGCAGCAGAACAGTCAGTATAGATTGGAAATATATTAGCACAGCAAAAAACCTGGATATGGTTTGCTCTGGCACTATGAAATCAGATATTAGACCACCACTGTGTGTCTCATACTTTCTCCTGTGTTTTGCCCTCATAAAAGAATTGCATGGCAGGCTACTTACAGCAGGACAACCCTTTCAGACTATGAATTTACACCCACCAGGGATCTAACACATGATGACTGGATGTCAGTAAAGCTGGGGCAGTTTACATCAGACCGTTTGCAATTATTCCTTTCCTTTCTGAAAACCATTTTACAGATAATAATAAAATTACACAGCAATTAAGTAGTGAGTCATTACACCCTGTGGAAGCAATTCAATAGATAGTGAGGCAACATCCATTCTGAAGTGGTTAATTATTTGTCTTAAGACACAGACCTTCTTCCATGGAGGCATCTGAAGGTCACTGTGTTCAGTCAGAGTGTGTCTAATTCCAGCAGATCAACGCACAAAACAAAATCTGTGTGTGCAGCTTCCCCTGCAGAACAAATGGTAAACCACTACAACAAGAAGGGAAGGAGGCTTGGCTAGTATCAGAATAAATTGCTCTCCATTCTACTGCAGTTCCACTGAACAAATTCAAAACCCCCTAATGTCAGGTCATTTTATCCATTTAATCTGCTTTAACCTTCAAACTTTTCAATGAGCACAAGGTTTAAAGAAATTAATGCTAAAAGGCACTTAATTTTTTTTTTTCTCTCTAACATGTTCAGAGAAAAAAATTGAAGTCTCTAACTTTCTGTCATACAAACAAGAGCAACAACTCTACCACACTTTAAAAAATTATGACAGGAAATTCTTGATGGTGGTAACGCCATTTTATGATTTATAAGAACAGTTGCATTCTACCCTAATTTCCCAACTGAATAACAGATGCTCTTCGGCAAAAAGCTGTTATCATTTTATCTGTTTTACAATATGTCATGTATATTTTGCCAATCACATTTTGGCTTCCATCACAGGGCCTGTTGTAATGCAATTGTAAGCTTGTTTAATCAGTTCAGCATAATCTGGTGATTTCAACCCCACAAGCACGCACACACAAGCACATGCACATCATGCACTGCCCACACTATTCCCTTTTGCCTTGTAAAATAGAATTTTACATCTCTCCATCCATTTGTTAGGCAGAACCCACCTTTGAAGGGCTGCGTGACGTTCTACTTAAAATGGATGGCACAATATGCTACATTTTTTTTTACCTGGCTGAGCAGCTATTCATTAAAAAACATGGCCTTAATTGGTGTTGCCTCACATTTCTTTTAAAGGAGATCATTAGGTTACACATAGCACGATGCACGTTGTTGTTTTGCAGTTCAAAACCGTGAATCAAAAAAAGCTACTTAAACTTTGTACCTGTGCAAATAGAGACTTTCATCTTCACAAGCTTAACAATTTATCCTCCCAAAACTCATCCATCAATCTGTAGACTGATTTCCCTTGAAAACACCTGGTATTAGCTCGTTCTGTTGCAAGCTCTGGTTATTTCCAAGTCTGCTGACACCAATTTACTTGAAAATTCCCATTTCACATATCTATTCATGAAGAGGCACATCCAGCTTGATCTGAGTTTGTTCTGCGGTACAGAAATCTTACAGAAGGTGGCAGTTGAGTTTTGTGACTTCTCAGCTCTTCACTTTATTTTTTTTTTTTTTGCTGCCATCCTGTTATTCCTGTGATAACTGTTCCTGTTGGCCCTCAGCTGAACCAACCAAAAGGGTCTATGGCCATGGTCAGTAGCTTTTACTGGGCCTTGCACATAAAAACACCAAGTCAGCAATAATAAAGAGCGGCCTTCAGCACTTTTTTATACTGCCATTACACACTGCTTGCTTTTCATTAAGGGAGAACTAGAAATTTAGCTTTTCACTGGATATAGCATCATCACAGTCACTGGGTGTAACAGTTCCAGCAAAACCCCTCTGATTAACAGTGCAAGGATTGATGATTTCAGACTTCATCTGTGGAGGAACTAGCACACTTGCACTGACATGCTGAATCTCCCTAAAAGAAAGTTTTCTGACCAAACTTCACACTGATAGAAGGGAATGGAGGGAGAAGCTCTCACTGCTGCCATGAGGGCTGATGCCTATGTACACTGTGTAGGACAAAATCTTTGCCTGGATTGCAGAGGATGGGAATTTGTTACATCTGCACCTCTTGGCTGATCCCAGAATATGCCTTCCTGAGTTCCGGAGCAGCATTTTCAGTTGCTAATCTACCCAGTCCTGGGCAGTCTGTAGATGAGGATTAGGACCTGGCCAGGAAACAAGACAAATGCTCATTGAGAAGTGAAAAACTGTGAGATGTTTGAAAACAAAGAGCTTGGATAGAAATTCAGCTTATCCACTGATATATCTATCAGTCAAATGGAATGATGAGAAAACAATTTGCTTTCAGTTAATGATGCAATAAAACTGCCTTGTGGCGGAGGTCCCAAGAATTCTCTTCCTCCTACCCCATTCCTGAAGGGACTCTGTGATTAAAACTTCTGCATCTCAAGTTCAGGTGGAGTTGCAGAGCCTCAAGCAGTGCACAGGGATATAGCTCTGAGAGGGCGTGATCACTTATCACATGGATAGGGATGCCCTATCCATGGGAATGCACAGGGAGTGCTCTGGGAAAGTGGTACCTCGGAGCAAGAGGTGCCCACACCTAGGCATGGGAGGATTTATGAAGGAAAGCTTGGCATCAATGGCAATTTGTAGAACAAGAGCAGCCTCACACAAGACAAATATTGAGCTCGCAGCCCAGATGATTTTTTGAAGATGGGAAAATAGTTTTGACCACATCAAAAGACAAGGGAGAACAGGCTGACACTTTTGGAAATGGGAATGAAACCAGGTGAGTAGTGATAGAAATGCCATGCAATGATTTCTTCTGCCTCCCAACAAATGTTGATATAAAAGCTCAGTGGCTTTTGCCTGGAAGGCAAGTTTTAAACAAAACCTCATATTGTTCTTGAAGTGTTTCTTTGCTCATCCAGCAAGAGAAACTACCCTGCAATTTGTCTCATCAGGTATAAAAAGCTCACCAGGTGTTAGAGAATGAAAACTAATTTGGAAATTTGGAATAATACTATCTGTGCTGGAGAAAAAAGGCACAAACACAAAACCCCATAAATTTCAGTGGCTTAGGTATCTGTTTCATTTGCCTAATGGAAAGAATTGACTAGAGGAGGTAAAAAATGTCAGTCAATAAAATAATCTACCATGGCCTTGCTTCAAATTTCAAGCCAATTCAAAAAATTATTACCAAATATTTGTCAAAAGATATAATATACATATTGCATTATACATAATACCTTTACCTTGTACATTATAAGGTAAAGTGCATATATAAATACATATATAAAGACAGACACGCTTCTTGAAACCAAAACCCGTATCAACTTTTTTTAACTTACTGTCATCACTGTAAGTGAATAAAAAGGGTTGATAATTTCTCTGGATTTTCCAGTGGCATTCCAGGCAAATAGCTTCCCCAAGAACTTTTACTTTGAGTGGGTGTGTTCTCAGTTCTGCAAAACAGCAGGGATTTCACAATTTAATATCTCTAGAAATGATAATTAAAAGTTACAAACCTATTTTTTTTTATTCTTCTGTTTATTCAGGCTTCAAATCAATAGTCTACCTTGGAGGCATCAAATCCTCCCCCAACCAGCTCTCACAGCTGCACAGACTGTTTTGTGCTGCTTGCTGCCTAGTGAGATGTTGTTTTCTCTCTTTTTTTTTTTTTTAATATATTTCTGGGGCACAGAGAAGGAAGAAGCATATTCTAAAACCTGAGGAAGTACTAACAGTTTTCATGCAAAGATGCCAAATGATTAATGTGTTGGGAGAAACAGATGGAGGTTCCTTTATCTCAACCATGCTTCACCTCTTGAAACAGCACAGAATATGGCCCAAAGGCAGAAGTGTCATTTCTTGCCTCATAGACATTTGTTCCCCAGCCACTGAGAAATGCTTTTATCTTCCCTGTGCAATAATTACAGGGCATCAAAAGGCCAAGAAGGCACTGAACTACACCTGACTTGTCATTGGAGTTTGATATTTTAATGCAACATGTTCCATAGTTGCTTGTTTCTGTGTTTTATCTTAACACTTCAAGCTCTGTCATCTTGGGTGTAGTACTGCAAAGCAAAGCTATTTATCTGTGTGCTAGAGGATTTCCACCAGGCTCACCCCTCTTTCCCACTCTTCTGGAAAAAAACCCCACAGATTATCCAGGTCAAGATGACCCTTTCATCTCTCTCCCACAGCCTCTGGAGAGTCTGGTCTTTCCTCTCTGATCCCAACGTTTTGTGTTTTTTCACAGACCTTTTTAGTCACTCACATCCTTGAGTAATAACTCCAGTCATTACTCATTACCAGCTGCAGGCAGTACAGCAGCTCACTCCCATCAGTTTCTCAGAGGCTGCACCAGCTCCCACCTTTCAGTGGGATCTGGATGATTTTTTCCCATCACTCACCCATCAGGCCCAGGATTCACTCTTTGCCAAAACAATCAGTGCAGACCAGCCCCTGCATGCACAGGCTGTGGGGGAAGCACCAGGTAGCACAGATCTCAGTCCCAGTGAATACCCCTGCTGCTCTGCAGAGTTTATCAGCCCAGCTGCAGTCAGAGCTCAGCACAGGACAGGTTTGAACTCACCTTCCCATGTGAGTTGCAGTGTTGTTTAACACCTCTGGAACAGGTGATTTTAGGAAGCAGCAGTGTCATTACTGTGGGGATTCCAATTCCTCACAGGCCCCAACCGGGACAGGTCCATCTGCTCCAACATCAACAAAGAACAGGCAGGACTCTGCAGATCTGTCAAAAGGGACTAACTAGGAGAGTATAAAACAGGCAAGGAGGCACAAGGTTCAGTGATGTGATTCTAGTTTGCACAGCAGCTGCTTGGCCACTGTCAAGGATATTGTTGGAAACCTTGCAGAAATGAGTTAGAGGGTCTTGCTGAGGGCTGCCCCTGCAGGGCTGGTTTGTGCTCTTCACAGATCTTTTCTCAGACAAGTCTCCTGATTATTCAAACAACTGTATAACACTTTTAAAGATGAGGATGTGTTCTGGTGTCTCAGAAAACAATAACAGCATAACATTTCCCACTTTATTGGTCTACAGGCTTATATAATTACTGGTATGACTAACTGGTCGGTTGCACATATTGATTCTCTGCCATGCTGTGGAAGTGCAGATCCAGACACCAGAGTAATAAATCTAAGTACCAGGCTGACAGAATATGCTCTTGAGCTATGCAGCAGCTACTGCAAATGCTATCTGTGGAAAAGAGGAGCCATGATGGATAAATATCTTTTAATCAGCATGTTTGAGGAACACTTGATCTGTCAAGGATGAAAAAAAACAATGAACAAGTGGTAGAATAGATAGAGAACATCCAATTAAAAGAATTTAGTCTCTCTACCACTATTTCCATTTCCATAGAAGAGCAGTTTCATGACCTTGTGCATAAAGATCTCAACATATTCCAATAAGGTGGAGTGTAATCTGTAGAAAACCTGCATATTTTGCTATGAGAATCTACTCTTCATAAACCTCTTAACTAAAGGAAATATCTGCATGAAATAGCCTGCTAGCTACATCATCTTGCAACTTTTAACACATCAGAGAAACATCTTTTCCACCATGCAGGTGGGAATTGGGGTACAGGCAGCTGAAGGCATGGAGAAGGACTGTAAGCCCTTGTCCTTGCAGCACAATGTGAGGAAATCAGACAGCAAGAGTGATAAGCAGGAGAGAAAATCCTGCTCGAGCCTGTGAGCAAAGGTGCAGCTTTGTCTGAAGGCCAGCTTGGGAAGTACTTTCTGTATTTAGTTATTGCATTAACTGTGTCAGTGGCCTGTACCCACAAACCACGTTAAGAATCCTGGAACATAGTCAGAGGGCATCTGGGCTCTCAGCTACAGAGAATCCTGCAGGGGACAGAGAAGGCTGAGGACATCAGGCTGCGTTTACACACACGCTGGAGGAAAGACTGACTCTGTTAGAGAGCCAGACGGCTTCAGTTCTCACATCACTGCTCTTACTGCTGGCTATTTTCTGAAGCAATCAAAAATACTGTTGTACCATATTAGCTCTTCAAGACAGACAGAGTCAGCTGCTTTCTAATTATGAGATACTGCTTCTTATTGCAACAGGGAGATGGGTTTCTCCCAAGCAGCAAACCTCTGGATATAATCCTTCCTGTTTTCTGTAGAATCGAGACAAACACTTTTAAATATTTTAGGTATATCTTCTTTTTATATTGAAGTGATGAAGCATAATCCCACCAGGCTCAGCTTTGCTGTCATTGAACTAGAAGCAGAACTGTGCCCTCCATTGCTAATATTGTATGGATGCCTTTTAAACTCATTTTAATCTCCAGCCCACGTACCTTCTTTGCAAGTTAATGTGGCATGTTTCAAGGAGAAGTGAATGGAATCATGATGATCACAGAATTCTCCTGAGACTTTCCACATCAGATAAGAAAATAAAGACTGATATCTTGGTCCTGAGTTCAGTGACAGGTAAATCATCACATTCAGATTCCCCTCCTCTTGACCATGCAATTTGCCTTTTGCAGAATGAATTGAGCTTGCAGAAATGTCCCGATGGATGTCCCTGAGTGTTGGATCTGATCCATAACTGTTTAAACTACACCTGCGAATTGAAGCTGCTTTACACACAACCTCTGAAAGACACTAAACTGCAGGAATGCAAATAGATGATGGTGTATGATGACTTTAAATTACAGTAAAGTGATCCATGGAGAGGGAAGAAGCTGCTATCAAGAGAGTATGTGAATGCAAAGAAAGACATTGGGAACATTGATTTGTGTGCTTTGCTCATGTAGCACTCCTCCCTGAGGGGGAGAAGTGGAGAGGGATGCAAAATAGAGTGACAGACCTGTGGGATATAGGCACCTGTAATCTGGTGTGTATAAATATGGATATAACTGTATATAACTGTCTTCAGTATCTAATCAGCAGTGACTCTGGATGAGTACATAGTTCAGCAGCCCTGTCTCTGCAGGGGGCTTAGCTGCCTTCACAGAAATCATCGAGTTAGAGGCTGCCCACCTTTTCTTCCCTTCCTATACAAGGAAGTTGCTCCCTTCACCAAGCAGTCCTTGGATCAGGCAGGGGGCTTTGCAACTCTGCTGCTTTGTCATTGCTCCATGGCACATGGATGAGGAGACAACCAAGACATTCTGAGCAGTCCCAGCCAGGCATCCACTGCTGGGGCAGGCTGTCCTCAGGATTTAATAACTCCATTGTGCTGGGCACATTTACAAGGACATCTCTGCAAGTGGGATAATGTATGTGCTGCACTGACTGACATCATTCAAGCAATGGATTCATTGATTAGTTGCTCCCATTTCAGAGAAAGGTCTCCTGTGGCTTTTCATCCCACCCCGGTGAGTGTAATAGGCATGTGGAGAGAGTTTGCCAAGACAGCTCTCTCCCTTTTACCAAGCAACTGAGTTAGGGCAATGACAGGCTACTCTCTAAGCAGAATTTATACCATCTTTTCTTCTACATCAGACAATGTAAGTGCTCCTTCCTGCCTCATTTTCTGTTGAATACAAGCCTTGCTATTCCCTTCGACTCCAACTTGGTGAATATAGCAATGCATTTGGAGCGTACTCTCTGCATCTTGGTACTACTTCATTTCATTTTTCTGCTAACAATCCAATTTAAAAGACTTACAACTAATGCATGAGACTTTGCAAAAAGGCAGCATATGCTCCTGATTTCCTTATCAGTCCATTTTCATTCAATGCATCTATTTTTCTCCATTCTCTGTAGATTAAAGAATTCCATTTGTATTCAGGTTTTCCCTGTAAAGAGAAGGTTTTTTAGGGAAGGGAGGCAATAACATCCTTTAAGTTCAGGCAGTTTGTTTAAAAGAATCACTTCCATTAAAAGAAAAAGAGCAAAAATGTATTTTAAAATTGTCTGTCTCATTAGTGCATAATTTAAGTGGAGAAATGTCACTCTTCTTTTATGCTAATGATTTTTAAAAAGGGGTAAAAAAATTTTGACTGTAAAGAACAATCAAACATCTCTTCTTGCAACAGAAAGGCATCATTATAAAAAAAGAAAAGAGACATGTACATATTTAAATGAATGATCCAGTGTGAGCATACATGAGGGTGATTTGTGTCTTGAAGCTCTACTGTCAATTAGATTATGCCTGATGAGCATTTAAGGAATGTTCACAGGAAAAACATCTACTCATATTGTTTTATTTGGGAACAGGGATAGGCAGCAACCATTTTTAGGGGACAAAACTTAATGGATTTTCTTTCAGCTCAGTAGATACATTGATACTTGTAAATCTTTTCTAAGTGTGCCACTGTAATTATAAATCTTTTAGCTATATTTTTCATTAGAGAGCATTAAGGTAAATATTCTCTCTGAGAGAAGATATATTTGGCATATAGGTTTTTAACGCTGACATTTAAGTACTCACTGCAGTGTTGCAACTGTTCAATAACATTATTTTTATTATTCATTATTTGTAGTCCTGAATGCACTGTTCTTCTCCTTAAAGCATTAAGACCCTTGATTTACCAATCACATGTAACCAGTTGTTTCCTAGAGCAGAAAGAGGGGCCTGCAGGAAACCACATATTGACATTTTCTGATCTACTCTTGACAATCCTGTATCCATTTATCTGGAGGAACAACGTATATCCCATAGATTTAACTAGCACAATATGACCCCTACAAAGGGGAACAGAAAAGGGTGGGTTTTTTGAGGCTTCCTCAGGGCTAGATTTGTATCTAGATCAGCTCAGCCCTGGGAAAACAGGTCAGAAAGAGTCAGTCCATCTCCCTTCTTCCTTCCCAGCTGCTTGCTCTGTTGGATAGCCCAGATCCCATTTCAGAAGACAAAATTCTTCCCTTGCAATAGCAGATCCATCCAAAGCCAGAGCAGCAGCGTGTACACCTTGATGTAAGTCAAGACCGTGCAGTGATGGTCCATGGTACAAAGTTTTCTTTGGCTAGAGACATATTAAGACCTGCAAGACCTATTTTGGCTCTCTATGGGCTGATAATAAAGCTTTCTTGCTTTACCATCTTGCCATGTGCTGTGTGTTACAGGTTTCATAGGAATTCTTTGGGAATTCTGCAGGATTATGTTTATCAGGGCACTAGAGCATGCTTAGCTCCAAGCACACACTCATATGCCGTGGGGATCAATTTTGAGTGAAACAAGGAACATGTTCAGAGCCCCCACTGATCATATTCAGTGTCAGACAATTATCTCCAGCATGCTGTCTGTTAATAATCCAGGGTGTATGTAAATCTAATACCATGAGCAGAACAGCCTGTCCTCAATTAATCTGAGCATTACACTTACCAGTTTTGCTCAACTCACCTTGACACTGGCCAAGGCAAGCTGGATAATATGGATCCTTAGCAACTACCCTGAATTTGCAGCTTTGGCAAAGCTTATAAGGAAACACTAGGGCAAAAAACTTAATTACCTGGTCTAATTTTCACTTGTCAATTTTTTTTTTTCTAATGCTGCAATCTCCATGCTAGGAACTCTGAGTGAAATAGCAAAACACTCATTTCACAATCAGGACAATCAGGAGTAAAATCAGGACAAAAACAATCACTAGGACAGAGAAGTGAAGTGATTTACTGAGAGCAGTGGGATGCACACAGGAGAGCACCCACTCCTCAGATGTGCTAGACAGGCTGGAGAGGCTTGATGAGCAGCCATGGGCAAATGAACCTTAAAAAAGGAATTAGCAGTACTGAGAGTTTTCAGATATATTCATTCCTCTGTAACTCATATTTTTGTTTGTTTTGGGTTTTATTTGGTTTTTCTGCAGCACAGCAAGTGAGTTCTTAACATTGTCTCCAGAGTGAGAAAGTAAGCAAGCAAAAAGCCATTGAGACTTTTTTTCCCGTCAAGGGAGGAAAACTATGTAAAGTGGGACCCTCCTGCCCTGTTTTAACACAGCACTGGGCCACTGGAGAGAGCCCAAGCAGCTAAGCCTTGTTCTAGAAAATGTTTTGTTCTCAGCTGTTAAGAAAACACAGATTTTATTCCAAACATTAAATGCAGCTTTTAAATACAACTTGTTTCTTCATATTACAATTTGCAGAGTCCCAGATGGTTCCCTGTACATTTTCATGGTACTTAAAATGCTAATGTATTCCAACTTCTTCAGATCTTGTTTAACACACACACAGGCATGGCATACACCTTAAGTGAGAGTGTGAATAAAGAGCAAAATCACAAAGCCAGAATCTGGACGTTTTGCTAAATGCTACCACTAAACCTCTTCCTCCTCCCTCTGCCCCCTATCCCCACCCCAGCAAGAAAGAAATGGAAACATAACATCACATGGTTCAAGGCTCCCCTTTAGCAAGCTATAATTTAACCTCAGGTTATCTTGACATTCACATGCTGAAGGGAACACTTAGCGCATGTCATTGTGTAAGAACAACTAAATGAGAACAAAAATCTAGGGAAGGAGGTCAGAAAGGAAAGAATAATAATACAAGCAATTTACAAACCTCTACAAAGTGCAGGCAATTTTGTAGCAGGCTGAACTGTGTCAGTGCATTTGCTCAGGACATTTTATATTTGGAGAGATGCTAAAATGAAGCTGCAGGTACAACTGCAAATATATGAGGATAGAGGACGAACAAATATTCACACAATGGGCTGGTGGTCTGCAAAGGAGTGGCAGAAACCTGATACCCCATTCCCTGAAAAATCTCACACCAACCCAAGCCTTTTTCCATCAACATGTCCCACACAAAAATCTCAGTTTTACTCAGCAGTGTAAATATCACAGACACTGTGTTGGCAGGATGAATATTTTGGCAAATGGATTTTGCATTTCCACACCTTACATCACATCACCACGGGTAAATGATGAAAAATTAATAAATACCGAAATGATGAACAATTGCAGAAGTGATGTCTAGTTATTGAGTCTGCACAAACAAAGCATGCTGTGAAGACTCCTCATCTGTGCAGATGAGGTGATTGAGAGCACAAATGCTCCTGCACATGTCTAGTGCACAGGAGGAGTAGAGTAGCTTAACACAGTTCTGTGGTGACTGCAGATACCTGTGGCAGAACACGTCAGCCATGGCCAGTAATTGAAATTTTGCTTTGTTCCATTTGTGTTACCACACAGGAACAGTCTTCTCTTCTAGTGGTGCAGATGTGGATACTCAGGGTTGATTTTTGGTCTTTGCTTGTGTGGGTGCCAGAAGCACCTATGGAACACCTCCAACATGGCCACACAGAGATCCAGATTCCCAGCCTCACTAAAAAGCTTCTTTCTACCATTTTTTGGTTTTCATATAGTACTTCCTTTTCAACTGGAGCTCAGAGTTATGCAGTGATATCTCCATCCCTTGTAGATGTGGCAGCCACTGTAAAACCTAAAATACATATTTGGCTCACAGAAGTGAGCAATTGTAGAGCTACCACTGCTACTGTCACCTTTGAATGTCTTCTTTCTACACACCCCTCGTGCAAAAACTTTTTGGTCTGTCACTGGGTGGCAAAACACTAGAAGGGTTGAACGGAAATAGAATGCAAAAGGGCTTCACCAACAAAGCCTTATTTTGTTCCCTGGCACCCTTTCTCTAGCACTTAATGCATGGAAATGGATTGTGTTGTGTCCTTCTGCTCTGCATGGACTTGTCTGAGGGATTAAATATGCAGAGAACAACCAGGTTGATCAGCCTGATGATTTCTTCCATTTCTGTTTGAGCTGTTGTGGAAGACACTACAAAAGACCAGCAGATCTTGATAGATACCTCAGTAAAAGATGACTGTATTTTCAAAAATACTAAAATTAAAAAAAAAAAGGTAATTATTTTCTGTGCCATTTATGGCCTCCCATGAGTAACAGCCAGACACTCCCACTAATACAACCCTCTAATATTTCACTGATCAAGGACATAACCCTGGTTATTTACAGACTGTAATGACAGTGCCCCTACTTTGATGTTACCATAATAAACAGCTAAAACTGCTGAGTTTCAAGAAACTCAGCTTGATTGCCTGGAAGATGTTATTATTTTAATAAAAAAGAATGGCATGTTTAACGATTAAATTTATATCAAGTGTGCAAGCAGGCTCCACTCAAGGAGAAGTATACCAACCTTTCCACACAGCTTGTGCTGTCAAAAAACAGCTCCTTGCTTTTCATGAAAAAGTGGATCTTTGTTCAAATGACAGAGGAAACTCCTCACATGCTGCCTGAAAGCAAACGTCTACCTGGCTGTGATGGATTTCAGTAAACTACAGGCTCACTGCTCCTCAGATATGACAGCCCCTCTCAGATAAACTGTTTTGTAAACTGACAGCTCCTAAACAGCATCAGTCCTGCCTGGTAAAGCCATGCCTGTGATCTCTTTTACCTTTTTATTGAGGAATACACCTGGTCAAGGTGCAGATTGAGCTCTGGCAGGAGGGGCCCTGTAGAATTAAATCTCTGGAGCTGAGCACCCCATACCCACATCCTGTGTTGTAAGGGGCTTCATTCCTGAGCAGCCCTGATGCCTTGCATGCACTTCCTTTTAGATACTGTACATCTGGAAAGAATCTTCCAGTTCAGTTTCAGCCAAAAAGAAATCCACTCTGTGAGCTTCAAGACTGCTGTGGAACATCAGCCAAAGCGTGGTAAGTAGGAAAAAAAAAAAAATCAGATTATGTGCTTCAAAAGAATAGCCTCATCCAAAACAAAAAAGCTAAAGAATATGCATGGAAGGAGTCAGGATCAAAATGTTAGTGACAGCTTTGATTATAATGCCTGAAAGCTGGTGTCCAGCAAAGGCAAAAATGAGCCCTTCCACAAGATCAAGTGAAAAATCTCACTTCTTCCCATCTTGATGATGGACTTGTTGTTATACTTTGTACTACATATGCTACACATTACATCAACATCTGTCCCTGCCACCTTTCAAACTGCCAACATGCAGAGCCAGGTTCACACACCACAACTTGGATTTACATGTTCCAGCTTAAGTTAGTTAAAAATGAGATGCACAAGTCTGAACCAGTCACCATTCTGGAACCCTTTATAGCCAAAAAAAAAAAAATTTCACTGTTAGAGGATGCAACTTCTCTGATCTTTCTTCAGTGTTTTGTTTGGTGTGGGAGGAAACCACAGAGAAATAGATCACTCTGTTGGCTATCACAGCCTGTTTCAGATTCAGACCCACAGTGCTTGAACATCCAGGTAAGGAATGCTACTTTTCCAAGTATCTCTTTCTGGTTTTTGTAAAAGGCATTGTTTTGATGGAGTATATATATTCATTAATCAATAAGGGCATCATAACTTTCATGCCAAAGTGCAGTGTGGATCTCCACGTAACATCAAGTCCTGTTCAAGGGCCAGCAGCAAATAGCAGCAATTAGCAGAGACAAAAACCTGTCGTAAGTCTCCCAAAAACCCTTCTGATCTTCCTGCACAGAATGCTAGAAGAACAAACACAATGAAACAAACAAATTCACTGTGAAATTCCCTCTACCCCAGGTTTTCATATTTATCTTCTGACCACCACTCATTATGCTTAAACAAGTCCATAACTTCTTTATGTTCAAATATAAACGTTTTTTGTAGGTCCCATTACTTTCCTTCATACTGGTGTTCTTCCTTTTTAATACTTGAAGGCATTCAGGAAAGATATTTTTCTTCATTTAACAAGGCCTCTCATGCACATGTGCTCCTGTAAACAGCTCTATTTCTCACAAAAATGTCTAAAAAGATACTTGAAATTAGCTTCCTAATTTTTAGGCTTGGGCTGGAGTCCAAAATTTAGCAGAATTCTAGCTCAAAAAAGATAAACTCCTCAGAGATATTTTATTTCTGTCTAATCTTCAAAACAAGATTTGGAGAAATCTTTTGATTAAAGAGAGGCTTTCAGTTCTGACTCAGCTTTTTTAAGAGGATTTGCTAACACTGAGTGACCCTGTTTCTTCCTTACAGGGTGCACTCTTTAGTTTCTCCTTAACACACAGAGTACATTGTTAAACCTCTGTGCCTTGCCGTGCCATACACTTCAGGCATCAAAACAAAAGCATGCCAGGTCTGCAGTCAGGCACTCAGAGGACAGGCTCCAAAAATTCCCTGAGCAGATGTTTTTTGGTGTGGGTTTTTGTAACAGAAACCATCTGCCTTTTTTTTTTTTTTTTTTTTTTTTTTTTTTTTAATCTGAATAACTCATCACAAATGCAGAATCTTCAAAAGGCACTCATGCACGGGGCAGGTTTCTCATGCCCATTCTGCTAATTATCAACCAGCAGAACTCAGTCCTCAGCATCTGCTAAAAATGTAATTCTTGAAAGACTCAGCTTCAGTTCTGGACACCTGTTTTCCCAGCCTACCACTTTCATTCCCATAAATCCAGATGTCCTGTGCCACTGAGAATTCTTATTACCATAGCAGGTGACACATGCTCTGATGTGAAGCCTCCTTAACACAAGCAAGCTTAAGGGAGACCCTATCCCAAAACACAGTTTCCCCTAAGGAGCAGAAGGTCATCTGTTTATCCCTCTTTCCAGCCATGATTTTAAGGATGGAATGTGAGTTTAATGTATGTGTGCATGACACAGAGATAGACTAAAGGGGGAGTCAGGCATCAGTCCCACAACATTTGTGTTTTGGCATACCAAATTCTGCTGCTGACATAGAGAAGCAGCCCTTTCCAGCATATCCTGCTCTGCCTGGAGTGTAAGACTCTGGGTGAGCTTATGAAGTCCCAGCTGTGGTGCCTCCCAGGCACATCCTAACCCAGCCTCAGGCTGAGATCTGAGGCTGCCTCAGTTCCCAAATTTGCTGCCAGAGGAAGGAAGCACACCTGAAGCCCTTTTTGCCTGCAGCCCATGTGTCCCCTTCTATGTGCACATGTTGTCTGAAGTTGTTACACTGGTTTGCTGGGAAATTACTTGAACGTGGTGTTACTGCACATTTGGGGGCATGGAGGTCACAAATGAGCCGTCTTCACTTTGCATGTGCATGATCTACTTCTATCCAGATCTTGGACAATAATTTAAATAATAGTTTGATACAATTTTTAGTAATAGTTTGATACACCTAAGTCCAGTGAGACAAAGGAGAAAAGGGAGCTGAACCTCCAAAAGGAGTGGCAGACAGAAGAGTACTTTCTTAAGAATCAGTCCCAAGCTGCATGTGCAGGATAGATAGTACTGCAAAAGCATAACCATATCACAATCAAAAATGCTTTTGGCACTGTATCTGTGAGTCTAACTCTGCATTTTAGTAAGCAAGGAGAGCATAGGCTAGACACAGTGGATTGATGTCTCCCTAAAGGCACTTTACTGAGGCAGTTGGGGAGCTTGTGTGGGATCACTGAAGATATGAAGTCAAGGACCTGCTCCCAGATGCCAAAGGCTTGAGGTGGGGTGACACAGTACTGGAGACAGCTTTTCTTAGCACCACGCATCACTGCTAGCAAGAGTTCTGCTTCCTCTAAGCCTACTCCCTTTCTTCAGGCAATGTGAAGCCTCTGACTTCTTGTGGAGTTCGGACTTAGGTAGCTGAAAATGATGCAGCTGCAATTCTCAAAGGGTTTTCTGAGGTGCAAAAGAGATGCTTCTCAGCAGGAGCCTATCCCATGGGGTGCACACTCCTCCCTGCTGATGGTAACCACAGCTCTGCATGCAGAGCATACAGGAATTAACTCCTGCCTGAAGTTCTGGTGTTTCTGACAGCTGTATTACACTCTTGTGATTTCATCTGCTTTGCCCAGCTCATAGACACACCCAGACTGTGCACTCATGGAGCACAGGCACCTTCTGCACCCACATCTCTAGGCAGGGAAATTGCTCAGGCCTGGCCTGTAACCCTTCTTGCCCACTTGCAAAGTGCACATACATCACCCACACCTTCCCTGCTGTGCCCTGCTCTGGTTTGCATTCTGGGTATCTGAATGTCAGGGTTGTCCTCTTTGTGATGGAGTTAATAGCTCAGAAACTTCACAAAGGGATCTTTTTGATCAGTAATGAAGAAGAAAAATATTCCAGAACCTCATGCTGTTCACCTGTGGGATTGCTTTGGCACCTACCTACCAGCAGATCCATAAGAAGGCAGGGTAATGGTACTTGCCCAGTGAGTCTTTGCCTTGGGCAGTCAAGCACATGTAGGAAGCTCCACCATGCAGTGTTCCTCTGTGATGTATCTCTATCCTGAGGATCCTGACACTTTTTGTTGTTGTTTGTAGTTTTGGTTTTGTTGTTGTTGGTTTTGTTTGTTTGTTTGTTTTTTGTTGAATGATTTTTTTTTTTCTTCACTGGTGTCACCGACCTAAAATCCCCAGTTCCAGGGCAGAAATAGCTGCTCATATAGGTGGCAGCATAAGAGGAGCTCTGTACAGATGTTACCCTGGAATAACAAAGGTTTAAGAGCTTTCCCACAGCAAGTTTGGGCAAGGACAGGTATGAGACAAAGTGCTTTTGCTGCTGGATGGTTCCACAGATCCAGACTTCCCTTCCTTCCATGTAGGGGCTCCAACTACTGGCTGAGTAGTTTAATGGAATGAAATGGTTGTTGAGCCACTCAACATTAACACGTGGGTTTGGAAGCAGAGATAGCAAGCTATTGTCTGCAGCCCAATTCTGTACAGACAGCATGTGGTCTCCTGATGGCTGGGTTCAGGGTTATTTCCCAGCAAGGACTGGTCCAGATGGGTGAACATTTTGAATGGAACCATAAATATTATCCATTTCTCATCCATTTCCAAGATTCCCTCAGCTTTGGTAATTGGAAATGGAAATTGCAGAATGAGAAATTGATTTCTTCTTCACTTTTGCCACATGGAAAGAAAAGAAATGACTGGCAATGTTTGTGAAAGGCTCCCCAGCCCACCCAGATCCAAGATAATGAGCTTTCCCAGGCACTAGGTAATTCCCTCTGTTGTGTTCCTCTTTTTTTCTTTTACCATAAATGCACGTCTTGCTGCAGATAACAGAAGATTAAACTCCTCACTTGGAAACTGAACTACACATCACTCATGTAGCAAATAAAATAGAAAAAAAAATAATTTCTTTCTTCTTTTTCTTCTTTATTAAATGCCATCACTTAATTTAGAATGCAAATCAATATATTAATAAGGAATGTATAATTTTTAATGTCATCTATGCAATCACCCTCCTAGATTGATTCTACCTTGAACTCATTGCAGTATTGTTAATGACTGAAAGCTCACACCGTACTTCATCAACCAAAATCTGTCTCCAAGAACTTTCTAATTAGTGCTACTAATCACCTATTCCTTCTCAGTGAGACTAATGCATTATTGCAGGGACTTGTGAAATACGTCCAACAACATATACGTCTTGTTAAAATGACACTCCGGAGATTCCGTTGCCCACATCCATCAATGACACTTAATCAATCACAGGGAAATATTGCTTAAATACTGCTACACAGTCAGCTGGGTGCAGGCATCGTCAGGGAGACCTGCCAGGCAAAATGCTTCCCTGCTTATGGCTCTGGCATGCAGCCCACTCTCTTACATCATATAGCAATTAATGTACCCGTGCTTAGATAACAAGAAGTTAGAGAGGCAGTGGAAAGTAGCAGCAGAGTGGGACAACTGATGAAATTAGCTACAGGAAATCTATATTGTAATAAAACTGTTCATAAAAGTGAATTGTCATTTAGAGGCACAATTTCCATGGGGAATAAGTTTTTATGTCTGTGTGCATCTTTAAGGCAAAGTTTTTTCCTTTTTTTTTCCCAATGGTTCTTTCATTTAAATGGTTTTATAGAAGCATAGAATATACAGAAACATTTTTAAACCCATGAGAATCTCATTATGTTTTGTGCATGTCTTTTTCCATTTCTATATTTTTTTTCCTTTAAATTCAGGATAATCCACAATGCTGCAGTCATTTAGCTGTGAGGAATATTTAGATCACCACAATGAAGATAATTAACAATATGTATAAATGAATGTGCCAATTTCTTTATAAGTAGAAATATTTAAATTGATTGGTTACACTGATGGAGCCTGATTATTCTCCTTCCTCCCCTGTGTTTGATTACAAAATCAACTATAAAGTTGACTTTACAAATACATAAAAACATCCACATTCCCCAAACCCTGTAAAGTTAATAGGATATGTTACAAAGCTCCTCCTTTTGAAGTGATCTAAAGTGAAATTCAAATGCTTATTGTGTATAAATCTTATGAAAAACTCTGGTACTTGTATGAAATTGCTTCAAAATCAGAGCGATTTGTGAGTGTTCATTAATAAACACGAGCTTAGTGCTTGGACCAAGCCCTAGTGAGCAGTTGGAAGCTCATCCTGGCAGGAGCCAAATGGGGTCAGATCACAAGGGAAAGTGAAAATAGTGAATCCTTCTTTTTCCCTCAGGGCAAGGTAAATTTGTGAAGATTCCTGCTGATCAGAACTCAGTGTGTCATCTCTCCTCATGCCTGGGATTTTTTATTTCTATTGCTGGAGCTTTTCTTAGTGATATTTCCTGTATTTTGATAATGTTACAAAATCATCTAACCTATGAAAAAGACCATTTACAGTAAAATAAAACTCCTCCACTGTGTGAATTAAGTGATGGGGAAAACTCCCATTGCTACTTGTAGTACCTGAGGAGGCAAAAATAATGGTCTTAGTGTGCAACGAACCACTTCTGAGATTATACAACAACAGTAAAGTCTCTACAAAGGCAGCTTAAGAGTATCAAAGGTGAATATTACAAAGAAAGGCTTTGCAGATCTGTGACCCACACTAACCCCACTGCTGTCTCTGTGGTAAGACTCGACTACAGCCTACAGACACTATGATGAAAGCAGCCATCCTCAAGCATTCCAGTAATTTTAATTATTTCCACAGCTGCAGAGATAAATCTGTAGAAATGGTAAAGACAAAATGCAGATATGAGCAGGTTGAAGACAAAATGATAACTCTGCATTGCTGGGGTTTTTTTCCCTTCAGGATCAAACTTTGCTCTTGCAAAATATCAGGCTGTTGCTTTAGCTTTGTGTTAATACCTCATTAGCTGGCAGCACTTGAATTCCACCAAAATTGCCATCACTTCTCCCACTGTGCTCTTCCCTTGTCCCATCCTGCCCCACTGTTCTCTCCTACACATCAGGGACTTCATGATGGTGTAGGAGATGCCAGACCTGGGAGCAGGGAACGTCTGCTGCTCTGTCTCACTGTATCACACAAATGTCCCCTCTGGTACCCACAATTGTGTGCAGACTCTGTGCATATTTAAACCAAACAAAGGGAAACAGATACAAGTACAGATAAGCAGACCTGCTCAGAGCACTCCAGAAAGATTAGAAAGAAAAGTTTTCTCATTCTAATTAAAGCTGAAACTCACTTCCCATTATGAGCCTAATTATATTTCAAACAGATGCACTTCCAATGTGTGCAAATGTTCTGGCATTGTGAGAAGCTGGATGGACTCTGGCTTCAGATACAGAAATGCTGGACTTGAGATATATTTGCAGAAGAAACTTCCCTGAACATCCATCCACCAGCATAAGGAAAATATCTGCAGAAAATATTAAGTCAAAGACTCGAGGTCCATAGAACTTACTTTGGGAACAGTCATTCAATCAGCAAATTTGATAACAATGAAGGCTGGGAAAAGCTGAGGAGTTCCATCAGCAGCTGGAGATTTCCATCATACCTGGTGTTGTCAGGCATTGCCAAAAGCCACATCTGATTATCTGCTCTCTGACACTGCAAAAGCAGTTATCTCCACTGAAGAAAAAGAGGTTTATGTAAGAGGTCTTGAACTCACCTGAACGTTGTAGGAATGTCCTTTTTCCTCCTTTGATTTCTTACTGCAAAGGACAGGGAATTGTAACAGAGCTGCTGATTTCCAAAGCACTGAACCCTGGAAATGAGGAACTTGAAGAAAAAGAACGTCACCATTTCTGAATGCAACAGATAGCAATCTGCCACACCACAAATGCACAAGAAGTAGTCAAAGGGCTAGAAAACTAGGATTAAACATTATGGAGATGTATCGGGGTTGAATGAAGGACGGGTACCCCAACTCTGGTGGTCAGGATACGATTTATTGGAGTTTCTTAACAGCTTATATACTATTTTAACAGGTTAATAATTTTCACTACAATGATTAGATTATACATGTTACAGTCAAACTCACACATATTAAAACATGCTTGTTTGGAGAAATTTTAATCCCATCTCCTGTTTCCCGTAAGCAGACCAAATCCCATCTTCTGTAATCTCAAAGCACTGTTTGCCCTCGCCAGGGCATTTCTGTCACCGAACCAGTTATACTAATCAGATCTGCTTCACTGTCTGTCTTGTGTATTCCCACAGAGATGGAAGTCCAAGTCCTTCTTGATATCATTGCACAAATGTGTGCTTGTGCATTGAAGAAATGTATCTTGAGGTTCTGGATAGCAAATGGGAATAACTGCTCCAAACTGAATCATCCAAGATCACTACATTCATACTGAAGCTGAACCCAGCAAGGCAGTTCAAGGACCACTGTGCTGGTTTTAGCATCAAACTCTTCAGACAGTACAAATTGCACACGTAAGCACAGACCATGCTAGCAATGAAGCTATGCAGATTCCCATCAGGATCAGATAACTAGGGGTATGGATCTGTCAGAGACTGTGATTTATAATAAAAAACTTAGTCAAAACAAGTATTTTTGGACAAAGAAATCTTTTCCTATAAGATTTTCCAGTATGGTATGTTTCATTTGGGGAACAGAGCTGCTCATGTTATGCCCTCAAGCAGCCCTTCCTCTGTCTACACAAATATTCGTGTAGGGGTCCCACTTCATTTTGCCACTGGTCCTGTGTGTCTTCTGAAAAACTTAGCTATTTAAATTTGTTTCTTCCATTATAGAGGACTTAGCAGTAGGTTTTCCTCAGTGACTACAACAATGAGCATTGCTGGATAGATGTAGACAGATACTTTCTGTCTAATTCTACACCTGAAGTTAAATTGCAGTCAATATGAAACCTAACCAGTTTTATAATTCTACCCATATGTTATAAGGATTTGCCACATATTTTAACGTAAGTGCTACATATGTCATCAACTTTGTGGTAAATATGTCTATTTTTCCTCCTGGAATTACAGAAGGGAGAGGTTAGTGTCTGGTACATTCCATTATTTATTGTCTCAATTCAGTGCAATTCAATATATTCTGTTAATTTCCTTTTCCTTTTTTAAAAGAAATAATAATCTGTCACTGAGGTTGTAACAGCTCCAATGTTAATGGAACTGTATGAGACAATGTCATTGAAATTGGATCGGTCCGAATGGAATCATTACAGTCTGTCCATTCAGGCCTTAATGGCTCCATCAATCGATGTGTGCAGGACAGAGCCCAAGGTGCTCTGAGGAAGCTCTGAGGTGCATCTGAGTGTGCTGAGCCTTTGTGCACCTTCAGAGCACAGTAACACGAGTTAAAAGGTGCACTCCCAAAATCTCCCAGAGACCCATCGAGCTCAGATCACACAGCAAAGGGATCCTTCAGACCAAGCCTGGCCCATCCCAACTGTTTGTGAATCGATGAAAGACTTGATTGCAAGACTAGAGGGGCACCAGTGTATATTTAGGAATCATTCAACCTCTATCTTCAGGGATTGTTCATGAACACAGACGTAGAATTCTATCCTTGAAATCCCTTAGGACACTTTTTAGTAAAGCAATAATGAATGCACAGAGCTACTGATTTCTTTCTCCTGTTTAATATTTCACCCTATTTAATACTGCTACAGATTCCACAGGTGCCATATTTCATTACACATTTGCAGGCTTGGATATGTTGAAAAGTATCGAGTACAGGGAACTTCTGGCCTGGATTTCTGGCTGCTGTAAAAGGAGCAGCTCTTTTGGGGAGAAGAAAAAAGTGTCCCCACAAGTCAGGACTGAGCTGATTATTCAGTTAGATCCATCAAACTGCCTCAAATTCCAGCACTAGTAAATGGTAGGCACCATACCTGCCTACAGGAGGTTGCTGTTGAGTGAGTAAAATGGATTATGCTGAAGAAACTTCTCTTGGTGCTTCTTTAATAAAAGTTCAGCCCCCCCAGGGCAGTGGCCTAGTGTTGTACAGCACGTGGGAATTAACACAGAAAATTTGGCAGTGTCCCAGAAGTAAACTGGTAAAGAGGTGTAAGATTCTCAAGCCCTGTATCTGTGCCATGCCTTTGCTGACTTATGAAGGTGAGAGAATACTAAAAGCACTGACAGTAATAAATAATATATAATAAATAATATAAATAATATTAAAAAATAACATGGACACCCCCAGAAGTCTTTGATGGTAATTTCCTCAGCTGAGTGTATCATTATCTTTCCCACAATGTTGGTGAAATGGTTTTCTCAGCAGTCATTTAAAGAATCCCAAGTAATATAAATTTAGCTGAAGCCAGTCCCCCTTTTGTTCATTGGACCAAATTCTCAATTTCAAGAAAATTAAATATAAAAATTAAAATCTTAACCTGAAGTGAATTTTAAACTCCAAGAGGACTTAAACCCCAAGATGTATCCTCTTAGTGTGAGATATCTTTCCCACTCTATTCCTTAAGAATACAAATCTTTTTAGCCCGTACTCATAACTCTCCTTTCTCACAGGAGCTGAGGTCTCAATGTCTTGTGTTTCACTTTTGGACAGAGAAAAGAAAAACAAAGTATAAGCAGGAGGGAGGCATTGTAGTGAAAATTCTGAAAGGATTCAAAAACTAAATGCTCCAATCACTGGAATTGTTTTCTTAATGTTTTCCTCTAATAGCCTCGCTCAGCTGGATTTGCTGCAGTGGCAGGCTCTCATATTAACTGATGCATGTCTGTTTGCTCTCCATTTTCCACAGTCCCAGGACCAGAAAACGCTGTGAGCCAACATGAGCAAAGATGCCATTGTCAGTTCTTGTTCAGACACTCTTAGCAAACAAGGACAGAAACTGCAGAGGATTTGCCTGTAAAAATAAAATGTAATGAACAAAAAAAGGCAGATATTCACAAATGGAAATAAATTACTTTTTCCAGCTCAGATGTGATGCAAGGCCATATTCTGTGTTGAGTGTTTTATCCCAGTGCCACACATACAGGTCAGCCTTGGGAGCCTGCCTATCCAAAGGGGCAGAAATGTGAGGAATACTGCAAGGCATCAAAATACTTCTGGTTATTTTTATTTGTTTTACTATTCAGTATTCACACTGTATTAAATTCTGTGTGCTACTTCTTTGTTATCAGATAGAGAAGGGAATGAATTAGGCTTTACATCTGGCTGTAAATACCTGTGACCAAAAAGCACAACACTTCACTCTCTAAAGTAATGTTATCATGTGTATGTCTTGTCTGTCAGCATTATGGTACATCAAAGATAATGCTTATGTTCTTACACTGACATCTTTAGAGAGCATATTTAAATCTGCTTGTTTGCCTGGCCCAAAACATTGTGGAAGGCAGACATTAAATAATCTTTTCTTTCTAGGTTATGCAGCTACCACTGCTGTTTCTAATACTCCATTTAGTTTTCATTGCCTCATGGTGTTCTCATGAGTTTTTGGCTGACCAAAAAGGACAACACACATAACTGGAAAAGTCAAAACATCTGCAGTCCTGCATCTTCATGTGCGGTCTGACACCATGACAGCATCTTCAATCCTGTTGGCTAATAAAGCCAACACTATTATTTGCAAAACTTCAGGGATAAAGTACAGACAATAATGGGGGTTTATTCTCATTTAACTCACAATGTAAGAAAAAATTCACCTTCTCTGTTGTCTTATTAATGAAAGTGGAGCATAGCCTGGTGTGCATGTGTGAGAAAGAGTGGGAGAAGGTGTGAGACAGACAAACAAAAAAGCGCAAAGGGCTGGTTTGGAAACCAAGTTTGGGGGGTTTTTTATGTAAAATAAAATTTTGAAATCAAACTGTTTCAGGATGGAAAATGGAACTACCAAGCCTCATGGGGGCTGTGTCCAAGCCTACATAGCCCAAGTGCCTGTGTCCTCATTTGCCTATAGAAAACAACTCATTTTTCCAGTACCTCCTTCCTTTATGAGCAGTCACAGCCTACACTTTAAGGACTGGGTGCACTCTGTGAGTTTAACTTGTGTTTTTGTTCTTAGGCAGCAAGTGAGAATTGGAATAATTAAGCTTTCAGCTGAAATTTCTCAGTTCACTCACTGAGCTCCATGGTGTGTTTTTTAATCTACAAATTTTACCCCCAAAATTGTGCTGACTGTTAAGCCTACAAAATGGAAAAGGAGGCCCCTAGTTGTTTCTAAGCCAAATATTCTCATTTTTCCTTTCCCATTACTTCCCAAATGAGACATAATTAAGCAATTTTGCTTCTCATGGTATTAAAACTAAAGACGAAGCTATTTCAGCTATTTCTAGGCCTTTTTTTAGAGAGGCTATCAAAACCAATCAGTGGTAGCAATTGAGAGACAGAGAACAGATGGTATGTGATTCCAGGTTCTGCCACATTCCTATAAATGCATTAATTTACTGCTGAAACAAAGTAAGTTTTTTTATGTCATTCATAAAAGGAGAAGATGACTTGAAAGATTTGATCAGTGATGATAATGTGTTTTCTTTGGTAAATGCCACTTTCCTCAAGCTTCACATTGTTACGTTCACCAGATCTGCAGTATAGTTAACTACAAATTCTTTTCTATGGTAATCAAGCCGCTACCTTAGTAACACTGTATATAAAGTCAAAATATTAATCAGTAAGCCTTTCTTTATTTCAATATGTTCTCCTTCAGAAGTAATCCAACTGGAGCCTTTTTACTGCATTGTAATTTATGAGCCAGCTGGAGCACAATACATTTTTAATAAAAATTAGGTACAAGCAGATACAGGGGATTAATAGTTGTATTATAATTTTATAGTTTTCAATATACACAGCCATGGAAAAGACAATCAAATATGGGGTCCATCTCGAGGATATAAAATGCAGTATTTATTTTTAATGGAAAGAGAATTTCATGAATTACTGAGCCATGAAGAGCTGATGGATGCATTCACTGGGCAACACAAAGGACATCTAGAAAGAAAAGGCATTGAAAACAACAGAACACTACTGGGTTTTGGAATGTAGCACCTCTGATTATGCTCCAGAGTCTCAACTTTACCTGTTTCCATGGACTATGTACATTTTCAAAAATTCCCTCTCTTTCTCAGCAGCCTATAGAGGCTGGAACTTTTTTTCATATGTTTCTCACTTGCATTAATTAACAATTTATTACACAGGGGAAAATAGGAGTAAAAGCAGTGTTCGTAAATTGATTAAACCATTAGAAGAATTATATCTTTCTCAAGTCTACTTTAAACTATATTGATAGGACTGAGTAGTGGAAGTGAAGCAGCTATAAATTTTTGCAGTCCTTGAAAACTTTTAAAATATGCTCTCCAGGAGTTAATATATTATTGTACATCTGTTTCCACAAACAGCTAGGCACCAACTTAACCAATGTTCCCGCAGTCCAAGCGTCTCTATCTGATGAGCATTTCTTTTTGCTTCTAAAAATCCTAGAAGATTTTTCTCTGATATTCTTGCAAACACTTTTAAATCCTTCTACACTTATGGGTGGATGTCTTCTTGATCCAAAAACCTTCCAGCTGAATGATGAACTTGCTGAGGAATTATTGTTCAGCATTTAATCTGAAAAAATGATCTGGCAATTGAATCAAAGCACATCAAAGACAATTCCCAGTAAGAAAAACAAATCTTCTAGTAAAGGGCAGCTCTTTTCCTTAGAGATGCTAATTACACTACAGCAAACCCCAAAATGTGGTGTGTGCTGTTCTTCTCCAGGGTTCACGGATGTGATGTGAAATTTCTTTGAAGGAGACCCCAAAGATATGCTTTTTTTTTTTTCTTTTTGTAAAATGAAATGAATGGATAACAAAGGGCAGGAAATCTTCAAATACAGCGTGCCAACAGTGAAATCTTTGAAGGGGTACATACTGGCAGTGTAAAATCTCCACTGGGACCATGCCTTCATCAACCCGAAAGAGAGACTATCTATCTGAAAGCTTTGAAGAAACCCCCTCCTTCTGAAGAGATGGGAAATCTTTGAAGTTATGAAGCATGCATTAATCATTTTAGATAGGTAAACTCTGGAATAAAACTCATTCCAACCTGTAGTATTCTTTCTTGGTGCTTTGTTAAGTAAATCACGCGGCACATTTCACTGAGGAGGAGAGGGTCATAGCAGCCCAGAGTGGGATTTTTTGCAATCTTGGTGCTGGAGCTTACTTCACCATGGGGAGTAAATTTTGACAGCGTGCTGAGAGCAAGAATATATAGTATGTCTGAAATGTCCAGATCCCTCTGCCTTCCTACCCCCAGCAGATCCACACTCCTGCCCAGCTTGTTGTAGTCTGTGAATTTATTAATGGTGACTCAATCTCCTCATCCAAGTGATCACAAAAGATGTTAAAAAGGACTGGGACACTGTGATCTTGGGAGACACTATTAGTGTCCAGCCACAAACTGAGTGCAGCACCGTTCACCACCACTCTCTGGCCTGGCTGTCCAGTCAGTTCTGAATCCAGCTGAGTGAACCCATCCAAGCCCTGGGCTGCAGCTTCTCCAGGAGGCTGCTGTGGAAAACTGCTTGGTCAGGCAGCTCCTGCTTTTCCTAAACCCTTGCTGGCTGGGCCTGATCCCATGGCTGGCTGTTGCATACAGGCAAAACCTTACAAAAGGAAGGCCTTGTAAAATCATGGCTCAGGCCTGTTACTTTGGCTAAGTCGAAAAGGACTCTGGGAAAGTGACTCAGCTGAATTAGAGGCAGAAAAACAAGTTAATATCACCATTCCATGTTCACATCGTGACGTATGGTGGTTGGTTCAATTATGTTTGTTATGATTTAAAGCTATGCAACTGATAAAGGCCTAACTGCTTAAAAAGGCCTGGTTTTTGCAATAAAGTAGCTCTGCTTTGCACCTGCCTCGGGACCCTGTGTCACTACAGACCCTCACCCACAGCTGTCCTGCAGGTGCTCTGTGATCACACTCAGGGTGATCTGCTCCACGACAGGCTGCAGTTCCCTGGATCCTCCTCCATCATCAACGCTCTGTGACTTGCTAATGGGAAAATATTAGCAGCAGCTCTAAGAGAGAAGAGGTACATGCCACATTATGCAGCCTCTGATTATCTCTCTGTGGCCAGTCTGAAGGGCCTTTTTATTAACAGTCAAACTAGACACTGGCTTCCCAGAGCATCCAGCTTAGAGAGACAAGAGACAGGGAATTAGAGGAAAAACAAATTGCAGTGGCTGGATGGGAAAGCCTTGTCTCTTCCTCACAGCCAATCTATAAAATGCATATTCTCCATGATTTAAACTTGGGTGGTGTACATTTGGGACTTTTGAAGTTTTGTTGTAGAGTCAACATTTTCACATTGAATCACAGGGGCTCCATCACCATCCATGCACTGTCCCCTGTGCCCTGATGCTGAAGGTGAAGCACCATTTATTTTTCCTCTAATTCCATGTCTGCATCTGTGATGAGTTCCAAGCAACGTTGCTGTTTTGAAGTGAATCCCGTTTGGCCCTGTGTACGCCAGGCTGATCTGCTTCACAGAGCAGTTTTGATTCATTCACTTTAGATCCTTTCTGGAGAAAAGCTGTCTTCCTTGTGTGCTACTGATGTGCTCCGTAATGGGGACATCTTTTCTTGCACCAGTATGTAGTCCTTTGGGGAGCTTTGAATCCCAAGTCTGTTGAGGACACTGAGCCACTAAGAACCAGACAAAATCTAGTACAAAATAAACCCCTGGAACAAATACAGCACAATTATAGGGGCCTCAGCACCAACTGCCTTCATCTACTCCTCTTCTGGTTCCAAAGGAGCCAAGTCAGACAGCCAAATTAGCCTCTTTTTTCTTTTTTCTTTATTTTTTTTTTAATTACACATGCAAGTTCTAGTTATTTAACTATATTTCATGAGTTAGTCTTAATGCCTCTCTGGGCTATATTCAGATAGATAACTGGAACATTTAAGTTCAAGAAAATTATTACCTATTAGGATTACCTTTATGCTTAGGGTTCCCAGTGCAGCCAGAGAAGAGTCAGGTGTGACACCAGTCAGCCCTCACAGAGAGCTGTGATGTGGTTGTTCATGTCTCTTACCTGACTGCCTGTTAAATCTGAGTACAGCAGCCCTTGTGGCCAGACACCCACTTGTGGTCAAATGCATTTAGATACCTCCATTGATTGTAAATCCACTCTGTATGCCACCACTTCCAGGGCAGACCTTATGAATACACCTCTCTGAACTTCATTCTCCAGTTATGAGGGCAAACTCCTACAGTCTCCTTCCTCTCTCTCTCCGTTACTGGTGTTGGACAGATCACAGCAGAACCCAGCACACCCAGTTTAGTCTTTATTTGAACTCCTGATGACAATGAGGTGCTGGATGGGTACACAAACCACAGCACTGAGTAGGACACTTATATGTGACAGTGCCCAATGAGCCTCCTTGACCTCCCCCAACCAGCCTGAAGAGAAAAAACCATCTGTGGCAGGGAGTTAAGCCAAAGCTCCAGGTCCTGAGTTAATAACAGCTAATGCAGCCTCACTGCAGCAGAGCTGTGCCTTCTGGGATTTGCTGTCCCAGCACTGTCACATGTAAACAAGACTGACAACTTCAGTAGGTTCCAGAAATAACTTCAGTGAAACATGAAAAATAGGATTTTTTTTTAGATTCACCTTGTAAGTAAACCTCCTGTGTGTTCAGTGATCTGCATGTGCCCTTAACAATTGACATTTTTTCATCTTACATTAAAGTATAACTGTGATCACACATCAGTTTGTATTTTGGCCCTTCTGAAAAGCATGATTTGCAAAGGATCATAAGCACATTTTCTTTCCTTATAGATTTTTAGCATCCAGGCAGAAAATGTGTTCAGATAGTCTTTTGAATGTAATGAAAAGATCACAGTATATTGTATTTTGTACCTGACACCATTAATATTTTCATATTTGTCTTGTATGACACTTTTTTCGCTAACTAATAGATCATTCTTATTATAGGCATTCCTTCACTATTGAGTTGTATGGAGAAAGACATAGTTAATATCAACGAGCTCCTTGTGGAATATGAAAATATCCTGGGAGAGAAAGCAGTGTAACACCTAGTAGGAATATAGTTTTGTTTTTATAAAATGAGACATATATCTCAGGTAGACAGAGAGCTTTGGGCAATGCTGAATCCACGCTTATGTGCCTGTTTAAAAATCCTCTCTCATGTTATGTCTCTTTTTCTTCTCAGAGAGAACAGACACAGCCCAACATTTAAAATTATTCATTTTGTAATGCAAACATACTCCTGCTGCTAAGCTGAGGATTTCAAACCAGTTAACAAATTACAAAAATCCCTTTTCAGAAGACAGATTATTTGGAATTATCAGCTCTGATGTGCTGTTTAATTATGCATGCTTTTGTGCTAAGCATCTTTAAATATTAACGAGATATGTTTTTGCACTTATGACCTAAAGTAGATCTATGGTAAACTCACATGTCTGTTGGCAGTAAGTCATCACAGGGCTGCTGTGCAGCAACAGCTCTTTTTAGACTTGGAGCTTGTCTGTGGTTTTTCTCTTTTGTATCACTGCCAGCACTATGGAAAAGGAATCAGGAAAATCACAACCCAGACAGAGAGCCCTTGTCAGATGAATGGGGCTGAGATAATTCTTGCAATCACTTTCTGTCTCACTCTCAACATGAGAAAGGAGCATCTGAAAGCTGCTGAGAGCTCAGCCCCAGTGATGGGTGCAGCAGAGGCTGCACAGCAGAGAGCAGCATCTGGCTGGGAAAAGAGGAGTGCTGAGCTGCCCTTGAGCCTCCATTCCCAAGGAGGATATCGAGGTCTTATCCCAGGGTAAGGTTCAGACAAACCCTGTGTTTTGGAGAGGAGAAAGCCTGTAAAAGACATAATTACAAGAGAGTGGATATTGAAAATATCACATTACTCAAAATCTGCTTGACTCCAGAGAGTGGGACAGCAGTAGGATCCTGGCCAGGATAAGCTACACATGATAGCCTGATGCTCTCAGATAAAATGCAGATTTCCAGTGCCTCAGTGAATTGGAATGGCCTGACCCATCCACACCAGATGGGATTTAACAGTATAGCGATATGTTATTGATCTCCTGATCACTTCCAGTTTAGTCAGATCATCTTCTAAATCATCAGGACCAAAAGTTTCACCTGAGGCCCAAAAGTTTCACCTGATTCCCCATGAAAAAGAGTTTAGAATGCTGGTGTGCATGGACTGATTTTGGCAAAAGCAAGGAGAGGAATGTTTAAGCCCAAGCTTCTAGTAATAACATAGACATTGATGGGCTTGAAAGCCCTTCCAGTATAGTTCCTGGACTGTGGGAATATGTTTCTAGTCTTGCTGTCATCAGACACAGCAGAAACCTGAACACCAGTGGCTAGGGGGAGCTTCACTGGGGCCTGGGTGGTGGTCCAGTGTCACCTCTCTTTGGCCACAAGGCCTGTTACCTGCTGCCTGGTCACCCCACACACAACAAGCCATGGCTGTGCACCAGATCCTGTACTTAACCATGGAGCTGAAGTAAAAACAGTTTTAACATATTTCCTTGGGCAGCTCCTCACTGGAGAAAGAAGAGAGGGGAGAGGATCTGCTGGACACAAACTCCTTGCACCTGCTCTCCCTCGAAAAGCTGTCTCTGGATCTCACCTCCCTGTGTCAATGTCACCGCTCTGTGCCTGGTTGCATTCAGAGCTGCCCGATCAGAAGATAAGATAAGCCATCCTTTCTTTGACAAAACCTGACAGCAACACATGCCTCACATATTAAAACATGTCCCACTTTGCTGGCAGCAGATAGCATCTTCACCGCTCACCAATCGCTCACGGTGGTTGGAGGGTGCCTTGTACTTACGAATGTTCTTGCCTGATATATTAAGCCAATGCACAAGCTCATTACCTCCACTTCTTCCACGGAGCTTACCTATATCGAAAAGCTGTCACACAGCAAAGCATTAAACAAATACAGGGGCTGCCTGGTTATTGCTGTCTGTGGCACAGCAGAGCTTGCAGAGCAAGGCAAGACAGGGGGCTGGCTGTGCCAGCACTGGCTGGGGTTGGGCGCAGAGTGGTAGTTGAGGTAGCACAGGCATCTTTTAAAAAGTGTCCTTTTTTTGGCTGGGACAGGGTCAGTTTTCTTCTTAGTAGCTGTGCTTTAGGTTTAGTATGAAAATAATGTTGATAAGACACTGATTTTTTTTTTAATTTTTTTTTTTTTCTGCTAAGTAGTGGCTATCTTAAGGAATTTTCAGTGTTTCATGCTCTGTCATTGAGGAGCTGCACAAAAATCTGGGAGGGAGCACAGCTGGGACAGCTGACCTGAAACAGCCAAAGGTGTATTCCATACCATAGATCATCATGTCCAGTGTATTAACTGAGAGGAGTTAGCTGGAAAGGGGGAAAAATGCTGCTCAGGGATGAGCTGGGCTTCGGCCAGGAGGGAAAAGCCATATGAGGAGAAAACCTGAATATGCCAAGACTTCAAAGGATTATCTGTCCCTAAAACACAACAACTTCTTACATGTTAGACTGACCTCTCACCTTGGTAGGTTCTCTGAGAAAGGAGCCTCCAGCACTCCTTCTACCACTGAAAGAATTCACTGGGAAATAAAAAAATGATGTGATGATCTGTTACATGGGTACCTGATGATAAACAGCTTTTGTTTGTTCTCTGCTGCAGCAGAAGAGTGAGTAACCACCAACACAGCAGGGAGGGAGGTGACCCAATAATGCAGCCAATTTTCTATCAATTCCCACAGGAAAGGGCACAAAGGGTGCATGAACTGGCCTGGAAACACCCGTTTGCTCCCAACCATCCCTTTCTAGAGGTTTGTATGTACCCAGGGTTGTGTGGCATGTGGCCAGCGTGCAGGACACACACAGCACTCAGACTGACCAGGTTGGGTCAGAGTGGGACTTAGATGTCCTGGATAAGAGGAGGAAAAATGGACAGAAAAAACAGAGAGACCCAGAGAAGAAAACAAGAATCTGCAATTCAAATCCATTCATCCCTGAGGGACTGGTGAAACAACTGCTTGCAATTGCATTAGTGCATTTTAATATGTTAACGGGCCCCCAGCTGCTGGTACCTGCCCCGGCAGCTGCAGTGTGGTCAGGGCCATTTCCTTCTGCAGCACAAGGTCAGACAGATTTCCTCAAGAGGGTTAAAGTAAACAAACTTTAAATCACACAGCAACAGACTGGGAGAATACTCAAGGCCAGTTATGATTATCTCAGCTCTAGGGAGGGAATGGGCTCCCTGTGTCAGGAGGGATTTTTCCTATGGATGCAATGAAATGCACAGCGCCGCTGCCAACGCTGCCGCCTCGTCAAAAATTTGCTTGCATAATTTACACCAGGTGTCATTGTAGGTAGAAAATATTGGGATGTTAAGGAAGCCATAACATTGGCAGATGATATTTTATGTAGTAATATGCATGCTGAAGACAATAGGAGTATCTCCTGTAAGTGAATACCACTCAACATGAATAATGGCTTCAAGGTCAGGCCCCTAATGAACAGTTGTCTAGCTGTGAATATATACACTTTTTCACTCTGTTGTAGGCAATGCTCTCAGCTACCTAATTAGGTTGATCTGTGAAAATGATTATTCATTATCTGAAGTCTGAGAGTACAGAATTATGTATCCGAGCGGTGTGCCTTAAAGAAAAAGTCCGTGAAAGTCTGATGTCAGATAAGGTGACTGCATGATGAATTAAAAGAATGCACTGCTACACTCAGGACTGTCCATGGGAGTGCATTGAATTCATCAAAAGGTCAGAGGAAAAAATCCAAACTTTTTAGATCTGGTCAAAATCAAAGATTCAAATGCTAGTTTTATGAGGCACGGTGCATTATGCATTACAATGCAATTTCTGATTTAAAATAAACATGAAACAAAAATAAGATATTTTTATTTTTAAGAAAAGTGAGCTTTCAGTTGTGTTTAAACCAATTATCTGGAAATCCTGAGATTTTTCTACTTGTATGGGTTCTCTAAAATCACACAAGATGAATTCCATCATATTGAGCTTCTGCAAAAGAAGAAGCCACAACCCTCCTGCTACCTGGTCTCCCAGGAATTCCCAGTGGCACTCTTCCTTTGCTGAAAACTGATTGCCAGGTCCTAGAAGTCTCTTCTACTGACAAGTGGGATATGGGAGCCCTGGGAGGAGTGACATGAGCATGAGGAGCCATGGCTGCTGGGAAGGGCTGAGTGCTCCAAAAGCCTGAGGGCATCAGCCATTAAGCACCAAGGAAGAATAAGGCAAATAAAAACCTGTGACATAATGCAATGACAAAGGTTAAAGGAAGGGAGAACAAGCAATAGGCAGAGGGGAGATGTAGCCTTGATGTGAACCCTTTATACCCCTTCAGCTTGATTAGGATGGGCTTGTGAGAGAGCCCTACCCAAAAGAAGGCATTAACCACCTCATATTCCTTCATTTCCATTCACTGAGACTGACATTGGCTCTGTTCATTCTCTCAGGAAGAACAGCATCTCCAAGAGTCTGCCCTGGGGAAAGGAAAGAGAAGGGAGTTAACAAAAAGGCAAAATATTTCAACTGGCTACTGGAACAAGAAAAAAAAAACAAAAAAACAAACAAACAAACAAACAAAAAAACAAACAAACGAAAAAAAAAAAAAAAAAAAAAAACAAAAAAAAAAAAAAAAAAAAAAACAAAAAAAAAAAAAAAAAAAAAAACAAAAAAAAAAAAAAAAAAAAAAACCAAAACACCTATGAGCGAAAACAAGTTGTCCCACCTTGAAAAAGCACATTAGGAGGCAGGCAGGTCTGTGGAAATAGAAACAGATTCTCATCATATGGGAGGAGCACCTTTTTTCTGAGTCTCTAATTTCCATCTAACACTGGGATGTAGTTCCTGAAGCCTGGATATGAATCTGAATCAAATCTCTAGATGCCAATTTGGAAAGAAACTTCAGTGTAAAATTGATTTGGCCTCACCCTGCTTACTTCAAGTCAACATGCCTGTGAAAAGCAGCTCCCTGAAACTCTCTGGATATTTGTCTTTAGTGCCAAAGCTCTGCTCACCTCCAGCTCCGGCACCACTGTTTTCCTTGCAGATACCTGGCTGTGGACAACTTGGCCTTCATCTGCAGCTGATCCATCCTCACCCAGGGAAGGCAATGATCCTGGGCATGCACCAGTGTGAGAGCCATGTGCAGGAATTGTTAGTGATGAAATGCAAAAGGCGTTTCCCCATTATACCCTCTCTCCCGCGCCAAGTTTTCCCTTGTTAATTAGGAGGAAAATTTCACAACTTCAGCACCATATAATTAAATCTTGCAATTAACATGTGCACTTAAGCCATCATTTTGAAAATGAGACTTATGCAGGGAAATCTACTTAAAGGAGAGCACCAGGATGGAGGGTGAAACGGTGACACTGTGCTAATGATCCAGAGCACCAGTGGTTAAATGATAGGTCTCACTGACAGCATTCTGCCCATCTGACATGTGCAGGAAAGGGCATCGTGCTTATGGATGCTAATCCAACATGGTACCAATAAAAAGGGAGAGGGAGGGAGGGTGGCAAATGCAGAGGTAAATACATTAAGTCTCAATTAGAGTACTGACACGAGAGAGAGATGAGGTTAATATATTTTAGGAGAAAACCTTTTTGTGAGCAAGGGGTTGATCTCTACAGGATGACGTGACAGAGGTGATGACAAGGGAGAAAGGAAGCATTTTCATTTCATTAGACCCTGCTTGGAAATGGGGATGTAGTCTCAGGGTTTCATGGCCTGCATTGGCACATCTCTTTGATTTCCATCACCTTCCAGACATGGGCAGTAGATAGATTTGGAAGAGCTGGACTCAGCCACAGCCTTGCTCTCTGCTTCTGTGACACCACAATAGCTTGGGATGCCCGATGCACAGGTTTGCACCCCAGTTTGCACCTGGCTCAGACTCAGCACCTGGGGGAATGCAGAGCATGATTTTGCTGCCCCACAAACATCCAAGCTCTGTCTCTTCAGAGCCATTTTGCAGCACGGCTGCTTGTGCATGATTAGGCAGCACATGGCAAAATTCAGAAACCAGCACACAAATATCTTAGGGGGGGGTGCAAGTTTGTGCTGTTGTAGTTACACAACAGCAGGCTAGCAGCCCTGGGTCTCACTTGGTGATTTGACATATATAACAATACAATTAAAACAAGCTTCAAAAATGTAATTATTGCAGACTTAGTGATATGCCATGCTGTAAGCTGGAAGAGAATTAAACCCAGCAGCTGACCACCCACCCACCTCAGCTCTTTCTGTGCACAAAGAGAAAAAGTGAATTGCATATTTAACAGCAATCTATGTTAACATTTTAATTGTACTGACTGAAACTTATTCAGCAGCTAGAGATTTCCTCATTCCAAAATAATCCTTATTCAATTAGCAAAGTACAGACAGTATCATGAAATAGTCATAGAAATCCATCACAGAAACAAAGCATGATTTCCATTTATACCTCCTGACACTCACACACACACCACCACACTTATTAAGATGACATCCAGCATTCAGGCATAAAATCTTAAATTACAGAGTGATTGGGGCTTTTCAACTGATCCATAAAAGTATGCACTTAGCAAAATCTAAGGACAGGTAGAAGAGATGGATAACACCCAATGCACTGCTGTTTCAAGGCAGGCACTGAGGCATGAAAAAATAAACATTTGCTGAGGTGAATGCAGTGTGCTATTTGTACAATGCAACATGGCAACGACCTCTAGTAATAATAATATCTGCAGATTTAAGCCCAGAGGTCTATATTGCATATCAATAGCAATAAAACCAGCAGAAATAGAAATGTATTATTTATAGACCTATTTATAAAACCTAAATACTTCTGTAGTGGACCTACTTCTGTAGAATGAACTGTCCTCCTCCCCCTCCCTCCTTCAGCAGTTTGTATGACAAGGTAGCAAAGAACTGCATCATTAAGAATGATCTTCGTAAAAGATAAAGAATTGGAATTAAGAAGAGATGCAACTCCCTCCTACATCATTTTCCCTGTGATATGACCTTCATTAACGTTAAGCAGCCCCACTTTACACCTTTGGAAGTGGGATTGCAGGCAAACCCCAGGTCCATAGCATACTCTCACATAGGAAGATTGATTCTGCCTAATAAAGTTAAACAGGATCTTTGCCATTAATTTTGACAGCAGTGAACTGGATTATGACTGT
>VYXD01016862.1:471967-530309 GCA_013397195.1 Hylia prasina | reverse complement strand
TTTCCTTTCCTTTCCTTTCCTTTCTTCTTCTCCCCAGTGTAAATCCTTTTTTGATTCAACGAACACACTGAAATGTCAGCAAAGAGAAGGAAGGTATGTTCACTATCTCCTGTCACTCAGATCTCTCCTTAAAACACTCACGTTGTTCCAAATCTCACATTGCTTTTATCTCACTATCGCTTATAAGACCATTACAAATAATAAATCCTTCCCGGGATGCCCCATTTTACAGACCAAAGCAATTCTGTGTTCACAGGAACAATTTTCCTTATATATATCCCCTAGAGCAAAACTGCGGGTGCTGGAGTTACTTTGCCAATGAAAAAAAAAATTACCAAAGACTTAAAAGATTAGGCTGGGGAAGGTAATGGATTATACCGATGGATTCAATCACCTACATTTACTTGAAGAGCCTAAGTGTCTTCAGATCCAACCACAAGCTGCTGAGTAACACACTGAGTAATTTAGACAGTGGACAAAGGCCTGCAAACAGAACGACAGGCTACTGTTAATCAGCACTAACATGTTCTCCTGCTTGTTGCCTTTCTTACAGCTCCCAGCACAGAGCCCCTGCATGATGTGCCCTCTCTCCAAGGGCAGCAGCAGCCCCCCCAGCCAGCCCATATGAATCAATGAAGATGCCACAGAGATCAGACACCATCTTTGTCTGTTCTTGTCTGTTCTTGTTGCTACTTGTCCTCCCAGTGAGAAATCCATGCATTCAGATTACTGCAAATTACTCAGAAATCTCTCTTCACCCCCTCACAGCTACTGCGTAACTTGCACAGTCATCCAGGTCTTTGGCCCACAGACTTCAAGCAAAGTTTTGTCTACTCTCACCAGATTTTCTTTTAATGTGCTTTTTCCAGAAGTATTAGAGTGAGCTACCAAATCCTATCTTCATTTTCTCATCTCTTCTACTCTGGATGCTTTTGAGTTAATTAACTGTAACCCTGGCCCTTACTATGCTGGTAAGTTAATAGGAGCAGTGAGTTAAATAAGATTAATTCAATTCTGATGTAACTTACCTTGGTGAAAATCTGAAAGTTTTACTGTAAAATTGTTTTGGTTATAGCAGTGTAGGAAAAAAAAACCCAAAACAACTTCGGCTAGCAGCAACAGAATTAGATTAGTACTTCCAACATATCTGGAACTTCATTTCCTTTGTCTTGACAAATGAAGCCTGGTCATCCTGCCACTTCAATTTCTTTTGAAATTCAGGATGTTGTGTTCCAAGGCATGAGCAGAACTTGTGAGCAGAGGGACTGAAAGCTGGATAACTTAGTTTATTACATCTGCATGAAATACAATTTAATTCCAGTTGTTTTGTACAAAGGGGACCAAAAGGGCTCTACATATAATTTTTCAAACATACGGATTACTGGCCAAAGAACTTCACCAGATGTTTTCAATATATCTTTCCTGATGGAGACGTATCATTTTACATACGAATCTCACCTAGCTCTCCCACAGATTTGAAGCAGCCCAGTTTTCTCCTAATGGGATAAAAGATCACATTTCCTATGTCTTTCATAAATTTTACGCCTAATTAAGTTCCCATTAATGGGGTTGAGAAGGGCATCTTTATTTCCATCACACACATTTCTGCTTTTGTGGGATTTTTATGTTTTTACTTGGATTTCTCTGGCTCTCTGGATTTTTAGAGGGTTTTGTTGTTTGTTTTTTTCCCTTTTCCTATTTTGTTATTCACTTGTCAGGCAGAAGTGTCAGTGCAAAAAACTGTGTGCCATTTACCCAGTACCATTTGGTTTTCTGGTCTATTCAAATTTGTTAGCTTTTTTTTAACCTGGAGAGTGACAGAAATGACAAAAATTCTTTCCCACCAGCTGAGAATGGGTGATGCTTTGGAGCCAGCCATGTGGCTGACAACAGTGCCACCCTGTGTCCCTGCAGGCTGGGGGACCCACTGAAAACTCGTTTATTAAACCCTTCCCAGCCACTCCAGTTTCCTCCTCCTCTCCCACTTCCACTATCAGACTCTGTTCCTGATGCTTCCTGGCAATTATTTACTTTCTGAGCCTCCTCTTTGACTTTCTGCCAGGAGATGAATTTATAGCTGCCTGGCAGAGAGCAGCCTTCAGAGCAGCACAAATAACCATTTGAATAAGGTACCTTTCCTGAAACAGTTCAGGTCTGTAGTTTGGGTAGAAATGGTTTGATAAAGCTGCAAAGCAATATTACTCTGTAAATTTTTAATGTTCACACCATGTGAAATGCTGTAAATAAAATAAGCCAACCACAATAGACTATTCTTTGTAGTTCATTTAAAAAAATGTCTGTTCAGCAGTATGGCTAACTACTCGCTGTAGATATGGCTTTAAAACTGTCTAGGCTAATACATCAAGACCAGAATTTGAATAACCTCTCGTGGCAGGCAATTTTTCAGAGCTCCCAAATACTACAATAAGTAAAACTATTTTTTTTCAAGTTACGTGCTAAAATGGACAGGTCAGAAAATAAGTAAAATGAGAACAGGATTCCTGCACTGGCATGTTTATTAATCCAGCAAAGGGTTTTCAATAATTAGAGGAGAGCTCAGAGTGGAGAACTCAGATCTCAATTTCAACCCTGGCTACAAACAGTTCTGCTGAGAGTTTGGAGCTGGGGGACTTCTCATGAAGTGACCCCATTATAGGAATATGTAAGTATCATTTTTGTTACCTTGGATCCAGGTTTTAAAGGTTTTCTTTTTCAGTTCTAACCCATTATCTTTCCAGAGATGTATTTTAAGAGAGGAACAAGGGGTAATGGATGTAAACTGAAAGAGAGGATTTTTCAGTTGGATATAAGGAAGAAATTCTTTACTACAAGGGTGGTGAGACCCTGGCACAGATTGTCCAGAGCAGCTGTGGATACCCCATCCCTGGGAGTTTTCAGAGCCAGGCTGGATGGAGGTTTGAGCATCCTGGTTTGGTGAAAGGTGTCCCTGTCTGTGGCTGAGGATTGGGACTGGATGATCTCTAAGGTCCCTTCCAACCCAAACCATCTGTAATTCTACAAGTCTATGAACCAGTGCAAAAAAGAGCAAAATAATATCCTAAGCATATGTGAAAGTAAGACCTGTTTGAAAAAGAAAAACAAAACCACAAACCAGCAGCAAAAAAAAAAAGCATAAATAGCAAACATAAACAGCATCTGCAGTATAAAACCCCACCTTTTGTAACTTTGATCCTTAGCAATGCCTTGCCCAGAGAATCTCAGTGGGAGATGTGTCACTAAGGAGACAGATTGGTGACATTTCCACCGGTGGTATGTCACTGACTGATTTGATTGTCCAGTCACAGAGGCTGCCACGTTGGGGATGTTGATACAGTGCTCAATCTCACCCTGCTGGCAGAGTTAGCACTGCTTGGAAGCAGCATACAAAAGCCTGGTATAGAAGAATGCATATAGAGTGTTGTATGCTGTTCTATATGAGCGCCCTCTTCTAATTCAGAGTACACCTCACATCCTGCTCTCTTGGCTTTCCCTAAGGGGAGAGGAAAGAAAGTGACAAAGCTAGAGCACAAAGCTTTTCTTTTGCCTGAAGTCCTTCTGGAGGGAAAACAAAGATTAGCTCATAATATTGACAAGCTGATCAGCAAAGTCCAAATTGTAGTTTCTTTACCTGCATCCTAGTTCTCTTGTGAAGCTGCTGAATAATTCCTGGCACACCCTCACTCTGAACAAAACCCACACTTCTATATCCCACGTTGGCCTCTGGGTTGAAGTGAGTCCCTTTTCCACAGGATAATGGGACAGTTGAGGCAGCTGTGAGGCGAGACCAGGCTGCTCAGGGTTTTATCTAATCATGCATTGAAAACCTCCAAGGACAGCATAGCCTCTTCAGGTGACCTGTTGCTGTGTTTTGCTCTCCCCAGTGGTTTATCCCCATGTCCAGGCTGAATTTAGTCTGTCTCAGCTTACACCTCTTGCATAAGTTAGCATGGCCTCTGTCCAGTCACAATATTGGAACCAAATTGCTGCTTTGGTCCCATTTCATCATTTTCCTGACCATTTTTTCCTAATATCCCAGTGTTTTAGATAGTTAAATCCTCTTTAAAAATCTTCCTATCTCAATTAGAATTACCTGCACATACCATTTGTCCGTTCTTTATATATTTTACTACACAGTTAATAAAGGTGCTGAAAATATTCAACACTCCTCTGTATTCTCACGTTCCACTGCCAAGTAGGAAATTTGTCAACCGTTACAAGCGACATCAGTTAAGACTCCCAAACCCTGAGAAGGTGCTGTCTGTGTGTGACAGGTAGAAAAGACAGCCCTGTACCTGGACTGTGAGCAGGAGACAAGGTTCAGTCCTGGGCTCCGTCACTGAGCAGACAGATGTCCTTACACAAGCAACCCTGCTCTAATTCTCTCATATGTAAAAAGGGGAATTTAATGCTTGTATTTGCCCCAGGACTGCAATTCATAACTTATGATACGTTCCCCCAATAACATCAGGGGCTCTATACCTATGAGCATTACAAAAAATATTTTCCTAACATATTACCCATTAAAGCCCCATAAACTGCATGCTTAAGAAGAAAAAGAGCTGAAAATCTGTTGTATCTTTCAAGCTGTTCATGCCATGGTCAGCCTAAATCAATAGAACATCAGGAGAGTGATGACCTTGACAATGAAACTTTCTCCCAGGAAGAAAATAGATCCCCCTGTAGAGCACGGAGGATTAAATATTCCACTTTCTGTCTCAGCTCAAGACCAAACCAAAATCTCAAAGATCTTACTAAACTCACATTCAAGAAGTGAAGGGAGATTATTTCAGTGTTATTCATACATATCTAAGATGTTTTGGGTTTTTTTTTTTAATAAGACTTTTTACAGTATTTTAAAAGACAAAACAGGACATTGGTGAATAGGAATTGCTTCTTCTCTCCAAAGTATGAAATGAGTCAAAATATATTTTTTAATCTTTGGTAAATTAGATCACCAGATGATTCTCAGTTTTTTTACCTTCCCATCCCCTGCACAAATGCTTGGCAAAGGCTGATACTCCCTGAAGACCATACAAATCAGTTGTTCAACAACTGGTAGCTGATAACTTGAGCTTTCCATATCCTGGCACCAGCCTAGTGACTAAAAATGAAAAGTTCAGGGATCAACCCTCTGTTCTATCTAATTCCTCTAGCAAAGTCATACATCCTTGGGATCATGATGGCTCTCTGATAGACACATCCGTGTGGGGTATGGGAAAGGGATAAATGTTGGTAAATAATCACAGTGAGTTCATCCCAAGCTTGAGGAAAAGAGTATGAAGCTTCTTTGAAACTTTGGCAAGTGAAGACCAGTGTCTAGGGATCATCTAGAGAAAGAGATAAGTGTGAGTCGATAATGTAAGCCTTCATTTTTCATTATTTTAATCACATTTTAAAAATTTTATTATGACAAGGAAAATTCTGATTTTATGTGTTGTATATCCAACTGGTAAAAGCTACCAAAATGAGTATCAGGAAAGATCACCTGCAAACACAGGAATGGACATTATAAAAAATTGTAGTGGAGGAGTCAAATTAAGCTGAAAATTTGTCCTAACTGGGACATCTTCCCAAAATAGTACAATGTGAGTTATCCTGAAGTTTTGTAGAAGAAATCAGAACAAATTCAAGCTACAGCAGAACATGAACAAGAACTGCACCAAAAAACTCTTACTGTGCCCATTCTGGTTTACCAGCCATCCCCCACCCTGACTGGAGCAGAGCAAGGGTGGACAGACAGCCATCCATCACTCATAAATGCACACAAACACACACAAGCATCTGGATTATTTTCAGAGCAGATTTTTCCTGTGTGAAACACTCCTTAATAGGTTTCCCAAAAGGTCTCACTATTCCTTACGAGACTGGCTCCATTTACTTGGCATTCAGGGCCAGGTAGTGATTTGTTAATGTATAGATCTGTCACAACTAATAAATCTTTACAGCATTATGGATGACATTATTATTTTTGATCAAGATTACAGCACTGGCTGGCTGATGTGGTTGATAGCAATGCTTACAGGATATCACCTACTCCTTGAATATTAGATGAAAAAAAAAACAACAACCCAGTATAATTCAGAGCATGGATCCATTTAAATATTAATGGCACAATGATATGGATGGCAACAGTATTCCTGTAGAGGCTGCAGACCATGTTCTCCACACATGCATTCATAGCATTAGGCAGCTGAAAGAGCCCTTGCTGTGGGTGGATGTTGATTGTACTGCAGAAACTTTCGTGTGCAGCTGCTTGTGGGAGGAGGTTTAGGGCAGGAGGGAAACTGGTTCACATGTGAATGTGAATGCAAACACACAAACTGAGTTCCTACAGCAGAAGTGAAATAAATCCTAATTCACTTGCTGTACTATGCTGTGGTGACATGAAAGGCTTAAAGAAAAAGACACTACATACAGCAAAAAAAAGGAGTGTACAGCATAAATAGCATATGTGCCAAATGAATTCTATAATAAAGCAGATGCAGCAGATTATATTTAATAATGTTTGACAATTCCCTATGTAGCTAATGGTTTGTTAGAAATTAGTCCCTAATGTTTTAGGGACTGCTGGCATTTACAGTCATTTGCTTTATCTTAATTTACAATGTTTGTGTGCTGTGTGCTGTTTAGCCTGCCCTTGCAGTTTTATGATCTTTCTTGGCTTGTTGGGATTTCAAATGTTGTTTTAACTCACCAGCTACTCTAATAACACAATGTTCATGGGAAGAATTTCACAAAATACCTTTTTAGGACTTCATTCCCTTTTTCCTCTCCATTACGCAGTGAAAGCTCATTCTGCTCTGACATCCAAACTCCTGTGAGACCAAACATGTAACTTCTACTCCCAGATTTCATGGTATGAGCAAATAAATAGGGAATGCATTGTGCTGGGCACAAAAGGCAATTCAGCTGGCACTGAGCATCCTGCACCAGCAAATTCAAGCTATATAGCAAACCCACTCTAGTCATAAGTGCCTTTTCATGCAACTTTTTAAATACTCCTCAAAAGCACACAAAATTATTTTACATCTTTCTGAAAAAATAACTAAAATCAGGATTACAGCCATTGTCCAGGAGGATGAATTAAGCCACATAAATGAATCTGTAAGCATTACTCACAATGCCAGACACTCCACAGAGAACTGAACACCAAAAGTTCATTGCTTTTCTTCCAATTCTCTCAACTGTTCAAAAATAAAAGAAATTATTTCTTTCTAGAAACTTTAGCTTGACTAAGAAATGTTGGACAAGCATGAGAGCATGGGATCCTCATATCCTAAATAAGGAGGGAGGACACAGGCTCAAACAACAGGATGAGGTCACAGGTGCCATAATACACCTAAAATAAAACTCAAGAAATATTGTTCTTCTGTGCCAGAAATTCCAGGTTTGCTTAAAGGATAGGAAGTATTTCCTGCTTGTATTTGCAAAGGTGGAAACCTTATTTCTCCTTGGGAACACTTTGGCTTTGCTCAGGCCTCCTTGCAGTGGTCTTCAGAGAAATGGGGACAGACAAGATAGAGGACACTGCAGAATGCCAAAGGTGTGCCAGGACAGCAGCCATGGCAGGGAGAAGCTCTGTGCCAAGGGACAGCCTTGTCTGCATGACCTCTGAGGAGGGAACCAAGTATTTTAGGTCATAGTTTAAAAAAGTCTCAAGTATGCAATAGCAGGATGGTTTTTTTGTTTTTTTAATTAACATGGGTTTGTTGAGACCAAACCTTAGTCCCATTTTTAACCTGGAACACAGATTTTTCTAACATTTACCTATATTTTTTTCTCCTATAGTTCAGCAGCGTTTGTAGGTGGAACCAACAAGCCTGAAAATGGAAATAGGTTAAATCTCAAGGGCTCACAGCATGTTTGCAGCTAACACAGCTGCTGTGTAGTATTGGTAAAGGATAGGGAGTCTGCTCGAGTCCTGCAGACTTCCCGTTATCTCCGCAAGCCTCCCAGCAATCAGGATATTTATCGTAAAGCTCAGATCATTGGTAAAATGGATAGAACCCCTTAGTGCTGCTTATGAATATTTGTGACTTCTAGGAGGGGAGATAAATGAGTGTCTCTGTGGATGCAGACAAATTTGGGTTGACTAACTATATTGTATAACAGTAACTCATTCTTCAGTGAAATGGAAAAATGGTCAGACACTGGTGTGAATTAGTCCAATCCTGACTAAAACAACTGTGTACAATGTTAAATACCTAAAAAAAAAAAAAACCAAAAAAAAAAAAAAAAAAAACCAAAAAAAACAGGGAATCATCAGATTTTGGCTTTGGGGATTTTTTTAACTTTGAATTTTGCCGAGTTCACTATAGAAAAGACAAAACTTGTTTCATGTTCAAGAAAAAAATAGAAAAAGTGCATCTAGGTGCATAACCTCCTCCCTTCTCTGTGGGAAGGAGATCATTGCAATTTGTCAGGATGTGGTTGAGTTCAAAGTATTTGAGTGTGAAAGGTAGATGATCTTGATGTATAGAGTGAAGCTTCACAGGGGACACATTCCCCGGGTATAAGTCACACTAGCTGCCATCTCAAGCACAGTTTTGATCCACCTGCATATACACTTGAAAGGAGCCATGAAATTCATTCACATACTGGGCTGCTTCAAGGAAATGTATTTAAACACTGTAACGGAGTGAAAGGTAGAAAAATCTGTCATCTGAAATGTGCTTATATCATGAAAGGTGTCAGCTCAAAATGGCAAAATCTAGAAGGGGATAAAAAGTGCAGAAGAGATAAAGATGCCAATCTCTCCATCTGAACAGTTGAAGGCTGAGGTGAAAGTCCTGTTTGATTCTACTCCATGGTCTTTTCCTTTCCCTCTGAGCACCAGTAACTCCAAAGACCTTGTAACTTGTTCAAGTTACATATTTTCTATAATCAGTTCTTTAGTGCTACCTGGACTGCAGGTCAGAGTCAGATCTTATTCAGCAATTCTCCTCCATCAGCTTTTTGCACAGAACCCACCACAGTCCAGCTCTCTGACATGTTTGGGGTGTAATGCATTTAATGAACAGTAGAAAAGGAAGTTGTCACTGTCTCAAAACCCCTCCAAGATAGCTCTTTTTTTGAAGCCCAGTTTCTCTCAATCTCTCATAACTATAACCCTAATTTGAACCCTAATTTACTAAACATTTATTCCAGTAAACCACCCTGCTAAAAGATGACAGGAAAACTCAATCCCTGCCAATGTCAGTGGGGCAACACAGTTATCAAGGTTGTACCTCGACTTACACAAAGAAAGCTCAGCTGAGCTTTCTGAAGGATGCCATTGGTGTTTAGTTTTCAGTTCCCAGGGTCTATCATACCATTTTGATACTCAAAGACCTTAATTCATCTTGCTGTCATATCCACCCATCACCTATGAGGCACTTTTCAAATGAGGTTCATCCTGCCTGCTAACATAACACAGTCATCATCTGTCCTGTCATCTGAAAAATATAAATGTTTCATGCTCCACTAATAAATCTGCTACAATATTTGCTGTTGCTTGTGCAATCCAGGGCCCTGTTTCATGGAATATTTATAAATCACTTGCCTGATGATAATGTTCATTGCTAATTGTGAGCATCTTCCTGCCTCCCGCCCCAGTGTGCAGGGCAAGAGAGGCGCGTGGACCTGAGCTGGATCTGAGCTGCCTCTCTTCTCACTGCCTTTCCCACCACAGCAGTGTGGAAGAGGGGAAGATAACCATGTGCAGATAAAAGCAACATTAAATCCTTTTTGCCCGATTTCATATTTAGTGAGAGGAACTGCAGGAGGAAGATTGCAGAAGAAAACTCTGTGGATTTATTAACACAAAAACTTACACTTTATCCCCCACACCTTTCTTCCACCTGGGTGCTGCCTTTAAATGATCCTAGAAAGCGAATTGCACCACCTCACCTATTTGTCCTGTGTATATATTTTCCTCTGTCCAAAAGTTCATGGTTTGATGGTTTGCAGGAAAAAACAGGTCATGGGAAGTCTCTGCTTGCCAAAGAGAGCTTCGGTTCAAGTAAGTCATCTGCCCCTTGGAAAGTTAAAACACTGGGAAACCTGGGACAGTGAAAGGATTATGGTTAGCTGTTTAATTTTGCATTTTGACCAGAACTGGAGAAATGCCCTCTGCTCTTGGATTATGTGAGGTAAAGAGGTGGAGTTTCCTTTCTCCTTGGAGGTGGAGAGAAGGGGATGAGGAAACAGGAGAGTACATGAACTCTTGTTATCCATATTTCCATGGCATGCAGACACTTCAGCCAGTGTTGAGTTCCTTGGCCCTAATACTGTACTGAAAACTTTTGACTTCTTCCCAGATTGCTTAGACCTAAAATGAACAAGACAGGGAAGGAAAAGGGAGTTTTCTCCCTGGATTATCAAAGGGATGTTAGGACTCTGAGCAGTCAAGTTCTCGTGCTCATTATTGCCTAGTATTGCATGATATAAAAACTTAGGCTGAGCAATGACCTGAGGTCAACCCAACCAAGGACTGTGAGCAGCTACCTATGGATGGGCAAATCAGAAAATGTTCCCCAAGAATTTTGGAGAAGTCATTGCTGGTGCAAGCAGGTATACCTAATATCTTCACTCACACTTCCAAACTACACCTCTTGTTTTCACGGAAATTGTCAGACCCCAATACCTTTAACATCCTCCACGCTGGATAAATTCCTCTAAAATCTGGTTAAAATTGGGTAGCAGAGTCCATCAGGGAGGCTGACACACACAGTATGATAAACATAATTTCCTTGAAAAAAACAGATCAAAAAAGAGCCTGCAACCCTCAGTCCCTCCTTCCTTTTGACCAAATCGATGCATCCCCCAGTAGAGCTGACTATTGATCTGTTTTATGCAAACAATGGAGTTTGAAGCTTTAGATTTATGCTCCTTGCCCAAAGACAAGCTCATGTCTGAAAGAGCACCAGTTTGTGCACTGGCTAATGGCTCTTGCTAAATCACTAATCATCCCAGGTCTTAAAGATTTTTAAGTCAACTATTGACCTATATTATTCTGCCTTGAAAGAAATGTTATAAGCTGCACAACAAATTAGGGCAAAAAAGCTTAATCAAGACTAGTCTCAAACCTCCAAATCTTCCCATTAAGAGCTGCTTCTATTTCCTGTTATACATTGTTTTGGGTAAAGAATGTTTATGAGGTATTAAGCTTTTTATCAGCTTCTCCTCTATTTTAATTTTCATTGTCGCTCATTTGAGTGATAAAAGATCATGAACCCTTTTTCCCAAGTTATTTATTAACACTCATTATAAAGGGGAATTGAGGGGAAATGATGTGAAACTAAATGGCCCAGATTTTTTTCTTCCAGCAGGATCTGCACTGGAATCTATTTTTCACTACCGACAGGCAGTACACAGCCAACACTCACACAAACATCAGGAAAATTCAGCCCCAAAAGTGACAAAAGACTACTGAATCCATCATTATTTTTCCACTTCACCTAGCTAACTCAAAAATCACTGGCTGCTCGCTTAAAAGTCAACACAGCTGCGAAATGACGCAAATACCATTAGCGACAAGATGACATTTCTTCCATTCATTTATTTATTTATCTTTAAAGAGAAAGTTTGGCAGACTGAAAAATCAGGCTACAGGTGCAATGAACTAATGCTGCATCGCACAGGCCCTGGGATGGGGAGACACTGGCAGTGTAGAGTGAGTCCCTGCACTGTTAGGAGATGGTTAAACTGAGAAAAAAGTATCTACAAATATTTCATATTGAGGTGTCATTTTCTTTATACTGATAGCTATGAGCCCTTTTTTTGCTCTTAGGAAGTCTTTATGACGGTATATTATAGGGATGTGTGTTTGCATTTCTTGAAGTATTAATTGGCTATACTCTGACTGTTCTAAAAAGCATTTAGTGAAATAGGTAAAATATCCACATCTCAGAAACAGACACGTTCAGAGTTTGCTTGCCTGTGTTATAGGATCTTTTGTTTAAATTTTCATACATCCATATATTTTCAGTATTTATTTTGTAGTTGCATTTACACCAGCTTTTGCTCTACTTCCTAGGACTAGCTCTGTGATTCATGGAAATACACCTCTATGTTCTAAACTGGTTCTCACTTTTATTTTAACTAGAATCAAGCCTGGAATGGCTGAAAATGCTGTAATGAAATGGAATTGTGTCATTTTTCAAGCTGCATTTGACATGCCATTACTAGAAAATTGCTCAAACTTTTTAAAACAAGAAAACCTTCTGATTTCTCATTTTTCTATCTTGCTAAATGTCCTAACTCAACCCAGAAAAATCATGCTTTCCAAGAAGCTTTATTCTGAAGCAGTTCAAGTTGTTTGAAACAGCTTCAGTTAGGAAGCAGTATCATTCCTGAACACACATTCTTGAAACAAGAGGAAGTAACATGAAGACTATGGAATTTGTCAAAAGTGCTGAAAGGGTCTCTAAGTTTGTTCTGCAGGAATTATTCTGTGTCTGGCAAATTTCTGTGACTTTGCTGTCTTACATTCCTGCTTCCCTCTGAGTTTAATGAATTTCTGATAATTCCCATTCAGTGCTCTGTCTGCTGCCTCTGACTAGAACACAAGAATTGAAGGTCTCAAAACAGATGTGCCTGGCTATTAACGGGTTGCATTTTTCAGGAAGCCAGCTGAAGGCAGGATGAATTTTTCTCTACCTTCTCCTTGTTATGAGCTCCCCCAACAAAGGTGAGGGTAACCCAGGCTCCTCTTTATATCCCNGCAAAGATTTCCAGGGAACCCACTGTACAATTTCTCTAGTAATAATCAGTCTTTTGTGTTAATGATGGAAAATAATGGGGAAAAAAACAAACCCAAATGGAGAAAACCTGGTGAAACAGATGAAGTATATGCATTTTGTTTTGAATTTATTCCACAGTTCTCCCCACGCACAGATTCCAACTGGGAGGTGTCTGACCACCCTTGAAAATAGAGAGCTGCTAGTACATGCCACGCTGTATAGAAAATGGAGTGTTAATGGTTCAGCTGCTGGCAACCTCAGCTTCTTGAAATGTTCATACAGCACAGAACTGCCACTGGCTTCAAAAGCATCCTTTCTGATTTTCCAAGGCCAGTGCCAGGTCACATTCCCACTGTCTGAGCAGCTGCATTTCATGTCAGTCTCACACACAAAATGGCAAAATCAAGCAGTCAGATGTCACATCTTGGCACTACAAAACCATTCACCATTATCAGCAAATGCAAATATGGGGACTTGAAAGGAGAGACGAGCCTGAAGCCTTTTTCTAAAAATCAAGATTATTCATTGGAAGACCCCTCCTCCCCTAGCAAATTGCACCTTACTCAATATATTGACCTTGGATGGATAGATGAATCTCTTAGTGCTCTCATAAGCTTCATTTACATTTCGCTAGGCGTTAAACAATTAAGCCATTTTGGGACACAACTCTGCACATTATTTATGTGTCTTTCAGTGTCCTTCTATAGCAAAATTCTAGGACTTCAAGAAAATAAATAAGACCCGTGAGACAAGAAAAATCTATACCATGTTTTTAAAATTCACTTTAAGGTACAGTGAATATTTTTGGTTCAAAGCTAGCATAGCAGGGTTTTTGAATACTCTGAAAAAGAGGCAGAGTGAGTAAAATATATTTTCAGACTTCATGAGGGAAATGATGGCAATAAAGTAAGAGTTTTGTAGGTGTTATTCTATAATCCTACACTGGTAACTTCAATTCACTAAAAAAGGTTATTTGCTAGCATCTTATGTGATTGCAGTGAAGCAAGTGATCAGGGTCCACACAGATGCAGCTTCAGCACTAGCCTAGGCAGAGACATGCATGCGGTGTTAGGGAATATGCACCCAAAAGGCAGAAACTTGGCCAGAAGAGCAGAAGATACACAACACCTGGGGACTTGATGTTGAACCTGTCATATGGATAGTCTCAAACACAAAAATATTCTCATATCTCCTCAGCTGAGATGATACAAAGTACTGCTTTCACTTGACGTTCAGGGGTCAGTTCAGGCAGAGTCATAAACGAAATAGTCCCTAGAATGCACTGCTTGTATCAGCAATCCTCTTTGGCATTAGGAAAGCAGCCTTGGAGATGATGTGTTGCCTGACTTTAATCCAATAACTCTATTGAATTTGTTGTTTGACCTTTTCTTTCCTTTGGATGGCATCATCCATGGAGTAGTATATCATCATCATCATCCTCACTGAAATGATGCATTTCACTAATAGGTCATTAGAAAGAAAGCTCACTCTGAAGATATACGGATACAATAGATCACGACGGAAAAGGGCGTCCTGTTGATGTACTACCCAAAAGATGGCAGAGTCCAACAAGGAGGAGGTCCAAGAGGAAGTGTGTTTAATTGAGAAAGGATGACTGCACCACAATAAAAAGCCTTTAATACTTCCTTACTTGCATTAATGAAATCAGTTACGGTGGATACTTACGCTTCTTGCTTCTCTCAGCATGAAAGAACCAAAATATTAATCTCTTTTTTTTCCATCCTGTTGCACATTCTGGTCCTTGCACATTAATGCACAGGGACCTGTGGCTCTTTATCAGTTCAGAGCTGTCTTACAGGCTCAGCCACACCATGCAGCGAGCAGGATGGCACTGTACAAGGGCAGGGAGCAATGCACTGTACAAGTCCTTAATGGGAAGGACAAGAAAATCCAGTGGGTGAACAAAGACATCTGAAATGAATTGCCCTGCAGGAGAACAGCTTGTGAGCCCCTGCAGTGCAATTAATGCTTTGACCTATGGTTCCTGCCATGAACAATTGCCAAATCCCAGCTTTCTCTGAGGCTCCAGGTATGCATGTCCTGGCTTTTGGTCACCTGAAGATTTTGTTAGAGGTTCAGAAGTGTTAAGAACCCTTCCAAGTGAGGAGTTATTTGACTCTGTCTGTATGCATTGCTTTTTTGCTCATCTTGTTCTCATCTTTCTCAATATGTCCCCAAAACCTATCTTCAACTTGACTAAGATCTATATTTTTTGTCACAATTTCCCAAAAGCTTTTCCTAACATGTTGTTGCTCGCATGTTTCCAGACAGCCATTTATATGTGGAAAACTGCATCCAAAAGACACATCCTCAAATTTTCCCTACGAAACCGCTCCCTGGCATGTTGAACCCATCTGCCTCTTTCAGCATTACACATGGAAGCAGAAGGGCTTTGGTGCCCATCCTAAAAACCTTCACACTGGATGTGAGAGTCTCCCTGCTGTCATTAGCTCTTTGCCTGATTAATTATCCCCTCCACGCTGGAGAGGGGCACCTGCAGTGCTGCATGGGGACAGTGCTCAGGCTGTGCCCCTCCTCCAGCCCCTCTGCTGCCATCACTAATTTCGCTCCCTGCCATCAACAAGCCCATCAGAAAAGTAAAACACAATTAATTGTGGTGCCAAATAGTAGCTTAACGCTTAATTGCACAACTCACAATGAGGTCACAATTACTGGGCGATCAGATAAGCTTTCACAGATGTATTATATAATCCGTGAGCTTAATTCCTCCAGAGGTAGTCAGAAAATTACTGTTCATTAACAAAGTGGTTCCATTACCCGAAAACATATTTAAATCATCATTTTCTCTATTCTGGAAATAATGCCATTTCTTCTTCAAAGAATAAATATATTTTCAAGAAAAGCTTCAGCTGGAAACTACTGTCCCTAATAAATCTAATGTCAGATGTTTAACGTGTCAATTTCCGTCACACCCAAATAACAAAGACAAGAAAAAACTATTTTGAGCCCCACTAGTTTATACTTCATGAAGTACAAAGGCAAGTTGAAGAGATTTGCACTGTTGTTCCACTCATAGTCACAAGGAAATTCTGCAGCTTTTTCTGTGGCATGTCCTCCAGAAACCTAGGCAGTGACTTAAATAAGGAGCCAGGCTCAAACACAAAGGGTCAAATGTATTTTTCTTTACCTCCAAACCTTTTAAAAATGATTTACTGCCTGACTGTATGGGACATGAAAGGATAATGCTGTTTTCAACACTCAAACAAATGACATACTGGAACTGACATTTTTTTACATACATTTATACATCTTGATGCAGCTGTCTCCCCAAGCTGACAAAACTCCTGTGGAAACAAATGGGACTTTTACCTGAAAGTGACTGCAGGATTGGCCCCTCTTTTACCACTGTTAAAATATATCAACTCTCTGAAAATCCAGAATTACTTCACAGAAGTAGTGAAGACATCCAACTATTTCACCAATTTTAAGAAGTACTAAATCATGGAAATTATTTCAGAATACATCTTTAGTTATCCTTAATACTTTCCCATATCTCTCTCTGACTGAAATAATATAAAAATCCATTGAAGAATAATAATTGTCACATTTGATGTACATTTTTATTAACAGCACTATAAAAATTCAATTATGTAGAAAAGGGTGACCAGAAAAACTCCTTTAAATTATGCAGTAAACAAAGCACTCCGAAAAAAAGAATCATTTACTCACGTCATATGTTAAAAATCTCTGCTCCATTGGCTGAGGAATTTAAACTAAATTCTCTTTGTGTCTGGAAGCAGATTCCCCCTTTCCTCTCCCCCTGCTCCCATTGGGGATTGGAAGTAGATGATCTTTAAGGTCCCTTCCAACTTAAGCCTTTCTATGATTCTCTGATTCTATGATTATCCAAATGTTCTCCTAGGGAAGGTTTATTTAGCCAACAATCTGTGCTTTCTGGACATGGTGATTCCTCTGTCCACTCTGAAAATTCCCATAGCTGACATTCACCACGGAGGGAGAACATAACTGTACAGATGGATTAATAACAAAATCAAGATGCAATAGGCTCCCACAAACTGATTCTCCACTGATAAATTTAGTAGAAACCACTGGCCAAAGATAGTCTGCTAGTTGGTAGTTATCATTAATGTCATTACTTGGGGTAATACTGAAATATTCCTATGGACTGTGTTTAAGTGGTTCTGCCTCTGGCATACAGATATGTGAAACCATTTTACCTTGCACAACAGGAGATGATCTAGCATAAAATGACCAATTTTTATGCTCATCATGCAGAACTAGATTGCTGCTATCTTCATTTGGATTCACAGCAGAGCAGTAAGCAGTCTCCTTCCTTGTCTTGTCAAACCAGGGCTCCACCATACAGAGAAAGAGGGTGCTGATCTGAATTCCTCCGTGCCCCTGTAAGCAAATAAATAAATGTAAAGGGAAAGGTAGAGATAAACCTAGTTTTTGCAATCAACTGGGAGAAGGAAATCTGCTGTTCTGTCAGTATGTAGGCAGATTTTTAAAAATTTTATTTTAGTTTTTCACTTTCTCACAACAAAAGAAGCAGTAGGGGGACCTGTGAGCTGGAGCCTGTGGTCACTGCTGGCCCTGTCCCATGGCCAGGCAGTAGCACCCTCCTCCTCCTTCCAAAGAAGATAACTGCTTGGGAAACTGTCCTGATTGATGACCAGTGTGCTTTAGACATGGGTATAAAACTTCCAGCTTTTCACTTCATTTATCTTTATCTAACAAATAAAGAAAACTGGTTTCTGCAGGTTTTGCCTCAGCCCTTGGGTTTTGAGGGAACAGCAATGACAGGAGCATCAGTCTTCAACCTGCGTTTGATTTTGTCCCTCTCACTGTGTTTGGAGGTGATACCTGTCCCCAGCACAGCTCTGGTCCCTCCTTTGACAGGCTTGGCACACCCCCCTAAGCACCCCTATAAGCCACTTTAAGGTAAAGCTACAGTTTTATTTCTCCTAAAGTCTTATCTGTTTACTCCAGCCTCGAATCCCAAAGGGATTGACGTGGGATTGACCTTTAAGCTAGCAGCAGAATCTAGCTCCACAAAGCCGCTTTCCATCAACCTCTGTACATGTATGCAGAAACTCATAGAAGACACGGACTGCCAGCAGTTTCCCACTGCTCCATGCCTGCCTTTCAGCCTTGCCAAACTTCGGATTTATCCTCCAGAATCCCCCTCCCGTCCCTTTCCCGGCCGCGCCCCCCGGGGTGAGCGCCTGCCGCGGGCAGAGATGTTCTCCCAGATCCGGCTTCATCTGCAGGCCCCGAGCGTGCTGCATGAAAATAATTAACACACATAACAAGGAAAGGGAGGGGAAAATAAATTATATGCAAATTTAGTCAAGGAGCTTCACAGAACTAATTAAATTGGATAGGAAAGCTGACAGTACAACAGCCACAGAGACTTTTTCCCCTTCTGCTCACTAGAAAAACTCTTGCTTAGATAGGCTTAATATAGCCTGGTGCAGAGCAGCTAGCTATAGGTTTGGGGTTTGTGCTTAAAAGCCACATTTATCATGGACAAAACTCATGTACGTGAAGTTTATTTAATGTGTGTATATGTGGAGATTATTTAAAAGAGTTAAAAGCAGAAGGCACAGAAGGTGCCTGCATACCTCTATTAGCAAAAGCCAGTCATAGCTGGCAGCACAGATGGAAAAAAACTCTAATAAGAGATTGTCACCACACAGGAAGGGCTGGAAATACCCAGTGATAATTCTCTTTGCAAACTAAAAATGAGGGCAGAAGAAGAATAAATCTCAAATATTCGGAGACACAAAGAAAAACTTACCCACTCACAAAGTTTCTGAAGCCTGTCAGGAAAGTTGAGTTTTAACACAGTGGTGGGGGCAGAATAGATCCTTTCCCACACCCTGCTTTCACCCTGTGCCACTACACATCCTGTGTCACAGCTCCTCTTACAGGCTGCAGCCAGGGATTTGTGCATCCCTGCACAGCAGCTTCAGTCTGGCTGCTTTGGGAATCAGTGTGCTCCAAGTACGCACCATGATCCTGCCTCCAGGACCCTTCTCTGGTTAAATACCAGTCCTTTGGAGCTCTCACAGAGCTGATTTCAGCCCTGGCTAGGAATTACATTAACTCCTGGAACCTGAGACAACCTCCCCAGGTGCAAAACTTGTGTGCTTGCAGGAATACACGAGCTTTGGTGGAGGGTCAGAAGATATCTGTAGTACCTGAAGGATGCTGTGAATCTTTTCCCCACCTGAAAAAATCAATGCAATGGCATTTTCTTACCTCATAGGAACGCTGAGAATTGGATGTTCATAAAGATTATGAGGTGCTCAGAGTCTGAAGCAGCAAGTACCATAAAAACACCTTTAAAAGACTGATGTGTGACCTGCCTCTTGCATTGTGACAGCATCATGCACAGCCAGATTTTTAATGAAAGGGTCATTGCTGGGGGCTGAAGTTTCCTGCACAGGCTTTGAGTTGCACACTGATGAGGATGGAGTGGCATGCAGGTGGCTGACTGAGCTGGGCTCGCCAACAGATAATTGTATCAATTATTGTATCAGGGGAATGTGGAAAATCTCATGTTATAGACTGAAAGAAGAGGCTGTAGAGGCTGCTATTTTCACTTTCCCAAGTGACACAAAGACAGCTTCCCTGCTTTTACTTCTTCCATGGAAAGTTTTCCCTCTGTGGTGAGTCTTCAAATTCCCGTTGATAAGTCAAATCCTGTCAGACTTGTCTGTTTATCTCACTTCTTCCCTACACATACATCTGTGCCCTGCAGCATGTTGGGTGTCTCCAGTGTAAGCCAGAGGTGCCCAGGCATGACTTGTTGGCTTGTGCCACACAGGGAGCCAAGGACAGCTTTCTGAGCCACCACCTTTCTGAACTCCACACGGTCATTTTCAGAACTAGAAGAAATGGGAAGTTCTTTGGGGTCAGTCTCTGGGTTATGTGACATGAGACCTGTCACTTTGCCTTTCTGTTCCTCAGTTTCCCTGACAGAAGGATGGAAAGAATAATCCTGAGAACTTCTCTGCATGACCAGTGAGTGCTTTCTAAGAACGTCCCTAAAACAGCACCATTCAACTCAGTATCTCTCCGGGAGTGAATAAACCAGCATTTTCACTCCTCAGCCCAATAACCTTCTCACTGAGATAGAAAGAGAAAGCCAGTCTGAAAATTTTAATTTTATTTTAGAAACGCTTGGCAGCAAGCAGAAGTCAAAGAAAGAAAGACAAAGCTCTTCTTGGAGTTATCTCTCTTTTTTCCCATTCCTATCATCTTCAAATCGAACCAGCATGAGATATCAAGCAATTACAATGCTATTTGCTCCCTGCTGGATACAACAATTAGCCTAAGATATCTAATGAAAGGAATTAAATTCTACATGTTTTAGAGCAAATAGCTTTAATTTTAATTACAAATCCCAAATACATCATCTTCAATAACGATCAGCCCATCACATCTGCTAAGGGCTGATGAGGATTTGCCTTGTGTATGGTTTGGACTGAAAACTAAACCAGACTCTCCCACACAAGAGCCCTAGTGGACAATGGAAATTAAGGTATAGAAAGGATCAGAGCCCTGCAGAATTTCCCAGAGACTTAGGCTGTTACCAGAAGTGTCTTCCTCTGCAGCTGTGAGAAGCATCCTTACACATCAGGTTGGGGTTTGGGGATACATTTCACTGCTGAGTGGCTGTCACAGCTCCCCATTTGGACTCCATCCATGTAGTCCATTATATCCGCAACTAAAGCTCATTTTAGCAATTGCATTATGCCAGGTATCTGTCCCTGAGCACAAGGCACCCCTTGGCATGCAGACAGCAGTCCATTAAGAGCTCAGGGCAGCTCATCTCCCAAGCCTCCCACCTCTGCCTAGATGGGAATTGGAGGTAGTGAAAGGTGAGGAACTGCCCAGAGCCAAATGCTGCTCTGCCACACCCGTCTGTGAGCTCACGAGCCTCTGCTCAAGAGCACAGCAGGGTTGGCAAACTGTCTCCAGATCCATGCTGATGACTTGGATTCCCTGTCCCAGCATGTAAGAAAGTCTCATGGACCTTGCTCTGTCCTGATCCAGTTTTGCTTTTGTTCTGAAGTCTTTGCAGGCAGTTTTATTACCCATTACCTGCCTGGCAGTAATTGCCAAACATGCTGTGTCCCTTCTGAAGGGAAAATAATACTTTTCTAAGTCATTCATACACTTCTGAATGTTTTACCTGAGAACAGTTTGGAAAATTAAACTTGTCTTTTTCTTCTTTGAGCATAGAAACAACTAAAAAGAAAGTAAAATATGGATCTCTCTTGCTGAAAATCAGGCTATGTTTTTGCAACAAGATCTATGTAAATGCTCTGCTGCTTTTTCTGGTTTCATATTTTTATTCCAATATGTTTTAGGGAAACAACTTAGTGAAAATAAGCTGGTTTTGGGTCAATACAAAGAATTTTTTTTATTATTATTTTTTACTACAATTTGAGTAGAAGCATCACAGAAAGACTGAACTCTAATTGCTTGGGGAGATTCACCATTTCCCTACAACTCTCCTGTTCCACATTTGTTAAATCCCAGAGAATTGTACTACAGTGGAAAAAGCCCAAAGCAAACACTTCCTGCCTGACAGCTTCAGAGACATCAACCCCTGGAGGGGGCTTGTGTCTCTGCCCTGTCCTGCAGACATCCCTGGCTCTCATGGACATCACTGAGCAGCCCTCCGACCCCTGATGGCTATGAAAGACTGAGTACCTCTGCTAGTCTTAAAGACCTTGTAATATACTGGGTGATCACTCCATGTTCGTGGCATTGTAGCTGACCTTCATTTTCATGTTATGATACCTCTTATTCCCACGGGCCTCCTAACTGCTTGCAGGGGCTACAATTTATACCTGTCACTTACTCACAGACACCCCTGAGAGAGCTGCTGTTGCACAGGCTTGCATTTTCAATTCCATTTGTTGCTCAGAAGCAGCAGGAAATAAGAAATGAGAAATCAGGGTGAATCCTGGTTTCTGTGCATCCCAACAAGACCACCCACATAACTCCACCAGCGGGTTTTGCCTCTCTGGCTGTGGGGCTGCCTGGCCACACACAGATCTCAGACAGTGCTGCCATCCCAGAGACAGGCAACAGTAATCCATCATCCCTAATCTTTGTGCTGCACATCCACACTCCATCCACACTGATTTGTCTCCCCCAGCATCCCAGCATAACTAATAACACCGGCATTTATAACAGCGGTATCACAGTGGGCCCCAGCTCGCTCCATAATTCATACACGGTGATTTATTTGCTGTGGACACAACAAGAAAACACATTTGCTGCTTCCCTCCCCTCCTACGTGCAGTGTAACATCACTGGGGGATGTGGATACAGGGCGGGGGCACCCAGGTCAGGGAAGCATCCCCATGGTACAGCCCCAGGCCAGCTCAGCTCAGGGTCAGGAGCCAGGCAGCTGTTTGGTGTCACACTGCACCTTCTGCATCTTCTCTGCATTCTGGGCAAAAGCTGGACTGATCTGGAACTTTGTACTGCAGTGATCTGCTGGCTGGGATGACAGATTGCCAAAAGAACCAAACTATCAGGAGGTAGAAATTATGTGTCAGAAGGAGCTTCAGGAGATCCTCTGGAGGGGACTGTTGTTGAAAAAAGATTCACCACTGTCTGAAAACCCTGCATAAAATGTTTGCTCTGCCCATATTGTAACCTCTTCTGCAAAAGAGACTCCACAGGTCCCAGCAGCCTGTTGAGGTGCTTGGCCCTCTCTCCATTCAACACAATTCCTTTTTTCATTTCGTCTGGTTGTGTGTAGTAGCCATGGGCAACAGCTAGCCACTATTATGAATATACCATGTTTATATACATTATATACAATATGTGTATTTCAGGCAGTGAACCAATTAGGACCTAACCAATTCCTCCTCTTTTCTAAGCTTTCTCTTGTCCTGTCTTTGTCCCCATTCTCCTGGTGGGTGCACACCTACGGGTTTCAGTGTGCTGGGAAACATCGCCCAGTACCTCACCACAGTGATGCAGGGTGACACAGAAATCCCACAACAGCCATAACTGTTTCATCAGGAGATGAAACACAGCAAAAGCCCTGCAGGGCCAATTCTCATCTTCCTCTAGCATCTCTTGGGAATTTCTGGTTGAGGAAACTGCCACAAGATCGACATGCTAGGCTGGTTCCACAGCCAGGGGTCTGGAGTGGGATTTCTGCAGGTTCAGTGGAAGGAATTGACCCTCTGGGAGTATCAGTACTCACAAGGAGGGGTTGTCCCACCATCCTACACTTACCAACACACACATATGCAATTTTTCTATCTGGTTCTCAGTTTAATATAAAAAATATCTCTAAACCTCAACATCTCTTGCTAAAGTGGAATTTTCTGTTCAGAAATAGTCCTGTTCACAGGAATGTCCCAAAACAGCACACATAAAACACGGTGCTTTTGTGCTGTAAGTTGTTCCCCCAGATTGCTCTGCTTTGGTCATTCATATGAGCATTGTCTGAACATGGAGCAGGGAGTGGTTCAAGGTATAACAGCTTTACCCATCATCACCAGAAACACCTGTCTTGGGGGTCTGGCATGTTTAGATTTCTAATGATATAACTGTCTCCAGAAAGCTCTAGAGGTTTGCTGGCTCTCAGGCCTTAAGGTTATGACAGTGATGTATGGAAAATCTATCTCTGAAGAAGTAAAGGTTTTTAACATTTATTCTGTCATCCGAAACATATCAGTAGTGACTAGGTCAAAGTGGGGTTACAGATGGTGAAGTGAGTTTAAAAAAAAAAAAAATTTATTCTGCAGTTCTAAAGGAAAACTTTCCAAAATATTATATTTAAAAATACTCACTAACATGTTTTCTTATATTCTCATTTTGACCATCTTGGAAATGAGAAGTTTTATACTGTGATTTTCATAGTAATGTCTAAACAAAATAGGAAAATTTTCCCAGAGGGAATTGCACTGCCTCCTGTACAACTTTTTTCAACAAAGCAGATAAAAAAGATTAATTTTAAAGTAATAATTTTTTTAAACATCCATTTTAAAGTGCCCATTTTCATTTAAAAAGGATACTTTTTTAAATAAAAAAAAAAAAATTTAAACAGTTTGACAGACCTTCTCTGTGAAGAAGCCCTACTGATACGTGTTCACGGCAAGCTGCCACCCCCATTTTCTCAACCTTCCTCTGTTTTTTTCTGATTAGACTATAAATTCTTTGAATAAAAGATTGTATCTCAGTGTGGAAACTCCCAGAGGCAGGGACTCCCTGGGCACCTGTGAACTGCCCAGCACAACAATATACAACTCTGACAGAGTCCAGCTATGTACTAGACCTTAGAGCAATCACAGGAAAAGAAATAAAGCTCCACTTTATGGACTTAATGTTGACCATTTAAGATTTGCTTGCATTTGCATTGGAAGATAACCCCTGAATGGTGAAAGGGAACAGAGAGCTTCAATTGCCCTGGACCTACTGATTTTGGCAAAGTTGTCAACGGAAAAAGATGTCCATGTGTTTACTCAAGGACATGGAAAACTCCTGAGGCATCTGGCCACCAAGCACCAGGAATGGGAAAGTGCCTGGCAGCTGGCTCCAGTGAAATGCAGCTTCTGTCCTGCTGGAAGTTTATCCAAATCAAAGCACTGATGGTGACAGCTTTAGCAAAGGAGTGAGTGGCAGAATACAAAGATATATATACAAACATCTATATGGTACAGCTCCCTGTTCACAGTAAGATACTGGAAGTATAAAGAGGATATTGCTGTTACCTTCTGCAGTTGCACAAAATCTTTACCAAAATATTCACACCAACATAATAAAAAGGTCTTTGAGTTTAATGTGTTTCAGCCTGTGAGGTTAAGTTTTGAAGTTTCTGTGAGTTTCACCTCTGAGTTTTTTGTATCCCTGCCTGTACACTTTCACTCAGATAAGCACCTTTTCCCTCTCTTTCTGTACAGAGTGGCAATGTCAAACAGTTTGTGCATCCCTGCAAAACAGGCAGTTGCTGCAGGCATGATACCTGCATGTAACTATTGTCCAGGAATGGTCTTTATACATCTCTTTTTATTCAACCTTGATAAATGTGGCCTGCTTAATATGGCTAAGATGAATGAGGCAATAACTTCTGGACAAGACACCAGACAGGCAGGCTGGTTTGATTTACAAGGCTATGTTAATAAATACCAGTGGCATGTTTTGTTCTTCAGGTTGCTGGATGTGAGTTTTTGCTTCTGGGCTGCTGTCAGTGCAAGGCTGTGAATTCACCTGCTGCTGCTGAGTTGTGAGGGGAGGTACTGCAGGGCTAGAAGGAAAACAGAGTGAGAGCAGTCACCTGAGCCATGCTGCAGGTGCAATTTTTGCCATGTGAGGTTGCTGCTGCAATTTGGGGTATCAGAAATTTACTGTGTCTGCAAGCTGGTAAGTATTCAAATACCCAGTGTCTGGGCAGTGCAGCATTTCTTCTGCATGTTGTGTTTTGTCTTTCCTGCGGAGGAGCTTGTGTTGGTGCGGAAATTGTTGGATTTTAGCTATGTCCAGCAGAGGTTAAATTCTCCAGGACCTTCCCTGCACTGTGAAGTGTCAGAGCAGTGACTCCAAGGACGTGTGACACTCAAGGAGAGCTGTGTCCAGCACAACCACCAGAAGCAAATGAGGACTCGTCTCAAGTCAGTGAGGGAGGCCTCTGAGCAGGAGAGGAACTCTGCACTTTACATCAGGTGCCAAAGTCATGTCACATCAGCATTCATCCTCTCACACAAATGAGAATGTGATTCCTGATTCACCTCCCAAGGAGGTGTTTTTGTAATCCAAATCCTAGTAGTTACCCTACTTTTCTTCCTTCAGCCAGCTTTTAGTGCTTGGAGACTTTTAGGAGGGCTACCAGTCAATGCTATCTTATGTCCATAAAATTTAAATAAATTAATATGGGGTCAGACAAGATATGGTGGGAATGTTGCATATAATGAAAAATACAAACAGATTCCAATCCTTGCAAATTTTAGAGAAAGATTCCAGCTCAAAGAATTTTGAAAGAAAAAGAAACAAAACAAAACACACACACCCACACAAAAAATGCCCCACCAATCATAATTTGATTGACTTACCATTGTTTTCAGTCAGTGAATTTTCATACTATACAAAATTCGCAGAGTTTCAACTTTGAATTTGTGTCATGAAATTGCATTTTGGGATGCAGGGAGACAGTAACGTGAGAGAACAGGCTGTGAGTGTCACTCCCCTCCTACCTTTTTCTCCTTGCACGTGGTGTCAGCAAAACACAACCTCTTTTATGAGTGTACAGAGATAAAACTACAGGAATAGAACTGAAATGCCTGAAGGCCAGAGGCACATCGAAATTCCCGTGGCATCATTGCACCAGTTCATAATTTGCAGAGAAAAATGCATACTGATTTTTATTTCTGTGTGCTTTCTCTGGCTGCATTTTGCCCCTATTTTAAGCTACAGCCTTATTTCCTTCCAGCCCTTCAAATCTTTTCATGGCCTCCATTTCTGCATCATTGATGTGCGATGGGTGTTAGTGCCATTTATTGGAAACATCAACCTTTCACTTCTACTTCAGTAAAGCTAACTGGGAATAGGAAACCATGAATCTTGTTTTGGTCATAAAAACCCAGAAGTTAAAGAGGGTGCTAAACCAGCTGGCATTTGTGGGTTTCTGCTCACAGGGGCTTCTCTCTTGTGGCTGGAAAAAGAAGATGTATTTTATGTTGCTGTCCTTGACATAGTAAGTGTGGATTTACCTTGAGGAAAAAAAATTCATCCAAGTGGCTTCCCCTAGCAGAAAATTACACACCTCTACCACTCTGTCTGTGAATGGCAACTTGCCCAAGATATTTACCTTGCCTCTGGTTTTAGCTGAGGCTCAGAGTGTGCTGACAACCCTATCACTCTGCCACTAGACCTGATGTGGACCATTTCTACATTTGCATTTCTAAAGGAATTGCATCTGGGCTGAGTTTGTAGAGCTTAAGCCTGGCAAGGGCTGTCAAAACCTGTCACTCTTATCCCCTGCCTCAGCCCACTTTATTTTCCACCAGGTGTTACATAGACTCAGGCATTTATCCCCAGTTCCTCAGCAGTGGTAGACATCCCAGCCTGGAGTTTTCTGACTCTCTGCTTTGCATGGCTCAGGAAAGCAAAGTAGTCTCCCAGGTAGGAATGCAAGGAAATTCTTTCAGGAATTGTTATCCATTTACTGAAGGAATTGGAACAAGGGCCAAGATACCTACCTGTCTCCTGAAGTGACAGAGGTAAGGTCCTGGACATATTTCCTTTTTTTTTTTTTCCCCAAGTCCCCACACTGCAGAAAAATTGTCACCATTGTAGAATAAATATGCTTATTCCCAACTTTTGCCACTGCATCAAATATATGACATGCACGAGGATTTTTTTTTCTTTTTCATAGGTAATAATCCATAGTTTCAGTCCAGACAAAATCCCTGCCATCACAGCCAGAGACTTGCTCACAGGCTGAACCACACTAAAATGGGGCATATTGGAAATCCAGTTCTGCTCCCAAACAGCAGAGCAGAGAAGGACTAAATTCTGGGGAAAGGTGCTTCTACCTAAGGTAATTGATGGCCCCCAAACTCACACCAAATGCAATTTAATTAAGGGTTAAAATTTTCTGTGGTCTTTGGGAGTCTGAAGTGTTATGAGCATGTAGAGGATCAATGCTGGCACATTTTCACTTTCCCAGACAGGAGTGACAGTAACTCAGTGACAGTGAAGGACACTCAGTGAGATTGGGGTGGTGGAGTGCAGAACAATGCCATGGTAGGAACAGTCTGGCAAAGGTGCCTGTTTATTTCAGTTTACCAATTTGTCGAGGTAATTGCTCATCCCAGCCCCAAAAGTGAGTAAACCTGTCAAGACTGTGATAACTATGTGTTTCCATAAAAACATGGCCAAAATCCTCTTTCCTTCCCTCTTTCTCCCTCTTCTCTCCCTCTCTGCATACAGTACATCTTAACAATCTCCTGTGCACCAGCAGATGCCCAGAAATTATCTCTGTGCAAACTCCTAGAGAGGGCAAGCACAAATTCAGCTTACTTTGGCATCCACAATGTATTGCAAGGAGGAGTTTCTCAGCTTAAATGCACACTGGCAATTAATTTCTTTTCTTCTTTTTTCAAACCTGTTACTCTCACCACTGCTCCCCAGCTCCCCAGCTGGGAGAAGCACAGAGCAGCTCCTCTCCAGTTGCCCTGTGCATGCCACTCCTTATTTTGTAATCTCTAATTATGTCCTACCTAGAGCAAACCTTCTCTGAACTGTTGCATCCCAGTCTGTGCAGCTGTTCCTCCCCCACACATCTGGATATCTGTGCTGCCTTTTTCCAGCCTTTCTCTCTCCTTTTAAAGATGAGCAGAGCCAAAATGCACACAGTGCTCAGCATGTGGCTGCATATCATTTAGTTCTCTTTTCTTCCTAATAATTTCTAGCTGAACTGTTTTTGTGGGTTTGGTGGTTTTTGTTTTGGTTTGGTTTTTTTTGTTTGGTTGTTTGTTTTTTGTTTTTTTTAATTTGATGCTGATTGATGATGGTGATAATCTGATGATTGTACCCTAGCATTTGAGGAGAGCTAAGAAGTTGGGGTATGGGGTGCAACAAAGCACCTTGGTATTGTTATCAGGTACGTGGGCCCTGGCAGTTGGGGGGGCAGGTGTGGAATTATTCTGTGAAACTAGGGAGGCTAAACTGATTTTCAGCCAGAATGTAGTTAGCAAAGTCACCAAGCAGGAAAACAGACTGAACAGGGCTGGACTGGAATATAGGATCAAGGGGCAACAAGAAATTGGTAGGGAGTTGCAAACCTATCTGAAGAAAGGAAAGAATCCTTCAAAGCCAAGAACAAAGCAGGGTCTTTCAGGAGCAGGGGGATGAGTTAATTGAAGCATCTCTCTGCTCTCCTCCTCCCTGGCTATGGGAGCACCTGCCATCACTTAAAGGCAGCTCTCACTGTCACTTTCTCCTCTGGGTCACGTGCACTTGTTCATCCTTTGATCTTTAATCTTTTGCTATTGATTTCCATCCTGTTAGCTGAAATATTGTCCTGCTCTTTGAGAAAGGCAATCGCCCAGACCACACTATTGCAAATAATATGTACTTTGGAAAACAATGATTGAATTCCTGTATTATCCGCTGGAGAAAAAAACCTCTTCCCTGTCTAAAAGAAAATGCAAAATGCTCTGTGGAGATAAGATCATAGAAATTCATCAAACTGGCTGCAGGGGTTTTGTGTGTGTGCATGTGTGCATGTGGGGTTTTTTTGGTGTTGTTTTTCTTTTTTTTTTAATTTGCACCACCCTGGAGAGATGCTGAGATTAAAATGCACTATCTTTAGATAACCAACGCAGTGAGTTCTGTCACTCAGAATTCAGACTATAATTCACTCTCTGGAAATTGCAGATCCACCCTGAGATAAATTTGTGCTAGAGTGCAAAAGAGCCAGCTACAGTTTTACATGCATATTTAGTTCGTATCTATGTATATACAAATCTTCTGATAAACTGCCATAAATCTGCTACCATATGTTTCAATGATTCAAAAGAGAACTGTGTGAACATAAGGGGTTTTATTCCTCCCTCAAAATGTCACAGGAGAAATAAAATGTATCCATGTCTTATCTGTTGATCTGTGGAACTTTAAAGCCCATTGATTTATTTTATTATTATTATTTCACTAAAACATGGCACATTTGATAGCAGAAGCTACTGTTAAATATGACTGCCTCAGATTTGGTATCTGTCTATAACTAAAATACTTCAGTAAAGTTAGGCCCAGCATTTGTTTTTGGGGGTATTCCCTTTTTTGGGACATCTGTACTATCAGTTCAGCGTTCTCCAGATTTTCAGTTGGAACAGACATGATTTCCCTCTTCCTCATGCCATTTCCTGGATTTTCTTTTGTAGTTATGTAGTTGAAGTGGCTCTTAAAACTTTCTACAAGGGTATTACATCCATAAGAAGAGCAATTCCATTTTAGTATCAATTCAGATATAATGGAAACACATATTAAATTGGAGGTGATGTTACAATAAAAATCATGCCATTAGAAAAACAATAGAGCATTAAACCCAGTATTATAACAGAAATATTTTAATAAAAGCACTAAATAAACCAAACAAAAGAAAACCAGGGATGAAACAAGGACAATAAGAGTTTTTTATTGCCATGCTGATTTTGCTTTGTTTTAATGTATTGATGGAATATTTCATTGCAACAGCTCCATAATTTTATCATAAATGTAAGCCATAAAGCATGCTTCTTGCAGGCAGTGTAATTATTTAATTTCCTTCCCAACGGTAGGAAAGGGCATGTGCAGTACATGGAAAAAGCAGAATGAATTATGGACTGGATGGAAATCCCTTCCTGCTATGCAGGAGGCTGTATTTCCTGCATTTCCTCTGCCAGAGGAGATATAGAGGGAGTGGGGAGAGCTGGTCCACAAGGACCTGCTGAGAGAGTGGCATGGAGAAAAGTGATGGCAACATGGTCAGGAGTCCCCANAAATGAAGTTCTGGTAAAAATCCCTTCTGGAGAGAAGTAAATGGTTGGTAAAAAGTCTGCTCAGTTACACAAAGATAAAGCAATGAAATGAAGTTCTGGTAAAAATCCCTTCTGGAGAGAAGTAAATGGTTGGTAAAAAGTCTGCTCAGTTACACAAAGATAAAGCAATGAAATGAAGTTCTGGTAAAAATCCCTTCTGGAGAGAAGTAAATGGTTGGTAAAAAGTCTGCTCAGTTACACAAAGATAAAGCAATGAAATGCAATCTGAAGATGTGTGAACTTTAAAAAATATAAACAGTTCAACTTTACCTTTTTCTTTGGGAATGAAGCCCCCTCCCCTTGCACAGAAGAGTGTAGAGAAAACTCCTGGTGTGAGATTTGCACACAAAACTTCTATCCAGAATGTGCTCAGTGTAAGAGAGATGGGGGTAAGAGTGGGGAGAGAAGACCTTTTTTAAATTGTTTTCAGAACCTCACCAACAGTTTATTTTGAAATTTTGTAAATGCAATTGAACCACAAGTGATGAGCTTTCTACCTCAGTTTTGGGGCTCTGCTCCTGGGAATCTCAGCAAAGGTGAGGCTCTGGGGATTTGAGCATGAAGGAACTTTTTCTAGCTCCTTGCTATTCTCTGAAGTGCTGGAAGCCCAAACTCCCATGTCCCCAGCTGGGTTCTTACAGCCCTTATCACCTTCCTTACCCCTTTCCAGACAACCCCCACAGATTCTCTTACATCACTGCTAAGTTGGGTTAAATGAAGTCTTTAGGGTATGGAAAATCATGCAAGTCGTGTTCACATGCAGTGTCTTTCAGTTCTGAGTAATGAGTTCTTCTTTATTTATTTAATAAACAATGGAAATACAAGCAATTATCAATGAGTCTAACTGTGGAGATGGCAGCTCTTGTGATAAGCTTTATTTTTAATGAACTTCATTCTACCTCAGACCCTAATTTTTTTTCTTCGGAATATACTGTAGGAAATACTAGTCCTTTAAAAGCCTGGAAAGCCTAAGAAGCCACTGAAATCTGTAATTGAAATGCAAATGGAAAGCCCCTGGCACACCAAATCAATTTTTCTCTTAATAAGAGACGGAAATAGAATGTGACACAGAAAAGTCCTGATGCTCCACATAAAGACAAAGCTTTCTAAGTGGTCTGGTGCAGAACAGAAATTCCTGTTTGGTCTAGTCACACTTAAACTGCTCCATTATTGAGTGATGATGGGACACAGTTAAGATGCTGCTCTTTGGTTACTGAAGCCATTTTCCTCAAGGTGCAAATCTCCCTTAAGACCATAAAATGAGAATTTCCAAGCTGATATCTGCAGTGTCTGGCCTCCCTGTGTGTACAGACAAATTCTCTGTGGGGTGAGTGCCAGCTCTGTGTCTCATTGCCCTGGGTTTGCCCTGGTACTGGGATACCTGGAGCAGAGATAACCTCGTTGTGCCCAGCTCATTATCGACGCAGGATCGTGTTCCAGGGTTTGATCCAAAGATCACAGAAGTTAATGGAAAGATTCACCTTGACTTCTGTCCATAATTAGGGTGGAGGAGAGCAGAGACGATTGACTTTTTAGGACCTGAATGATTCATGTAATCAATAAACAGATAGAGTTAAACCATATTCAAACCAGGTATTCTCCTGAAGAGTTTTAAAGGAAACGTAACTTTCTGTACAAACCTTCTATGGATGGAAAGTTTTGGCCCAGAAACAGAGGCTTTTTAATGTTTTATTTGCTTTTCAAGAACCATTCTCTCCAGCTTTATTTGAACTAACTTGACTGAAACTGACCTACCATCATTTCATTCAGAGCACAAACACAAAGTTAGGCAGCGATATAGATTTTCTGATGCTTCCAATCAGAACATAGATGATTCAATTCCTAAAAATTAAGAAAACAATCATTAAAAAAAGAAATATTTTTTGATTGCAAAAGTGCTTTCTGCTGGATCAATGTAAGAATAAAGAGGTTGTGAGGGTGAGAGTTTTGGCAATAAGGATTATATGTGGTCAGAGAAGGGTCAGGCAACCCATTGCGATGTTTGAAACCTGTCATGGGGTCAGCTCAGCAAAGCCTTCCCAATTTCTATCCCCTGCCCCTAATTCTGCTCAGGTCAGACATGATGCTCATCCCCTATCTGCCCTGATGGCCCTTCTGCCTGAGGTACAAAGCCTCTTCTCTCAGCTCTCCATCAAAACCCACACTGAGTGGCAGGAAGGAGGAAGCTCTGTGATGCACTTCACACATCTTTATGTCTGGAAAAGAATAAAAGCTCCATACAGGGCCATTTAAGACGCTGAGAGCTGCATGGTGTGTGTGACATTGATGTACAAAATGCCATCTTCACTATTGCATTTTCCTCCCTTAGAAGAGAATAATCACATTAATGGGAGATTTCAATCCAAGAGCAACCTGCTCCACTGACAGGAACAGGAATATTCAGTGGCTTTTCAGATCACACTTAGCAGTGCTAACCCTGCACGACTCTGGAATGCTGTCCACTGGGATTAACTCAGGGTACACCTCCCATGAGGGCTCTGGGAAGCTCCACAGCTCCTGGGACATCAGACTGAGAAAGAGTTGCAAGGTATTGCAGAGGAAAGTGTGACAGCAACTCTGGGAGCCACACACCCGACCCAGGAAAACACTGACACGGATTTTCAGATTTCTGCACATACTGCTGGGGTGCACTCTTTTGATCTTCACCAGGACAAAGGGTAATGGCTGTGGAACTGACAGAGGGCAGGTTTAGATTTGATATTAGGAAGAAATTCTTTACTCAGGGAGTGGTGAGGCGCTGCAACAGGTTGCCCAGGGAGGCTGTGGAAGGGCCATCCCTGGGAGTGTTCCAAGGTCAGACTGGATGGGGCTTTGAGCAACCTGGTGTAGTGGAAGGTATTCCTGTCCATGGTGAGAGGGGCTGGAACTGAGTGATCCCTAAGGTCCCTTCCACCCCAAGCATTCTGTGACTCCATAATCAGCATAAAATAAAATCCTGGCTGTAATCCTGAATCCAGAAATGTGAGTCTGCTTTTATCCATGTGTGATTTGCCTTTCCTTACTGCACAGACTTGTTTTAACTCTGTCATTTGCTTCATTCCATATGCAGCTCAGAAAAAAAAATCTTTATTTGTCTTGCCTCATACTGATTTGTTAATTATAAGGTTTAGCTGTCATATGATTTGTATAAATTTGTATAAATTGTGTAAAAAGGCTGTGAGGAGAAAAGGAGAAAGAAATGAATGAAAATGCCATTGTTTCAATCCTGCTGTATTTTCAATATGAGCAGTATTTTACCTGGTAAATGACTCTCTATTATGAACTGTACTTCACAAGTTTTTTCCCCTCCTAGTACCCATTCAACAAATTAAATACCTTGCTGTGGGTTAAATGCAATGTCAGATCATGCTGTCTCTCAAGAGAAATATATAAATGGGCGGTTATTTCATGGGAAAAAAATGATTCACATTCCCAGGCCATTGGGGAAATACCAGCAAAAGTTATATGGTATTAAAAATATAGGAGCTGGGTTTGCAAGCCAGTGTTCAATCACTGTATCCTTGAACAGCAGGTTAAAGTCAGGGAGGGCAGTAAATCCAGCCATGGCTCTTTAACCAGCAGAGCCAGAAGCATGGCTCTTGTGCCAAAAAAAAATAATTTAAAGGGGAGGAAAGTAATTTCCAAAGCTTATTCAGAGATAAATAGGAAAAAAACTGACTAGATGTAGAGGTTCCAGTCCTCATAGGTTGACAGGTATGGATGTGGCTCTGAACAGGCTCTGGGATCTGGGTGTGAGGCAGGACCCAGGCACAGTGCTGAGCAAGCTGCCATCAGCCAGCACAGCACCCTGGCATGGCTCTGACTCCACCTGCATGATCCCAGTCCAAGGGAGAGAGGATTCTTGAAAGAGTAGCTGAAGTATGTGAATTAGCAACATCTGGTCTTCTTCCTCTGGGAATAAAACCTCTAAGCTGAGAGAAAGATCACAGGGAGAAAGAAGAGTAAAGCAAAATTTAGCCCATTGGAATAGCTGACCCACACATATTCCTGAGTCCTTTGCTGTAGGCAAAGCTTTAAGTTAGCTCTTTCTCTGGGTTTTGTAGGGATTTGCAACTTCTTGTCATATACAGCACAGTACTGCTGAGTTTTGTTAAAAAAAAAAAAAAGACCATTAATCTTGTCTGATCTTAAATTTCAGAACAAAAGTCCACCCTTGCTCTCACTCACATTTCTCCTGCAAGATGATGTACAACTTGGGGATAAATACAAGAGAGTAATAAAAGAGTATTTACCCATAAAGAGCAAATGTAAAAATAAACTCACAAGAAAAAGAGGTGGATAGCTGCTTTCCTGTCACTGGATTGTATATTAAACCACCTCTGAAGATTATCCTGTCCAAGTCCCCTGATCAGAGCCCAGTCACTGACAGCAGGGCATTCAGGGCCATCTACAGTCAGGTTTCCAAAACCTCTAAGGATGGAGACTCTGCAACCTCTCTGTTCCAAGGTTTGACCTCCCTCTTAGAAACCCAGTCCTGGAAACTACCTCCAGAGTCACCACATCTGGTTCCTTCATCATGTCAGTTCCCTCAGTCAACTGGTACAAATCCAGTTTAGCTCTGTACAACACTATTTTTACTACCAAGCTGTCCCATTTTTCTGATGGCAAGAAGTCCTCCTGCTGTTTCCAAGCTGAGTGTATTCTTAGTCCATTTGCTCCTGTGCCAGCACTTCTGCTAGTTTCTCCCAGGTGATAATCATAATTTATCATCATAATCCTTGATCATAAAGGCCTAAAGTTTTTGTTTCTAATTGATTGAACATTTTTGCAGGTCTACTTTTGTTCAATTGTTGGTTGGTGGTTTTCTTCAGTTTTCTTTTTAAAATGAAATATTTCCCTTTTGCCCCTGGCAGCTACAGGTCTGTTGGAACTACTCTGCAGTAAGTCTGAATACAGGTGCTAAGTCTGAATTAAGGCCTTTAAGGGGGAAAAAAAAAAAAAAAAAAAAAAAAAAAAAAAAAAATNAAAAAAAAAAAAAAAGTCTAAAAGTCTATTTATTTAGCTAAACCTCATCAAAAGAAGTGAGCTCAGTTCTAGCTTCATAAGCATAGACATAGAAAATACAATTCTTTCTCTGGCAATACTTGGAAAATCCTGCAAACCTGCACGTGGAAGCAGTGCACACTCTGAACACAGACACAAAGCCAGGCTGCAGTAGCTGTCAAACACCAGCAAGGGGAGATGAGGCTTCTCCAAAGCATTTTCCTACCACGTTCCAACCACTGACAAGGTCAGGGTTTGTTTGCTTGTTTTCCTCTCCAAAAAGAAAGCCTCTGGTTTGCACACAGACTCATTCTTGCACATGCATTTGACAGCAATTTAATTGTAGCTAAAAACAATAAGAGTTAAGATTTGTTTCCCGTGTTTCTGGGTTCCCAATTCTCTCTCTAAATGGAAAGCTTGTTAGATCTCATGCTGGGAGGATGACACTCAGATAATGTCTCCCCAAACATCCCCAGCATCCCATGCATGTACAGAGGAGACCTGTTGTTGCTCCTGCATGCTGGAAATATTCCTAGTGCACACAGTGGGACAGTGGGTCACATATCCCAAATTCTTCCCTCCAGATGATGCAGGGCCTTGGGGCAGGTGTACAACCATACACAGCAGTGCAGGGCTGTGCCACCAGGACCCTGTCCCTCCACAGAAGCAGCTCCATGGGCACAGACACAGACCCAGCCCCTGGCCCCACACCTCCACAGCCTGGCCAGGAGTGCAGAAGAGGAGTGGTGGGTCCATGATCCCTTCCCTCACCAGTGCAAAGCCCAGTCCCTCATGCACCTGAGAATGTGAATGAGACAAGCACAGGCAAAGAAACACCCTGTGAAAACATGTAATGCCTTTCTTGGGTCAAGCACCACCAAAGATGTGACCGAGCTGTGTCTGTACGCTGCACCCTCCGTGCTGGGGCTGCACACTGCTGAGCAAACCAGGTGAAAAGAGACATCACCTGCTACTGAGGCATCTTCTCATTGTTTCTGACTGACATCAAGGCACTGGGGCCAGAACCTCTCACTGGTTCAGCCTAGTCGCAATCCACACTGCTCTGCATCATCCAGCTCTGATAACACAAAACGAGAACAGGAATGTTACCCCTCTGCAGAGTTTATTCTGCAATAGTTGACTATGTCCTTCAGCCTTTTCACCCTCACTGGTCACATATAATATCATGCAGGCCACAGAGAGGCCTGACTGCCTTGAGGACAGCCACACAGGATGCTGGAAGCAGCACGAGTTCTTAAACACAGACCCTCAACTTTTATGCGCTAATCAAAGGATCCATTTTTGGATCAATCCTTTATATCAGAGTTGCACTGCAAAAATATTGAATTTCTGGTCAGCTTTCACAGTCTTTGTTGTTTGATCAGCACTGATTGTGTGCATTATTGCAAGACAAAAACAAATCGATCAGTCAATGCTGTATCTTTCTTCCCTTTTTCACAAGGGTATCACTTCATCTTCTGCCCAATACTTTCAGACGTCTCATAACAGCTTGTGAGCATCTCATAACATGCCTTGCAATAGGCCATGAGGTGTGACAATATTATTATTGTTCCCATTAGAAGACCAAGCACAAGAAACAAAGTTTTTTATTCACCAAAGCCATTTAAAACCATTAAACCCTGACAGCTAATTCCCAGAGATGGCAAACAAAACACCATCAGCAAAGGGACATCAGTGGGACTTACTTTCTCACGTGGAAGTCAGGAATCTGAGCACACTTGTACCTGTAGATGGACACAACTTCTCCAGGCCTCAGCATGAAGTGTCTGTGGGAGCCAACACTCATCCCAGTGTCAGGCTCCAGGTTTTGTCCATCTAACCATTTTCAGAGAGCAGCATTAGCAAAATGCTCCAGCGTGGAGGAGAGGGGATATGGGACCTACTATACTTATGGAGACACCCAGAACTGGAGCAGTATGAATAATGCCAGTTATTTTAATCAAAGTCTGATGATCACTTTTTGCCCAGTTAGAATTATTGTTTGTGTGAACTTTTGGGGAAACAGAGGAAATTTCAGGATTGTCAGCATTCGTCACCATTATTTTAAAGAGTCTCTTCCCATTTTTCCCAGAGCCATACATTGCCATGCTGCACTTGCCATGTTCCCACCTTGCCACTCCTCCTCCTCCACAGGGCACAGGGAGCAGGTTCAGTGGGTCAAACCTGAAACAGGATTCCAGCTCCTCATTCCTATAAATGAAAGGCAGCAGGGTGCCCATCTAATGGGACACCAGAGCTACTTTAACCCCCAGGCAGGAACTGCTGTCATGGTTTGCATACGTGGCGTGGCAGAGTACCCGGGTGTCCGGCTCAGTTATTTGTCTGGCATCCATTGTAACAGTAATTGAGAAGCCTCATGATCTTTCATGTATTTGTCCACATATCAGCCAGGTTAAGAGGTTTAATTATGCTCTGTTTCATGGGAAGGAGCACCAAGTATAAAAGATATTGTGAGTAGGTCTCCAGGGGTCGATTCAATGCACAAGAAAGGTTGAATTTTCTAAATCAGACATTTATAACTATAATTTCAGGGGTGGAGGATTTTATTTACTGAAAGCCTACCCAGTACTCCAGGTGGAAAATACATTAAGATTTATGCTTGGTTGTAATGCCAGTAATGCGAGAAGCATGGAAATATCTTAGTTGGATAGATGTTGGAAGAGTCTCCTTTCCAGCAGGCATGTGATTAGTACAGCCCATTCTGCTACAGCCACCAAACCAGATTAAATCTATTTACACAGCCCTGATCCACCTCTGGGTGAATGGAGACAGTGGCTTGCCCAGGACAGAAGTGAAATTTTCAATAAATTGGAGCCAAAATACCTGGACAGCTCCTGCGCCTCAGAAGAACTGGACAGACTCCTATCCATTTCCAGTTGGAGATAAGAAGTCCAAAACCCTCATGTGGGATGTTTTGAATTCTCTTTGCTGAATGAAGGCTGATTTTTAGTGATTAAATATCTACTAGATATCCCATCCAGATCACACATCTGGCCTGAACATTTCCCTTGAAACTAACCTTGAGTGTCACAAAACTACTTAGGTCTCCTTGACCGAGTGATATTGTTTCAGGTGATAAAATGTGAGCAAAAACTTAATGAGCTGGTTGGTTACATGAATATTCCTCCCTGAAGTATTATGGTGACATTTCTTCTCTTAAAGCCTCAATGATTTTGTTGAAGTTGTTGAGTGCTGCCTTACGCATTAATTTGAGATTTGAGGGGGGGAAAGAAATGTTAAAAAAATAAATCAATTTCCCATCCAGGCCTTTCTGCAGCAACCTTACCTACTCTCTGAGGACTCTACAATGTGCTGAGAAAAAAAACATTTTGTGGGAGTCTCTGGTTAAAATACAGGCAGCACTCCAATGGGTTTCTAAAAGTTCTGTGAGGAACAAAGCAAATGATAAATAGGTATAGCAAAGTTCTGGATGTATTATCCAAGACCAGAGCTAATCAATTCTGCACACATAAGATACAAGCAGCTCACCAAGTTGGTGCATGTATAGAATCCAACCCTAATTAACTGTGTGTGTATGAACTTTGAATTGCTGAAAAAACATGTGTTGTTAATTAAATAAATCTTCATTAATGTGGCAGGTAGCAGTGACCACCACAAGAACCATTACAAATTGACCCTTTTCAAATCCTCATAATTCTGCACTGGAGAGATGCACCTAATTGGGCTCATTAAAAGTAAACATTGATTGGCAGGACCATTGGGATGCTTCAAAGGGCTGTGCAGTCATAAAGAATCCCTGCATTCCTGATCTCCAGAGCAGCAGACATTGTTGCTTCTGGTCCACAAAAACAGCAGGAAAACTGCTGGCAGCAAGTAGTGCACAAGGCAGCAAGGAAGGGTGTGGGGTTACAATTGCAGGTGAAAGGCCATAAATAGGGGATATTGCATGCTGAGGTCACTTTAACCTCAAGGTGACTGCTGAGGGATGTAGACAGCAAAAAAAAAAAAAAAAAAAAGTGGAGATAAAGGAATTAAGGACCTCTGAACTGTGATTTACTATTGTTAAGACTTTGGGGCTGTTTCTCTGACATTTTATGTTTTGTAAGTCATTAGCAACTGCAAAATGAGTGTAGGAAAACATGGGCAAATCAATAGTGTATTACATAGGCATCAGTAATTACATAGCAGTGGGGAATTGGGCCTTGGGACTTTTCAATTATTTTCTGTTGCAAATGATGTACAGGCACCTTTTGGGAAATCATGTTTTGGTCAAACACTACATATTTGCTCAGTGTGAGTCAGTGTTATGGAGGTAATCAAATAATATTAATCTTTCTGGGCTTAAAAAAATCTATCAATCTCTAAGCCTCCTTTTCTGAGTCAAAGCCAAAAAAAAATCACTGGCTTATTACACAGCCTGAATGTCATCTGGCTGGAAAACTCATGTTGCTGTGAATGTTCAGACATAGCCCTGGACATCCAATTCAGTGCACACTTTTCAGTGTGTAGTTTGCCTGCTTTTAAATTCAGTCTCCAACTCTTTCTTCCACAGAACATGTAAACTTAATTAATCTTTCTGTATTCCAGAGCTACACAGATACATGTACACTTCTAAACATTATCTAAAAAACCTACTGCACATCAGGGGCACTCTGGTGGCAGTTTAAAATGTGTGTTCTTAACCTGCAAAAAAAGGACAATAAGTGTGACCTAGTGTGGATCTGTCAGAGCAGCATCCCATAGGAGAGTGACATTTTACATAGGGATATAGTGATAGGACAAGAGGAAATAGTTTTAAACAAAAAGAAGAGAGACTTAGGTTAGATGTTAGGAAGAAGTCTTTGCTGTGAGGGTGGTGAGACCAAGGCACAGGTTGCCCAGAGAAGTTTTGGATGTTCCATCCTTGGAAGTGTGCAAGGCCAGGCTAGGTAGAGCTTTGAGCAAGCTGGTCTGGGTAGAAGGTGTCCCTGACCATGGCAGGGGTTGGAACCAGATGGTCTTTAAAGCCCCTTATAACCCACACCATCCTTTGATTCTATGATCAATTGAGTCCCATCAATTTGCCAGGATCAGTGTGAGCACACACAGGCTCCAGTTTACTCTGGACCTGCTGATGTGCAGTCACTTGCTCAACTGCCAGAGTTATATGGCTTGTCTGAGCCCTTTGCACCATGTACTGCCCTTAGCTTCCTGCACCAAAATTCTCCTGGGGGGCTAGGAGCCATGGGAGGTTGACCCAGTTTGTCCCACTGCTGCTTATGCTGGTGTCACACAGATGCAGGAAGCCCAGATGCAGAGAATTCTTATGCAGGGATGCGGCAGTTCTGCCTCCTCCAGGACATCAGGCAAAGGCTTCTGAGGAGGCTGAGGTGGAAACATGGGAGGCACTTCATGTTTCATTGGAGCTTGACTGCAGAAAGAAGTGGAAGTGTCAAAAAGGATTAGTGTGTCAGTGGTTAAAATGATTGTGGCATGAAGGGACTGAGGGCTGCCAAAACCAAAATAACAAGAAAGTGTCTCTGAAGGAACTCCTGATGCATCACTTTGACAGACGTACAGCTCCTCACTAACTGCAATGATCAGTGGAGAGCAAGCTCCTCTGCAATAGCCTCTCTGGCCTGGGACCAGGAAGAGATCGAGGGGATGGATCCTACAGACATTTTATTCAAAACCGGCTGATTTGGTCAGATCAGAGACATTTCTGCCTCTGCACCATTGCAAGCAAAACAAATGGGGCTGAGCATATGAACACAGAACACATCTTTTGTGGGTTTAGACCTTAGCAGGACACAGGTGTGGTGGGTATCAGCGATTCAGTGGCCTTCATCATGATAATCCAGACTATCCCACCACTGGAGTCTCTGCACTCTCACTGGAATATATCTGGACAGTCACAGATTGCAACTTTGGACACTTTTGCTGGGAGTTCACAGAGACCCACCACAGGCACTTGCTAGAGGTCAGTATACTTTCATCCTTTAGCTGATGAAGGAGAAGGGAAGTTTTATTCAGAAGACATCCTCAATTCAATTCACCCTCTGAATTCAACACTTTCCTTCCATGCTTACGTGGGAAAAGAAATTTCCAGTCTGAGCAAGCAGAAATGCTCATCCCATTCCAGTTCCCTCCAGCTCACCACCTTCACAGGAATTCTGCTTCCATCCAGCATCAGCTTTGACCCAGACTTTCCTTCTTCTTACACCTTAGTCTAAGAGCTGTGGGACCATGAGCTGTGTTTGATAGGGGCATCTCTGTCTCTGCTGCATGTCTGTGTGCAGTGCATCCTGCTCTTGTTTTCCATATTTTTGCCTGCCTGGCAGGCGGGCTCTGGGTCATTCACCAAGAATATGATAGCCTTGAATGCCAGCTGGGATAACTTAGACAGAACTGAGACAAGCATTTTGTAGGAATTGGAAGATGAAATAGTAAATAAATAAATAAATAAATAAATAAATAAAAATGCAGCTTGTTATTATGCAACCTCTGTGTTTCTGTGTGATTTTTTTTTTTTAAGCTGTTTTTCCCAGCAAAAATAGAGTGATACCACGATGTTAGATGTGCAGCATAGCCTGTGTGGTGCTTGGACTGCCTGCTGCTTCATATTTATTAATTGAGAAATCCTTGGGCAAATTGCCACTCAAGCCTCAGTGCTGATAATTTCAGGAGATGCTGGCACTCCAGCAGCATGCAAAGAAGCTGAACAGGACTGATTACAGTGTGCAGCTCTATCTGCAGAAGGTTGATTATATGGTTTGCTTCCTAATTAAATATCTAAGCATCCATTTACTGAGGAAAGTGAAATTGAGGAATCATCATTTACAGCAGCCTTGTGTGGAATAAGAGATCCAGTGTGAAAATTCCTGAACCACAAAGGCACTGTTTTGGCCAAGCCCTGTACAAAAAGCAGGCTGGAGCACAAATGCAGTTTTGTATAATGAATATATCCTAAACCTTGTCACTCACAGGACTGAGATGAAATTGGATGTGGAAGAAGCCGTAAAATCAGCTTCTGTCTCAGCTTCTGGTATGGGCTGGGATGGAGCTGCGCACGTGAGCAAGAGTTGCCACCGTGTTCTTGTCTGCTGGCACATCACAGGGGCTGCCCAGAATGCAGCAGAGGGACTTTCTGGGATGATGCCTCAGGGGATCAAAACTCTCAGTTCCAGCTATTGCTCCTGAAGGATCGCGTGCAAGAGGCTTGCTGCTTAGAGGAGGAGAGGCAAGGGGGAGGGAGGGAAAATGTCTTCAGCAATGTCTTTTCTCTTGTTCCCTCAGTACTTTGTCACTCCCCCTCGATGCTGAATCAGACATTTACAAGCATACCCAAACACAGAAATTACCATATGGGCTCAGCAGGATATCTGGGAATGATTTTCTCCTTCACAGCTACACATTAGGTCTCATCCTGATCTTTAGCACTTTAACAGCATTATTTCTAATGTGAATAATTAACAATTAAAGTAAAATGGTGCTGTAGTTTCTTTTGTGGAGGAGTTGTGGAAGCTAAAGGATGTTGCCATGAGAATAAATTAGCATTTACTATAAATTAGCCATCAATAACTTTAAATATGATGATTAGAACAGAGGAAAGTGAAAAGGGCTTCTGAAGGACTCTGGACACTGAGAGTCGCTACACTGTGTGAATTCTACCACATTTAGAAATGGACTAGTATGATATGATTGCCTGTAATAGGAGACTGGATTTAATGCCTACTGCATCTTTTTCCTTCTCAGTCAGCATTTAGCAAGTCTCCAAGTTAATCTCTTCTTTGTTGATTCTAAGGGCTGTCATTTTGAGACAATACAATCTCCATTAATGATGTCAATATCTTGTCTGGTCAAACGATGCCAGGGGAAAAAAAGTCACTAAAATGTTGGAGCACCAGCACTAAAATAAGCTTTTATTTCCTTTTATTTCACTTGGGTGAACTCCTGCCTGTTATTGTTGTTGTTGTTGTTGGTATTTCTCAGCTCAGCTTAGCTTGATATACTTGATGGGAAAAGTGTGAGTGAACAATTAATGAAAAGAAAGGCTGAGCAGGACCAACATCACCATTGGTGATCCCAACAATGCTTATTCTGCTTTATGATCCTACTTCAGTTCATGCTTGAACAACCTGGGCCAAATCTGCACCTTTCATTTCATTTAACAGAGCTACTTCCATTTGGAGTTGAGACCAGGTGAGGATCTACTGAACTTCTCAAAACTCCTCTTTGTGCATCCAACATTTGACCTAACCTCCATTTCCCTTACAGCCCCTTGGTAGAAAAAAGGCCACCAGATAAACACAGCCCATCATTACAGTGTCTCTGGTACAGCAGATGGTATTTGCAAAAATTAAGGGAATGTCATAAGCACAAAATGATTAGGAAAAGGCACAATCAATACAGGGGAAATGCATAGGGTTTAGCTCCAAATTTAGAGGTGAGAAGAATCTGGTGCACATCAGAGATGAAATGACAAAAAATAAGCAAATTGCATAGTACTGGACTGTTAAATATTATTACCCTACCAGGTACCCAAAGTAAGTAATAGTGAGAGTTGGCTATATGTGACTTTCTGTAAAAAAATAACATATGGTTTAAAGGAAACCACAGTCACATAAAATTAGCGAGTTTATGTAAATAAAGAAAACAGATGCAATAGAGACTTAAGAGCAAGTTTCTCTAAGAATAAGTAGAGGCACAGAAGCACAAATGGTTCAGTAATTCCCAAGGAAGTTGGTTGGTGATGATTGTGCTATTTAAGCTATGTGTCTTGTAGGTTACTAATGTGAGCAACAGTCTGCCTGCTGCATTTTAAATTACCAGCCACTGCCAGCCCATTGTTTTATGTGATTCCCCCTCTGAATAGATATATTTATTCATAAATAGCTGGCTGTTCAGTCAGTCTCCCTCTGCTTTATGGAACTCACAAAACCATATATTTATTTCTTCAGTCAATTTGCACCAAACCTTCCCTGTATGAGCTGCTGTGAGCTTCATTCAGTGAGCCAACAGTGGGTCACTATTTAGATTGGACTTTAGGAAAGAGTTCTTTGCTCAGAGGGTGGTGAGGCACTTGAACAGGTTTCCCAGAGAAGCTGTGACTGCCCAAGCCCTGGAAGTGTGTGAGGCCAGGTTGGTTGGGGCTTTGAGCAACCTGGAAGGTTGCTCATGGTGGGGAGGTAGAAATTATGTGGGGTTTAAGGTCTCTTCCAACCCAAGCCTTTCTATGGCTCAATGACCTGTGAAGCCTGAAATAGGGTCAAAATTCTGTCACTAAATTTTGCTGTTGGTCACCAGACCTCCATCAAGAGCAGAAGTGCTCCACAGAGGCATTAGAAGAACCAGAAGGATTAAAACTCCAGAGTATTTATTGCATGCTGCAAAATGCTGTTATCTGAGGTATTCTCCTGCACCACAGGTCCCATTGGTTTCTTTAAAAATAAAATAAAATAAAATAAAAAATATATATATAGGATGATTTCTGCAAATTAACATTCTGGTGAAGGAACAGATGAGTTGCAGAGGTGACCTGGTGGCTCTCCACAGATGCCACCAGAACTGAGCATTTTTAAGCACATTGAACATTAAGAATAAGCCTCCCACCTGGTGTTAGTGTTGTAGTCAGCAGTGGTGCCAGTGAAGCAGAGACTGGACATAGGATCTGACCCTGGCCCCCTCTGTGCAAGGGGCTGAGCCCACGGACCAGGAGCAATGAGCTCAGGGCCCCAGGGCAAGAGGCCACCTCTCCATTGCATAACCACCAGGCAAGGGGACAAAAGCAAGAAGAAGAACCCATCCATCTTTTAATAACAAGCATTGCAGCTACTCTGAGGCCTGGGAGGTGACAAAGTGATAGGACAGTGCCAGCTGATGTAGCAGTGATAGGACAGTGATAGTAGCAGTGATAGGACATTGCCAGCTGATGTTTGCCATGCTGTGACAGTGCATCCAAACCTAAAAATTTCATCACACATCACCACCCTCAGCCATGGCTCACACCAGGAGAAGTTTAGATGAAGAACTTCACAGTCTGCACTGACAAAAGCAGAGCTATCACAGGGCTGGTAAGGCTAAGGATTAATTCCTATTTTTATTCTCTCTCACTTGTGTCCTGCATTTGAACAAGAGTTGAATGCTTGGTAAGATGAAGGGTTCAGAATACAGCATACATTTCTGAGCTGAGTTATTACCTCTGGTGCCTGGAGCAAAAGTGCCCCCTGGGATGTTTGACAGGATATAATGTCTGACTTGATGATGGAAACAAAAGAAGTCCTCTCCATGACAGATTTACTTCCTTGAATTTACTGATAATGCACTCTCCTCCAATAAATCAAAATTCCACTTCACCCACTCAGATGTCAGTCCTGTGCACGGCTGACATACATGGAAATGCAAACCTCCTATAAAAGTAAAAGAAAGTGTAAGTTGTACTCTGATAAACAGAGAGACTTCAGAATGGGGAAAAAAGCCTCGGTTTACATTTAAAATTAACTCTCTGAAACACAGTAACAAAGAAATTGAAACAGAAAGAGGGGCTGGTTCAGGGCCCGTGCAGCTCACCTGGGTAGCTCTGGGCTGAGGCTTCAGCAGGGGGGTCAGTTTTCCCTTTGGTAACCCCTCGTTGCCTTTCCCCTTGCAGCCCACAAAAGTCACCACAGAGAACTCACAGTCAGTGCAAGGTCACCCTGGAGAGGTCTCCCCCTCCCTTGCCTCCCAGCAATATGTATTAAAATGTCATTCTGGCCTCCAGGAAAAGCAATTTTCTCTGCCTTAGCGTAGGGTAGGTGTGATGCACCTGTCTGGATGGAGACATCAGCATCAGAGCCAGTCCTCCCTGCTATGGAAAGAGGAAAAGGCAGGATGGGATTCACCCACAGCTTATTTAATTTTAGGGTTTTAAATTGGTGTGGGTGAACTGCCCCTAAAAGTGCTTGTTTGTCTCCCTTGACTGTAGTGGTGGCCTGGGGTGATTTTCTGAGCTGTGGGGCACCTGCATGGCAGCTGAGCAGCTGAATACCTCAGCATATCTGAGCAGCTGAATCCTGACTTTGCAGGTAGTGAGAGTAAGTATTTCCTGGGGTGGGGGAAATCCTACACAGGGTGCAAGTGCTCATGTTTTGCTCTATCCAGATGAGCAAGGATTTGCCAATCAGCTGATATGAAGAGTGGCTGAACTTTCTTTTTGCCTCTTTTCCACTTTATGCTGGTGAGCATGGGAAGAGGCAGGAGGGAAAGGAAGGGGGTGCTGTGCTTAAGGCTCATTTGTGATAAGAATTCTGGGAAATAGACAGAAGTCCTGCCCATTCCAGACAGAGCACTTGAACCCTCACAGCCTGCAGTTCCCAAGGCAGCTGAACACGATGTGTGTGCCCAGCAGTGAAACCACTGACACTGACTCCTGCACTAACCCATTCCCACCCAGAGTGGAACCCGGTCCCTGTGTCTTCTCAGCTACATAAAACTCAGATATTTGACTTAAGGCAGCCATCAGGGTTCCCTGCAGAAAGCTATTAGCTACCCCCTAGCCCAGGGAAGGGGTTATCAGCTCATCTGTTTTAGAGCTTTGGAATGGGATGAGCATGGTGCTCCCTGTGACTGTCTGCACCTCTCCCGGCTGATTATTCTATTTGCTAAGGAGGATAAATGCCTCGAAATGAAACTCAGCAAAATACTGAGAGCACTTTGAATGCCCCCTGTGGAAAGCAGATTGAGGGCAAATTTAGCTCATCCACGCACAAGATGGCAATCCTTCCTTGATGGGGAAGGATTCTGTTCTTTCCTCTTATCCCAGCCCTTGCAGGGAGTCCGGCAGGTGATGGGGGCTTCCCAGCTCTCTGGGAGGGGAGTCTGGAGTTGAAAGCCCAACAAGAACAGACTGAAGAAAACCAGGCTGTGTTAATTTATCCTGGGGTCTCAGCTCTCCCTAAATCAGCAATCTGTACAGCCAGCCACAGCCTGCTTGCATGTTCCTGTATATCAAACAAGAATGAAATGTTGACAGAAGAGCTGAATTTCATGCACTAATTCAAGAAACAGCCTGGTTGAAGAGATGCCAGATGTCAAATTTGTCTCCTTTCCCCATTCCAGTGGCAAACCAGGGCACAATCAGCTTCCTCCAACACAGGGCAGGGTGTGCAGAAGCTGGGGTGATGTGTAGACCCAGGCTGCTGGCCAGGCACAGCCAAAATGCAAAATCCCTGTCCCCTCCATGCACTCACTTTGTATGGGCAAGGAGCTGTTGTGTGTGACAGATGAGAGATGCAAAGCAGGCAGGTCAGCACTGTGGCCAGGGTCAGTGCTATTTCAAAGGCTGGAGATACTCTAATTATAGTGTTGGGAAGGCTGGGATCTGCCAGGTTCGATATGGGAATAATGAGACAAGGGAACTGCAGAGTAGAGACACTTGTTGTTTTGTTCTTGGTCGCTTAACTCAGGGACAAAGCCTTCAAGGAAGGAAAAGCAAATTTAAGGTTATAACTCAGTCCCAGCAACACTGAACATATATATATAATTAGACAGAGAAAAAAAAATCAAGGCAGCCTTGTGTTTATTGCACTGGCTCCATCTCCTGTGCTTTTGGCTCTGCGTGTTTCCAGCTGAGCTCCAGCCAGCTGACTGGGTGGTTAAATATCCTTCAGCAGGATAAACAGCTGAGGAAGCCCTGCTGCTCACTCACACACAGAGCCTTTGGTGAGTACTCAGGCAAGTACATGGCTTTATATATATTGCACGACTCATCTTTGCTACCTGCTCTGCACTCTGCTCTGCCTCACTGCAAAACTTTCACAGGGCTGCTCTTCGGTGTTACAGGATTTATAGCAGCAGTTCCCACAGGTTTTATGATCTGATTATTCTTAGGGTGCTTTCCCAGGATAGTTGTGAGCTGCATAGCAGGCAGAAGCCTCTGCTTGAAGTGCCTCAGAGCAGCCACCTGCCCCTGGTAGCCGGGGAATTTTAGGAGGTGGGATGAGCAGTAAGTTGAGGTCAGCACTCAGCTCTGCTCTCATTCGTGAGAGGGTGAGTCACTTTGCAACCTGGTGCCTCTGTTTCCCATTCAGACAGATGGAAAAATCAGAGCAGAGGCAGTTGTGTAAAATACTCTTGGACACTTTGACCGATACAGCAATCAGAAATGGGAAACAGATTCCTCAATATCACTCACAATCCGCCTCCTGGGACTGCTGCCCGCTGCTTGTCTGCACCTGCTTTCCCCGTGCCTTGCTCTTCCAGGGTCTCCCCATTCCAGAGAGCCTCGTGCCTCCATGACACACCTGCACCTCTCCTGTGCTTCTGCAACCTCTCCTCCAACTATGTTTTGTCACAAGCTCAGTGGAGCATATTACCTCCATTTTCTTTCTCCCCTTCTCCTGGGATTCCTCCTGTTAATTACTTCAGCTCCGGCAGCTCCCCATCCCCTCTGCCGTGTCCACCACAGCAGCCAAGGCACTGCCTGCTCCCCCATGGGGAGCTCAGCCAGTGATTTCCTCCAGCTATTCCTGCTGAGGAGAGAGGTTGTTTATTTCCCATTTTTTCTGTAGCTATGCAAACATTCACATCATGTACAATGGTGATTTTTTTTTTTAAATTTAAAAAGTAGGAAAGAGCTGGAAGCCAGTATCTGGTGTAATGCCAGAGCACTGGAGAAGCATTAAGGACAAGTTTTGATCTGTTTATTCTGATACTATTCCTCAGGCAGGGATCAATCACTTAAAATCAGAAATACTGTAAAAAATTAACAGCTAAAATCAAATACACTGATACCCTTTTATTTTTTCCAAGATAGAGTTTAGTCAAATCCAAGCCAAATTTATCCCAGATGTAACTCCAGTAATAGCAGTAAACGTTGGACCGGGAGGAACTCCGTTCATTTGCTTCACCTTGCTTTATTTATGGAAACTGAAATACTGCTAATGCAAGCAAAAGTGCAAGGGAGGGACAAGCTCAGAGCAATCACCTCTCCATGGTCACCATGGCTATCTGCTTTGTTTCACTCTATTTGCAAATTATTAAGCATATTGACCACAGCTCCATGTTTTGAAATCAAAAATGCAAAGAATCCATTTTTATTACTTTATTAACCTTTTTTATTTAACCTGGTAATAAAACTACTCAGCTGTGTGGTAAAATCTCAATTAAAATTTGCCTCTCCAGGAGCCACAGAGTCAAACGCTCCAGCAGTTATCGAAGTTGGTTTCCCTGTAAAAGCTGTGCTCTGTTATCAGGTTCTGCTATTCAGTACACAGATCCCTGCTTTCCAGCAAGCATCGTTTCAGGAGGTGCTTTGAAAGCTTTTGGGCACTCCCAATGATTGCTTTGCTTTTCTTTCACAGCAATTACAGTCTCTTCATTTAATTTCAATGGAAACTTTAGTGTTTTAGACCTTGCCCATGTAGCTGAATGCTCATCTCTGGATCTTATTTCCAGTCCTCAGGAGGACCGGTTTTGATGACCTAGTCTGATTACAGCATCTTTGACAGCTTTAAAGGAATTTGCCCTGGGGAAGAAGACAGCTGCTGCCCTGGTGAGGGATTTTTCTGAGCAGGCCTCCCAAGCCAGACATGTCAGAGTGAGATGGTGCCTACGTTTTTCATCGTGACCAACAGGTACGTCTAAAAAAGGTTGTGTGTTCTTGGCTGCACAGGCCAGTGTGGAGAGACCCTCTGTCATTAAACTGCTTAACCTGTTCTTGTCAAAACACTGCAGCTTCTTGGCTTCTTTTCCCTTGCGTTCTGTATTCAGCCTCTCTGAAAACTGTGGCCAGATCTTTGTGCTGGTGTAAAGTGGAATTGCTCCTTCAGTTTATACAGACTACAGGGTAGGAAGAGTTTCTTTGCCAGTGTCTGCAGTTCTTGTACAGCTCTGGTCTTAAACAAGGCTGATGAAATTGAGAATATTATTTATGAACAATAGTAACCCTTATTAGGAGCTGCAATAAAGTAACTCATCAGACTTTTTAGAATTCAATCAGTATAAAAACAATATGGTAATCGGTTCCCATAGAGCCCATTTTTCATGAATGTTGAAAACAAGATTAACAACATTTCAAATCCCAAACAACCCATTTTACCACTAGAAAGGAGGTCTGATCTGCTTACTATGGTGTGGATCAGGAAATCTCCATGTTCCCTTCCTAATGACATACCCAAACCCAATAATTAAACTCTATTTTGCTCAGATAAAGTACCTAGAATGAGTGGATTACAATTCAGATGTTTTGCAATAAAAGATTTTGACAAGTAGCTGAATTTACAAAGTTCTATAGCTTTATCCTGGAGTGGCTACTTTACTTTTTGGGGAGAAAATAAAGTAAAGATTTCAGATAGAAAGGCCAGAACCACCACTGCATGAGCTGGGGTAGTGCCAAGATTTAGAAGAACTCATCCCCAGCACATCTTGAGCCATGGTTTTGGTTTTGCAAAAGGGATAACTAGGCTGCTTGGGGTTCTGAGAGGTGCTTGGTACATGGAGCACTAACTTCTCCTCTCCAGTGCCAGCCCGTTTCCACCACATGCTGCCCCAAAATCAGACTCTGAACTGATAAGTAAAGATAACAGCTACCAATGTCACGTGCTCCAAATTCTCCAAATTCCCTCTTTCCTCCTCTGTATTTTTTATTTATGTCTCTTATTCCCCGGGGAAAAAAAAAATAAAATAAAATAAAAAAAAGGCGTAATTTTGCTGCCTTGCAGTCATTTGATTTGTATTTGGTTAAAGGCAACGGGGCTGAAGGTGTCCTTTTTGAAGTGAAAATGAAGAGCACAAAAGAGAGCAAACCTACCAGCTTTGATTAACCTGGCACCTCTTAGTCTAAATCTCTGATGCTGTCTCACACTGGATCCTCCTGAAAGACATGAGAGAGTGGTGGCTCCTGGAGCATCCCTTACTAATAACCTTTTGATTTGGGTTGTCAAATATATCATTGAAGAAGCTGACACTATTTCCCACTTCTGGAATTAACCACACATCAAGTAACAAACCTAGCCAAAAGCAGGAGTGTCAGGAAAAGGTGTTTCAGAGGTGTCACAAAGACAGGAGACAACTTCTGAAAAGGAGGAGTGGTGGTGTTACTTTTCCATCATCTTCACTTAGAGCTGCAAAGAGACTTTTGGCCCAGTATGCTCCAGAAAGAATTGAATATTTTCCCAGATTTCCAATACATAGGGAGAAATGCTAACTACAGGTAGCAAGTATAGGAACAGTCCAGTCTCAAAACGTCTCCCAGAAACACTTGTTGGAGTGGATATAATGCATGAAAGAGAGAATGCAAGGCACTGCACTAGCCCTGTGTACCCAGAAGTTTTGTCTTTGTCAGGGAGCAGCCATGTAGTCAGAATCACGTAGCAGACTGAGACCTCAGCTTCCACACTTCTCCCTTCAGACATTATTTCTCCACAGCTGTCCCATGAAGCTTCATTCCCTGCCTTTGCATTTCTCCGGCTTTAAAAGAAAAAGCAAACTAATTTCTATTGTTTCATTGAGGAGACTGATTGAGAGGCTCATACATTTGAGATGATGAAAAATACACCGATAAAAACGCTCCACATCAGAAAAAATGTGTTTGTTGAGGCAGAGATGATTCTGACCAGCATATTAATTTAACCTGAGAGGTTTACTTGTCCTGGACCAAATTTCTGATAAGAATGAAGGAGCGAATGGGGGAGAAAGAGAGACAACTGAGCTGTTAGAAGGCAGCTAATGAGAAGCTGTATCTTAGGGGCATTGCGCTTGAAGATTCTGATTCTGAACCTACCAGGGGTCAAAGCTGGACCTTGTTTTCTCACTCTACTCTCAAAGCATATCCTGCTCTCAGCTATCCCATTGTAAGACACAGATTGTCCTGGTGTGAGCAGGATCCTACTACTCTCTTGAAGGAATGCCAAAGGATGCTCGGCTTTGGGATGAAAGCACAACTTGAATATTCAGCTTGCCTCTGCAAAACATAACTGGCTTTCAACCTGACTTATCTGTATAGCCTCATGCCAACAAGTGTACTTTGATGTTCTGCCTGAATTTTCACTTGCTTATTTTCTTTGCCTCAGCTTAAACTGAGATGAAATTTAATATAAGCTCCACAAGCACTCGGCCAGTTTTGGAAATTGTACCAATTACTTTTTGTTAAACCTATTTGTTTTTCTCTGAAATCACCAGTCTCCAGGGCTTGGAGAGGTGGAGGAGAGAGACTTACATACTCATTAGAAAAACAAATATCATCATTAATAGACTTAACATTAATGTAAAGCAGTTGGCAATGACAGAGGGATTTGCCACTTTCTTATTATAATCTTCACCATCCAATATCATCATCCAAATGCTTTCCAATTCATGCTTTTTTACTAATTTGGGCTTTTGTTACACTTTAATCTGCTCTTTTCTCCATTATTCTGTTCTTCTTTCATGTTATTAATCTAATCTAATCCTCTTCCAAGGTGACACCACAAATGGACCTCAAGTGCATTTACATCAGTGCCCTCAAATCATGTTATGTAGTTGCCTGTGTCTTGGTGCTTTGTGATTCCCTTGGCTCCTTCCCTTCCCACTGCTGTCAGCCCTGCTCACTGCCCCTCTCAGGGCCAGTTTGGCATTAATGGCTGCCAGGTTTCTCAATTCCTTTTGAGGGGAGAGATAGTGGCTCACAGAAGTCAATTGGAGTCTTTTGATACGTGGGACTAAAACAAGGCCACTTTTGAGGCTGTATCCTGCACTCATCCTAGCTGGGTTTCTCCTCAGGTCAAAGCTCACCTAGGAAAGCAGGCAGGAAGTCCCAAAGAACACAACATCAAGCACAGAGTGAATACTGCTAAAATAGAAGTCCTGAAGATAATTCCACTTTTGCTATTTCTAAGGGGGTTTTCTTTGCATGCCTTCTCTCTTTTATGCCAGCTCAAGTGTCCTCCTGCTGGCAGATGGGTTTCTTCTAATTCATCTCATGGCTGATGGCAGCCCTGCCATCAACAGCAGCCCAAATGCTCTGGGCAGAAGTTACAATTGCATTAGTTTTTGTTCCTAAAATACAATGAGTGTGTAGCAAAAGCTGACTCAGAGTGACCTCACTCGCTCCAGCCCGGTCTGTCTCCCACATCCCACATCAACAGGACTGACTGATTTGGAATCAGTGAGCCAAGAGCAGATATTAGCAATTGGTTCTATGGTAACTCTTATTCAATCAATATATGTTTTACATTTTAGGTCCCAATGACAGGATGATCAGAACAAATTAGAAAATCTCAGGTGGAATAAACCTAATGGCTATGGGACATTCCTAAAATAAAAATGCATGTTGAATCACAAATAATAGCTTGGCTACAATCTCAGGATTCTAATTATGAAATGGATGTGAAATCATTCTGTAATTATTTAGAAAGTTTAGTTCAGCAGCCAGAAATTCTCTCTATATTTACTATATATCATCACAAATCCTCTGTGGTTATTTGTAACCTCTACCCGGAAAGACACATGAATAAGAGAGGCAATTTTAAGAAATGGAGACAGATCCATGCCTTTTATAAGTCAATGGACTCATGCCAGGGATAAATTGAGACCAAATATCTCAACAGAGTTAAATCACTTCCAGTCAGTCCAAACAGAGCAGAGATTGCTCTGCTCTGCAGCAGGGATGTTCTCACCATAAGGCAAAACTCTACAACACTTCTGCTCAGGGCTTCTACCTTTGCCTTAGAAAAGAGCCCAGTTCAAACCCAGGAAAAACCTGAGCACAATGTGGATTTTAAACTGGTGCCACAGCTCCAGGAACATGATCATCCCTTCGAAGGACGCCCTACATGGTCCCCCTGCACTCAGCACTGGTGAGGCTGCACCTTGAATCCTGTTGTCAGGTTTAGGGCCCACACTACAAGAAAGACATTGAGGTGCTGGAGCAAGTCCAGAGAAGGGCAAAGGAGCTGAGGAAGGGTCTGGAGCACAAGACTTATGAGAAGCAGCTGAGGAAGCAGCTCCAGTTTTGACTGGAGAAAATTAGGCTCAGGGGAAACCCTATCACTCCCTACAAACGCCTGAAAAAAGTTGTAGCTGGGGGGTGTTGGCCTCTTCTCCCAATTAACAAGAAATAGAGCAAGAGGAAATTACCTCAGATTGCACCAGGGAGGTTTAGATTGGATATAAGGAAAAATTTCTTCACCAAAAGGGTTGTCAAGCACTGGAACAGATTTCCCAGGGAAACTGTTGGGTCACTGTCCCTGGAGGAATTTAATAGACATTTAGATGTGGAAGCTGGGGACATGGTTTAGTGGTGTCCTTGGCAGTGCTGGGGTAACTCTGGACTCACTGACCTTAAAGGTCTTTTCTAACCAAAACAATTCTGAGATTCTATATCTGCAGATAGGGCCACAGCTCTGCCTTCAGAAGTGAGTTCTGTTGTACTGGATCAGAGGGCCACATGCAGTAACACCACCCCAATCCAATTTTTACAAAGGTTAGCAACCCAGACCCACAGGTCCTGGATGAATGGCCCAGGTCTGCCCACCTGCATCAAAGGGGTACTTACAGCTCTGTGTGATGAGGGAAAACTTCCAGCACAGGGCAGTAATAGCTAAAGGGCAAAGAGGTCCCACTGGGAGGGTAATTCTGGGGATCCTTCATGGAGCACAGGGGCTGTTGATGCTGCACTTTGCACTGATCACAGCTGCACTTCCTTGGGGGAAAATGCACCTGGATTCACAGCTCTCTGGGCATCACAGGAACTAACAGATATACACAAAGGAAAACTGATTGTTTTCATCCTGGCTGGCTACACATACCAAGGGTTACCAGATCATCTTCCCATTCAGTGCTCTGTTTCCATTATGCTTTGTAGTTGATTTTTTTTTTCACCAGCTCCACAAAAATGCCCCATTTTGGATTGACTGCCAGACAAGAGATCAATCATGATCCTTCTGGATCTGGAATGGAAACATGCATTCCAAAGAGCTGATTTTCATCTTGAAGCAGGGATTTACACAGTGCTTTCTTTCCTGGAAGGTTGAGGAGAAGAAATGGTGCTGTGTGACATCTCATGGGTGTCCCATAATTTCCAACAGTAAATCTGTTTCTCCAGAGAGAGAAGAAGGAAGGAGGTAACAGCTAATTATACTCTGTGGGGCAATTTGCTGTTTTATTTCCTGATGTATTCCCTGACTAGTGGAAAATCACACTTGGCAAACACAAAACTTACCCTGCTTCCAAAAGGTGCATCTCTAAATTATTGATCAATAGTACACAGAACCGCGAAAGGTGGAATACTGAACAAAGGCTCAATTGACACTCTGGAAGTTGAGGAAGATATGGAAGACACCCCTCTAATTTATTTATTCCTTTTCTGTTCTGTTATCCTGATATGCTGCTTCCAGTTACCACTGCACCCCGCACTGTATGGTATTACGTGATTTTGTTTTCAGATTGTTGGAGATAAAGTTACTTCATTATTAATATATATGCACTGTGCATATCCATAAATATTGAATATATACGTGTGTGTGTGTGTAAACCTACTGGATGTGTTAATAGTTAAGATAAACGAAGTCCATTATTGCAATGAGTGACTATTTCTATGACCCTATTTGCAATAAAAGCAGATTCAATGATATGAGAAAATTGCTAGGTTTCAGAATAATTGAACCAGGCCAGATGAATCCCCACAAAGGCATCATTTACAAAGTACTTTGCTTGTCTAAAATATTTATTCCCACAGAAGGAAATGGAAAAAGAGTTCATATGGTTACATGGCTATCCTGCGAGTGTAAAATTGTTTTATCATGTTGCGTTTATTTCCTAGACATCTTCCACTGGGGTATTGCAGAAAAAATACTGGCTGTGCAGTTAATTCCTTTGTGTGGACTGTTCATATTTATTCTCTGGGAAGTCAATCATGTTTTGTTTAGGCATGTTTTGTTTTTCTGCTGAGCAAACACTTAAGCAACCCTTTTCTTGTAAAAAGTTATTTGCATATACATTGTGCACCTTTCAATGTCAGTGCTGCACAGAGAGTTGAAATGTTTTTTCTTTCCCTCCTGTGCACTCTGGGAAGTGGTGGGTGTCTTGATGAAAATGTTGGTGTTGCTCTTTAAAACTGCAGTGTGTTGTTCATGTTTAAAGACTACATCAGTAGTTATAGATAATTGCAGTTTGTCTTGTATTGAAAGCCTGGATAGATTTTTACTGTTAAATGTTCACAGCAAAATGATTCCAAGCAATCTACAGACAAAGAATTACTCCCAGCAATTATCCACTGAATAAATCTGAATAATGAATACATTCCCAAAAGTCACTATCTATTTGTGAACAATTAGCTGAAAGAAATAGAGGGGACACACTCAAGATAAATAATTCATTTATGAATTATTTGTCCAGCTTTGTTTCTGATGTACATTGCATAAAATGAGATCAAATCTTAGATGAAAAATTACTTTAAGAAAAGGAAAATATTAACAGAAATTCTTACAGATTCTAATGCAGAAATCATTCCACTATAGTAACTATTATTTATTACCAGTGATTTTAGAGGCTAGATAAGTTATTTTCCTGGATTCTTTTATTTTAGGTATTGGGCTGTGCTTTATTCCTAACATATATCCAATTTTAGGTTGTTAAACTACAATCAAAAGCACTTAGTACAAATGGAACTGTCCCTGTCATGAGATTTGAACTCCTGACATCTTTATCCACTGAAACTTGAGTGCCCAGGTAACTACTAATTATTCAAGCATTTACAACCATTAATATCAATATAATTAGCACATCTTGAGATAAAAGTCAGAATGCCATTATGAAATTATCATTCTTGGCGCTTAGATAGCAATCTTTCATGAAAACTATTATAAGCTGCCCAATTATCTTTCAATCAAACGAACAAAAAAATTGTTTACATTTAAGGGCAATCTAGAACTGAAAAGAAATGGTTTCTGGCATCAAAAATTACAAATGTTGTCTCCATATGTCCATTTCTTGAATACAACAAATCCCATCAACTTCTGCGTTGATGGGTTTTTTGTGTGTCTGTTTGTTTTAAGAAATTACCAAAATGTCTTTCACCAAATACTTAGAAAACTGTGAAATCTTCCTTTGAACAAAGCCAGTTTCAGTGAAAAAGAACGAACAAGGTTTTTCATTCAGGTGTAAAAGCTGACAAGTGCATTCCCCTGCTCTGCAGGAATAAGAGGCGGCACAAGACTTTCTTATGTGCCTTGCTGGGTGATACTAATAAAAATAAATGAGATAATTCCCATGGACAAAGTCAAAGCTAGAGGAGGACTAGAGTTTGACTTTCCTAATCCCACCTTCATCAGTTTTACTGGCCCAAACAGACAGGTAAATTCCTTCTTACATGAATTAGTAGTAAGTGATTATCACAGCAGGAGGAAGGAGCAGCCAGAGAATTCAGGGACCATGATTTGACAGGTTTTGTCACCTTTCTGTCCAGGATCTATTATGAACAAAATTTTAAAGACTGTCTTTTCCCTAGCAAAAGCCATCCTAGAAATCCTGAAATAACTTCTGTGCAACACTTGCAGGACAGAGCAGAGAGAGGATTTGGGGAGCATTTCACAAGGCCTGCATCTGGGAGCTGGTTTCAGCATGAGGAAAAGCCCTCCATCACCCCAATGCACAGGAAAGAGAAGGTAAGATAACCCTCTGCAGGGGGCTTTTAGATATGGTGCATTCAGTGGAGAACCCTAGACAGCAAAATCTGTTCCTCTCCATGGGGATACCAATGTCACTAAGGGCAGCCTTGAGGACAGCAGACCCACACAGAGGCTGAGCTTCAGGAGGGCAGCAAATCCTGAGGGATCTGCTGACCCCACACCAGCCACAGAGGCCTTCTCTGCTGCTCTGGCACAGTATTTTGGGGGGGAGATTCCCAACCCTTTCCATCTACTCACCCATTCCCCATACCCCTGAAGGAAGTGAGTAAGCAGTGACGCTCACAGAGCAGCTGTGCCCTCTGGTTCCCAGTGCTGTATGAGCATCTTGCAACCCTTTCTGCACTGCAGAACAAGGGCCAGCCTGAATATGACATGGAAATATCCATCCAGCCACATGTTAAAAAACCAAACCGTTTATATTGCACATAGCACTGCAAATAAATAGTGG
>VYXD01016862.1:367457-471862 GCA_013397195.1 Hylia prasina | reverse complement strand
AAAAGAAAAAAGAAAAAAGAAAAAAGAAAAAAGAAAAAAGAAAAAGAAAAAAGAAAGAAAAAAGAAAAAAAAAAGCACAAGCTTGCACTTGCAGGGACAGTAAACCAGTATATTTCAGCAATCATGGCAGGTATTTCTAACTAAAAATAGTATACTTGATGATGCCCAGCCTTCAGCATTTGGCAAGGGGCTGTTAAACCCTCTTGAATGGTAAATCACCTCTCTTTCTATCAATAATCTTATTATAATATGAGTAGAAATGTCGAATGTTTAAGTCCTACTTTATTACTATAATAATGGATTTAATTTGTAAAACATATAAAGTGAGGCCATAACCGTTCTGGAGGGAGATATCTGTCATCCCACTATATTTATATAATTTCCTGATGGCTTTACCCACATATTTTGAATGGAAGAAGCATTAAAAGCAATCCCACTTGCAAGATTTTTGTGATTGGGAATAGATTCCAGAAAGAAAACCAACGTGATCACAGAAATGCAGCAATTGTTGTTGAAAAAACCACCCTCGACTTCGCATTCACACAAAACGAGCATGTAGGTGTTTATCTGTGACTTGCTCCATTCAGGCCCTCTCCCGCTGCCAGAGGAGCCCTGCTTCCAGCTGCACAATCAGTATTATCACTGTGTGCTATTTCTGGCTCCTGAGCACATCTCAGGCAGTGCCATCCTTCCCACTCCAGCCCTGGTACGAGGCACAAGCTCCTCTCTCCCCTCCCGCCTGCGCGGAGCCGCTGCCGGCCCCGTCCCTGCCGCACAGGGGTCTCCGCACGCTTTTCCCTGCTCCTCCTCGTTTTCCTGGGCAAGAGGCTTTCCATCCAAAGCTTCACGCGGGAGGCTTCATGTTGGCATCCAGAGTACATGTCCCAAATATGTCCAGCCTCCCTTTCTGATCCTAGTGCCAAAGAGTTTCAGGTAAGCAATCTTCTGGTGGGTGATGGAGTTCCCTCTGTCCAGTGCCTGGAGCTTGTTACAAATGGGTTGTTTTTAGGGTCATACCATTTCCCAGCTATCACTTTGGTAGGTTTCCAGCTCTTGTCGCAGTATGTTAACACCAGATTTGTGTCTGAGCTTTGTTCTGACTCTGTGTAGCTTTGATTTCCACAAGTTCTTAAAGTCTAACAAATATCATAAAATCACTTAGTTTTAAGGTCTTCCTTGGCTAAGTGCTATCTAACCAGCTAGTTGTTTAATGTTTTTCTCTTCTCGTGTGATGTTGCTGCTAAGTGTTTAGAAAAGCTCATATGGACAACAGCTGCACTGGGAGTTATAAATCTCTTCAAACACAAGGTTCAGCTTCCTTGGTTGTGCCACAGGAGTAGCCCTCATAGCTAATGCTATAACTACCCCTGGCCTGAGCTGGGCTGTGTCTCCCTAAACCTGTTTCATTTTACACAGAATAATCAAGTATTCATTATGTGAGTAAGCGTGTGTGTGGCTGTCACAGAGTGATTGGGGTACTCACCTGGTAGATGAGAGACCCTGTTCCCAGTGACCGCTCCAATGAATATTTAAGTATTACCTATTAAGTATTCATTGGAGCAAGGGTAGGAGCAGGCTTCTGCCACCCCCAAGGGAGCACCAACACACCAGGCTGTAAAGCCATTCTTTCTTTCTTTCTTTAGCTCAATGAATATTTAATTATTCAAGGCCAAACAAGACAGCTTCAGTGGCAGAGACTGAGATTCCCTGTTCCCGTGTGTGCACCATAAATCTGATTATGAGGATGTGTATATAAGACGTGGCTTTGTATTTCTTTGGACTTGGAAAGAAGTGAAATCCAGGTTTTCCATAACCTGAAAGGGGCTTCCAGCTTCTTAGCTGCTGAATGAAAAACACAGAGCTCCAGCACACACTGTCCACAGTCATGAGGCAGAGGAGGTATGACCCCATGATCAGAGAAAGCATCCTTATCAGTGATAAGATTGGTTTTATGAGTCTCTCAGGAGAAGGAATCAAAGCTGAAGACATTCCTCACCCCATGGCAGTTCCTGCTGACTGTGTAATGTGCCTTTTGAGGTTATCCAAAATGTGATGTGTAAGAAAACCTATTTATCTCCTTTTCTCTGGGGTCTGACACCTCCAGATTGTAGTCAATGGGACCTAATCCTGCTTCTGCAGTCCAAGGAGTGGGTGTGTGAAATGGTGAGTGTGGGGAAAGCATCCAATGAGAAAAGTCAAGGAAAAGGCATTTGGGTCTAAAAAAGGACAAAAGTAGATAACTGAGGAGTAGAAAGATCAAAGCAAGGAGAAAAATTGAGGTAAGAAGCAGGCAATCACTGAGCAGGGGAACAACAAACAAAGGGGGGAAAGAGACCAGAGACAGTGAGCAGAAGAAAAAAATACCTTTATCTAGAAGAGGAACAGAGGGGAAAGATGGAAAGGGCTAGAGAAGATTACTTCAGTTTTAAAAATAAAATATTAAGAATCTCTACCCCTCACTTTGATTTTTGAAAAGTAGAAAAATTGCCATCTGCTCTCTACTGCCAGAGGACAGTGGGCGTCTGAACCAAGGTTCAGAGCAGCTGACTGTGGGAACATTTCCATGCAGAACAGTGACTTATTAATGTCATTGCAGCTCTGTTTCTTGTAATTTCAAAGAATCCACAGCATTATGTTGTCAAAGACTAAATGTGGTTTCCAAGCAAAAAAACAGAGCAACAACATAACTGTTACATCAAAGTGCAAATAAACTACCTTCCCTACCCATCGGGAGTGTCCAAACCAAAGTCAGCAGCACAGTCCCAGTGGTTGAAATGGTAACTCTGCATTCTGAACAGAACTGCTTAGCTCAGAACATCTAAAGGTGCTCTAAAGGATACGGTTCATATATTTCATATTGCATTTATGTTCTTCTAAGAGCAGCCCAAGGCTGCTGAGCAGCCACCTTCAGCAAATATTTGTTGCAATTTAGAGAAATCCTTTCTGCACATTTTGCTGTCCATTGCTTTAACTATCCTTTTCCCTGAGAATACAGCTTCAGAGTACTGCAGGTCTATGGCAGTGCAGGAATATCCCTTTGTCTTGCTGTAAATATTACAGTGGTCTGACTATGTCCAAGCAGATGCGTTGCACATCACGTCCTTCGAGGTAACATCCACCAAAGATCAAAACTTCAGCCAGTTACGTAGACCCTGTTTGAATGGCCACATGTTTTATGTTTTGATGAACTTTTTAGACAGATGACAGTAGCTATCCTCCTTCCATACTGAGGAAAAGGCCACCTGTGGACCAAGCTGTGGGGGAAAAGCGGAGAGCAGAGAGAAGGGTTCGATTTCGTGAGCCAGAAGAAGTCATTGAACATGGTATGCTCAAGTTATCAGGAATTTTGGCATGGCCTTTCTAGCTTTTAACACCCACTCTGTCTGTCTGCATCAGCTTCCCCCTCTGATAATTTGTGATTTTCAGCTCAGCATGGAGCAGAGGATGGATGCTTTTTGCTCTGTGCTCTGCAGAACTGCATCTGGTCCATGTGCCTGCCTGCCCTGGGAGGAGACAGGCTCCTGCCTCAGCCCCAGCTGCTGTCACAGTGACCTCCCGAGTCAGCCCCCACAGGGGTCATTGTGGACCATGGGCCTGGCTGGGCCCCAGGACTTCCCCAGAACAATGTTTCCCCTTAGACCAAATTTAAACATAATTATGTCACTGTAGGTAACTAGGATGCCACAGAATACAATAGCAGAGGACTGAGCCTAGCAGCCAGGATGAAACAACTTCTGCCAACAAAGGCACCCAAGGACTGACACAGCTATCCAAACCTCTGGTCTTTTCATTCATGAGCCAAAATATTGCAGGTGGGTCAGCTGGGAGCAACCTTCATCACAGATCTGGCACAAGGATCCAGTTTGCACTTCTGCATGTGCTCTATGCCATGCCTAATAAAAATTGGTGTTTCTGACTTTCCCAAACTCATCCAACCAAGAAAATTGTATTTATTGCTATGGGTTTGATACGTCAGTTGGTCAAAACACAGGTGACAGAATGGTAAAATTTCTATGTCAGCCACCTGTTTGGACTGCTACAGATTCTGAAAACAAGGCTTGGCATCTGCTGATGTGTCTATAAACAGAACTCTCATTTGTTTGGCAATACATTGTTTGGGATGCCACTTGATGCATGAAGGGGAAGCTGTTTTTTGATAAGCTTGTTGACATGGCCTGGGCTTTCCCACCAAAACTGAACTCCTGGAAAGACTCAGTGAGTCAGCCTTAAATTCCTCAAAGCTCATCTGACTGCTCAAGAGCAGGATTCTGATGGGAATTAATAACTCCCTCAGCTCTCTGCCACTGGGAATCCTGCAGTCAGTCCAGCCCAGAGGACCAGGCTGGTCTCCCATTGGCTCTCACTTCAGCAAAGCCATGCTGGAACTCATGTAAGGAGCTGCAAGCATGGAGAAGACTCTGATTCTTTTTCATGGAGACATGAGAAACCTTCCAACCCATAATTAGTATTCTGTGTTACAAACAGTCTGTGATTTAGATTATTTGCTGTTTGTCCCCACAATGTTACTCACACTGAGGCTGGTAAAATGAAGGTTTCTGGCACCACTGAGATATTTCCATTCTATGGACTTTTCATCCTGGATTGTGTCTGGGCCCTGGCTGCCAAGCAGATGCATTTCCAGGATATTGTTGATGAAAGTTAGTCTGACAGTGCTTTCTTAACTTTCATTTGTTCAGCCTGCTGGTCTAAATTCTTTCCTTTCTAGGAATTATGTAGAATAGCAGAGCTCCTTCCTGACCTCCCTGCAACAGCAGCAATCCTGCCTCTGAATTCTCACACACAATAATTTTTCCTCACTTTCTTGAAGTGCACTTGCATCTGCATGTTTGCATGGATTGGGTAGATCCTCATCCAGAGCCCAAGTGGTGTAAGAGGTTGCCCAGCATCTCCAAGCTGAGAGGCAACTTCAGAGACACTGCTTGGTTCTGGCTTTTCTTGTTCACCCGCTGCCAAGAGACCTTTCCAGGCAAGTAAGAACATTTTCATTCTGTTTTCTAGTCATTTCCTGCTGTGACTACGTAGTGGGTAAGTTGAATTTTTCACATTATAACTGTGAGCCATCTATAGCATTAACCTGAGTTTGCTTTTGCAGCTGGTGGGATGCACTGTGCAAATATCCCTCCATATACACAGCATTTTGTGCTGTCAGTGGTTTGCTTTTTCTTCTCAGCATAAGCAGCACAAGGTGCTGATGAGGTCTGGTGCAATTTTAAACAAGACGTCTAGTAAGACATATAGTGGAAACAAAAATTAAATCCCTGAAGCTATTTTTAATTTAAATATAATTAATATATTTTGTGGCATTAGAATAGGTACAGGTTTCTCACTAAGATATGCAAGGAAAGCACCCCAAGCTAAACAACAGTTCTCCCTGCTGAGTTTCCTATGAGTGGAAGAGACAATTCATTTATATGCTGACAGCAGGGTAGAAACAATAAAAATAATCCGGTTTTTTCTGGGGTTTTTTTTGTTTGTTTGTTTGAGGCCTGGCAGCCTCACAGACCCCCAAGCAAATGAGTGTATGTGGATATTCTGATGATGGTGAACATTCCTAGAGGCCCTGGGCAGCATCCAGCTCCTGCTGTAGGCAGTGCAGAGAGGGGTACCTATATGCATGTATATGTACACACAGAGCTATAGTTTTGGGAGGCCAAAAATTCTCTCAGCTATTGCTATTGTCCAGGAAGAGGGGCTGTAGGCTCATGACAGTGGAAGCATCATCTAGGGCTGTTATTGGGAAGAAACAGGGTCCTGCAGCCAGAAAAGGGCCTGGTAGAAAAGCAAAGATCAAATATTCTTCAAGGCCCAGTGGAAATGTGTATCCAAGGCAGGAACTGAAACAAAATCTCCTGTATCCAGGTCCAGTGCTTTTCTCAGATGAGCTGCCATGAGACTGGGCACAGGTCTGTGCTCTTCCAAAAAGCAATTTAACTGACAAATTTAAGCATGAAATTTCTGAATGTAATCTAGAAAAGCACTTAACTGTAGTGATGGGCTGAAGCTGTTGTGAGCATAGCTCATCACTATTTTGCAGGTGGAATTACTCTTCTGCTTTATTTTTTCTGTTCATGGATAGAACATATTTCATCACTGAGAGGATATAAGGAAAGCTCAATTTTACATTTGAGATCACCCAGAAATTTCACATGGAAAGTAACTTTTTAAAAGTTGAAACGGGTTTCAAGCACTTCATATGAAAGGATTGATGTGAAAAGCTGTTCAGTTCCACAGGAAAGTTTCCCTGCTCCCATGTGTGCTCATCAGCTGAGCCCCATGTTGGAAAAGGCAGGTGGGCACCCAGTCAAGAGCTGCAGCCTGTGGTGTAGGAAATCTCACATGGGAAACACCAACTCCCAAGTCACAAACCTCTGCAAAACCAGAAAGTGGTGAGCAATTCCCTGGCTAAACACCTTCACATCAAGCCTTCATAGAATAATGCCAAATAAACAAATTTATAAAATCTGAAGTCTGCACATGGATAATTTACAAACAGAAAGAAGGGCTAAATTCAAATGAATAAATTACTTGCTGCAAATAATTCACTCAGATCTATTATGGGACATTGATTTGGTTTCTGGTTAGCTATAAAATGACTGCCTATTAACATTTTACCTTTTCCCCATACACTTTTTGATACATTATTATGTGTTTCTGGCTTGGTTTTATGACTTTTACCTTCCTCTCTGTACATCTGTATGACAGTTTAATTGACTGGTGTGTATTCCAGGGCTCAGAGTAGAAGCTAATTTAAATACGCTACAGCTAATGTTGGCCCTTTACCCGTAATAATACACTCCACATTTTTATCTCCTTATTGATTATGTGCATATGGCAGGAAAATAGCTGCACACTACGGGTTTTATTCAGGCATGAATTTGGCTTTCTACTGCATGTTTAATACTCTAAGTGCTTTATGAAATAGTGCCGACTGTGCAAGGGCCATGCAGCCAGACAGAGCAGCCAGATCTGAGTCAAACTGGGTCCCCAAGGCCCAGGGGTGGATACAGGACTGGGGACACAGCTGTCAGCAAGCTGAGTGCAGCCTCTGATTTCCACGTGGCACTTTAAACATATCTGAAAAATATTTTGAAGGCAAGAAAAATCTTTACAGTATCCTCCTGCTGAAGAGCAGTGCAGAGGGTGTTCTGGTGTAATTAGCACACATAGCACTCTCAGAGTGGTTCAAACCACCAGAGATTTCTGAACATGCCTCTTGGTTAATGGAGCCATGTTTGGGTTCTTTCCATAATTAGCAGGAGTCCCAAACAAGCTGATTTACCAGGGAAAAGGACAGAAATCTATAACGTCTCTCTTTTATGGAGCATTTGTGAACATTAAATAATTAGACCAAGTAGCTTCATATTCTCCTAGTAGTCAACTTAACATTTAGGGTAAAAGTATAAAAAATAATTGCTGGAGGGGAAGTTGAGATCATGCATTAGCTATGCTAATCCTGTTCTTATTGCATATAATTAAACTCTTTAAATGCTCCATTAGATGATATATTTTATACTCACCACCTTCCATCAGGAGGTGTGACTCACTATCACTTAACTGATGTCTACAGAAGTGCTCACCACCAGAGCCCTCTGTACCCTGCTGTTGCCAGAAAACTGGGACAAAGGCATCAGCAGGGGATCAAATTTGGGAAGTGTTTAAGATGGCACTAAAATAATGCTGCTTTCTTTTTTCTCCTCATCACTGTTGAGCAGATGACAGGACATCATCTGGATTGCCTGTGCTCCTGTGGCTCTCATTTTGTGCAGTGCTGATCCTTGCTGTGAGTCTCTACTACACCAGCATGAAGCAAGATGTCAAAGTCCTGGAGGAATTTCAATCCCGACTTGTCATCTTCTTCCTTCACATAAGACACATTGCTCAGAGGTGCTGGACTTGGTTTATGAGGCAGTAGCAGTGTTCTCCAGCCTGCCACTGCTAAAAACATCAGTGCAAAGCTCCCAGCACAATGCAGCCACATGCAAGGAACACATGAGCATCCACCTCAAAGAACAAGAAAATCACCCCTGCTGTGCACCACTGGGCAAACACTTGTTCTCCTTTTTCCTTCGTTGTTGCTGTTTTGGGGTTTTTTTCCACATCAATGAACATTTATACTAATGCCTTGAGGTCCTACCAAACCATGCTCTATCACCCTGAACAACAAACAAGTATCTGGATTTTGTTCTGCAGAGTTTATAAGCTGCTGCTATGAGGAGAAAAAGCAGAGAGGGAAATACATTGATCTGTGTGGGCAGCAGCAAGCTCTGAAGAAAAGTCTTGTGTGTCTCAGGTCAAGGCTTTGGATACCAAAACATCTTCCTCCTCAAGTCTCCTAAGAATTATTTTGCAAAAGTTAAAATAAAGCTGAGCTATTGCACAGACACTGCTCTGGTGGCCAAAGGCTTGACAAACTGCTACATTTATACACCTGAAATGATTATTAGTAAAATCCCAGCAAATGGCTTTCTTGTTTCCTTTCATGCTTTTTTTCCTCCATGGGCAAAGGCTGGTTCTTAATGCTTCACTTGACTCCCAGGTGTGAAAAAGAACAGGGAAACTCATTTAAACAGAAAACAGTTTATTTGCCTAACATATTCAATAGCAGCATTGTAACCCAGGTTAATCATCAAATCAGTAGTTTAATCCTCTTGGTTTGTTTCAGTCCATAAACCCCACAGGCTGACATGCAAGATTTATCAAAGTGCTTGTATTCAGACAGAGGTTATGCCTGGGTGTTCAAGGCCTTATATCATGGCAATATGGAGTGCTTATGAAGGTGTTGGATGCATAGTTCCTTTGTCACTCCATTGTCCCACCATACTATGCATTTGTCTGAAAGGAATCCTTTTAATGGAGATCATGTGGAAGGGTGCTCTGGGTATCTGAGAGGAGAGCAAATGAATGTTCATGAGTTTCAAAGAACCAGCAGAACCAGATTTTTAGACCTTGGGGTTATTTTTTATGGTAAGATTGATGTCAGAACCTGTAAGAGCTGAAGTAAAAGAAAAAGGGAAAAAAAGGGGGAAAAAAAGGGGGGGAAAAACACTGCAGAGAAGAGGAAAAGGTGTCTGCAAGACCTTGGCTTATATTCCCTCTGCCATTGCAGCCATCAAAAGAGAAAATGGTGCTTTATTTTTAGTTATGTTTTTAAAAGAGGGCCATACATCTGCCCTAGCAACCTTCTCCCAAGCAGCCCAAGAACTTTAACCAAGAGAGGATAAACAGAAACACAACATGCCACTTTCTCTCAGGAGAAGAGGGGGGAAGCAGCTTGACTGTGAACAAGTCAGAAAAATTGCAGCCCAAGACAGAAAGTGTGCCTTCAGTGGCTACTTTCATACCCTACTTAAGTGTCAAAGGCACAGGCAAGGCACTGGACACGAGCTGGCCTGGGAAGAAGAGGCTGCTGTGCTCTGGGAAGCAGAGGCTGCTGTGCCCTGGGAAGCAGAGGCTGATGCAGGAGCAGTGTTTGGCTCAGGGGGCTGTATGCAGATCACGCTGTACCCCAGCTCAGAGGGAAAGTCCCACCACTGCTTCCCTTCCCTCTCCACATCTCAGCCCTGCTGTTTAGGTAATAAAGAAGGAAGATTTTAAACCTGTGTGCTGGTGAATCTCTGGGGAAAAGGTTTAAATTGGTACCTGCCTGGAGCAAGGGGCTCATTTCTACTCCTGTTTGCATTTTGTAATATTTGCGATCTTTTAAATGTCCAGGTTTAAACTCTTTGGCATATCAGTAGTGTTTCTTTTTGGCTCTGGGCTGACTCCTCTTAGGACTGTGAGGAAAAATGTGGAGGTGTGCTCACCTTCCTGCACAGCTCCCCAGATGAACAGAGGACCTCCCTTCTACTGAGCCTGCTTTAAATGGAAAATGTCGCCATTCCTCTTGTTGGGGCCCAATTTATTGGTGTGAGTGAGAACTGCTATCACATCTGGGCTGTCAGGGATATTTAGCAGAAGAACAGCTATTTTTGGCTTTTGTTTGGCTCTGCTCAGGACTGTTTTGGACATGGGAAAAGGCAGCACTTGAGTTATCTTGAGACCACTGTTGAGGTCTCACCATGGCTTTACAAGGTCTCCCGGGTCAGGATTGTTTACTGTGGCCAGTCAGATACTTGGCAGGCTGCAGAGAGCCAAATTAAATTTGCCTCAAAGCCAGAGGTTTGAAATAAATAAAAGCCAAAACCTGTTTCTGGCAGAGCAGTGGCATCTTGTAGCTGAAGAAACTGAAGTTAAGAAAGCCATTGCATGTGGGAGTGAATGAAGTAGGTCAATAACATGACTGGGAAAAGGAGAAAAAATCCCACGTCCTGGGCCTGCATTTCTTTACTGCTGTACAACTGCACTGTGGACTTACCACTTTTATTTCCTTCTCACACTGAAGCTCGTTTTCCATTCATCCATCCTGCTTCAATACACACAAGCCTTTTTCCCTCTCTGCCCCTTTATTCTTTAGCCATCATAGCTTTATCTTCACCACTGGGAGCTGGATGTGATTTCTCCTTTTTCTTGTCGAACGGTGTTTTTTCTGGGTGTGATATCTTTAGGAGTTTGGATCTCTAAAGTTACATAAAATCATTTGTGTTGGGTAATAATCCCCTTACTGGCCATGCTGGGCAATATTTGCCTTCAGTACAACTCCTGAGAATTTCTCAATAGAGGAGAGAGAATTTTTTTCTCTGAAAAAAGGAGACAGAGTAATTTATTGCAAGCATTGGAGATGCTCACCTGAATTCACACTGGAGCCAGCTTGGTGGATTGCTTCAGAAGTCAAAAGTCCTGCAGCCAACCAGCTCTGGACAGTTGTATAATGAAGCTTGGAAATGGCCATGTTTTAGATATTAAAGGACTGAAAGAGAGAGTGATATAGGACATTTTTTGAAGCAGACAGTGTGCAGGAGGCATTCCCAGGAGCAGTGTCTGGGGTGTCAGGACACAAAGGGCCAGGGGAGAGTAGCAGGTCTGTTCATCACAATGGACTAATGGCAGTTCCTAAGGGTAGAAGTGCTGCTTAAATTCCCTCATGCAGTGAGTATGTAACTAACAGAAACAAGCAGACCACAACAGAAGTGTAAGTGTTGTTTTGACAGTGCTCAGCACATTCCTGCAGTGTGAACGGGTGGAGGGCAGCTGCCAACACCCTCTTCAGGCACATCAACAGCACCTGATCCCAGCAGCAGGCATATCCATGTCCCTATCATTAGAAGAGATAGAAAAAGACATATAGAGATGACACTGGATAGTTTTGCATTAACCTTGTGATGCACTCCCCATTAGCACCAGTAAAAGGCAGTCCCAAAGACTGCCCTGAGTCCCCCTCCTTCCCTTCATCTCTGCAACCCTGATAGTCTGGAAATGAGCCCATAGCAGCAATTGCAATTGTCATTTCTCCATTTTGCCACTTAGAAGCAAGCAGAAGAGGCAGCTTGTGACTATAAAAAGGGTGTTACCAGCTGCCCTCAAGGAATAACTCAGGAGCCTATGAGATAATAGTGTGGACTTGTTTCTTATTAATTCCCTGCTCCAAGATAGCTGTTGGGAACCTTTAGGCCCACCTCTGAAGAGAAAGACTGATGCTACATGACAAAAATTAACCAGCTGGCATTTAGAAAATTAGCAGCCTGTGGTCTCCCTTTACTTTTGGTAACAAACTGCCTTTCAGCTGAGTGTTGACACAGGACCATTTTCTCCTTGTCTCCAATGGCAATAAAGTGAACTGCTGGAAGAGGATACCAAAAGGGCTCAGTCAGCTGAGGATGGTTGGGCATACCCTTAACTCTACAAGTTGTGGCACAGAGAAGCAGGGGAATGAGTTCAAAGACTCTACCACTGACTTTGAGAACATTATTTTATCTTACATTGTAAGAATTTTAACTCACCTTCAAAGAACAGGCACAGAAATATTGACTTTTCAAATAATTTATTTTTATATTTCACCAAATCATAAAAAGCCGATGCACTGTTCAGCAAAAAGCATCAATATATAAAACACAGTAACTCGTTATCAGTAATGCTGGAGTGTACCACGTACACTGAACCCAGTCCAGCTCCTACTAAAGCCAGAGGAAACTCAGTGACTCCACTAGCAGAAGGATTGGACTCAGCATTTTTTTCTTTGCTGAGTGTTTACAAAGGGCTGTATTAAAATGCTAGTAAAAAGCTTCCCTTTTGAGACTGTATCAAAACAATAATAAATCACACTCCCTTTCTGGTTTTGTTAAACACATGCATTTAAAGCTCAAAATCAGCAGTCATTACACTGCAAAAGACCATACAAATCAACAGAGATAATATTCAAAACAGGCCAGGCTGCCAGGCTCTACCCTCAGCTTGTGTGGACTGGTGTGGCTGCTCACAGGATAATCTATGTACACTGGTGAGGGATCTGCTCCTCCACCGCTTTCAGTGGTTAAACAAATCATGAAAAAGTGTTCCATTTTCTCCCCAAATACCCATTGCAGGAACTTCTTCAGCAGCATTAAAAAAAAAATAAATAAATAAAATTTAAAAAAAAATATAGCTAATCTAGACTCTTACAAAGCTTTTCCCAGGGGGCTATAAGAGACAATAGTTCATGAATACATACATTAGAGGGCACATATTTCAGACAGGCTGAAATGCTTTCAGGCTCGACATTGACTTACAAGCACAGAAGATCTGCAACACAAAACCACTAAACCTTCCAAAACTAGAGGTGTTATAGAGCTACATCCATAAATGCCAAGTTTACAGAGATTTGGGAACACTCTTTCCTTCTCCATGCAAGTCACAAGCTGCACAGGACAAAGGGCCAATGTGGAATACCTGGATCTGCTTTCCTCCAAATCTGCTGGCAATGTCAGCACCTTTACACCAGGTACCTGCACAGCTGGCACAGGTGGCTCTCTCCAGAAACTGAATTTAGGCTGGCACATGCTTCAAGAGGATACTCTGCAGTTTGTGAGGCCACATGAGCTCAGCAGGGGCTGAGCAGGCCAAGCAAAGGCTGAACTTGGTGTCAATACCACCCCCTCATATCACAGCCCCAAAACTGAAATCCCTCACAGGAAATGCACTGACTCCTCATTACCTATCTCTGTTCAGATTGATGCCACTGTCCTGCACACCTCAGCTGTCCTTGTCTCTGGTAGGAAGAGATGTGAGAAATAAGGCCCAATCAGCTTGATGGCAATAAAATCCTCCCTAAAGTTTGCAGGAACATTTTTGTGGAAGAAAAGATCCTGGGGGAAGGGATTTCACTGGAACAGCTGGGATTTTTTTGTTATTGTTGTTTTGTTTATAAATGTTCAAAAACCCCTTGGGAGTGTACTTCAGATCACAACATATTGATTTGTCAGTTGTGTAGCTTGGGCTGTTTTAGTCAGAGTCAGATTTAGGATCTGGACACAGCCAGGATGCTCACTTGCTCAAGGATATTCAGTCCATTGATATAGAAGTAAAAAACAAAACTTTTCTCATGATTCAGATTGGTTTTTCACAAACTGTTGGACTTTAGTGTTAAGAGGGAAAAATAATTCTCTCTGCTGCAGGAGAGATGAGGTGAGGAGCTCTGGACAATGTAATGTGGGATACCATGACAGTTTTCAAACATTTCCCTGCTTTAAAATCTATGGTTTAACATACCACTCATCTAACTCCACCAGGTTCCTGGAGAGACTGCTGGCACCAGCCTTGGAAACCTCCCAGAGCAACACATCACCCAAATCAGGCCTGGCTTATTTAAAGGGAAGGGTTCAGTGTCACAGTCCAGAGAGGCTGAATGAGAACAGGGCTTGACTGCTTTTCTTATTTTTTGACAAAATTCGCCATAGAGACTGCAATTTTTCTTACCTTCATAAATACTTTTCAGAGTCTGTATACACAGTGGAGTCAAATTTGCCCAAATCTGGGGGGCAAACAAAGGGAAAATAAGGAGGATATGAAGAGTAGTTTAGTCTCAGGATGGTTTACTCACTTGTGTGAGAAATCATACAAGATACCAACACTACATGCAAATCATCATTCTCACCTCCTAGTTGTCTCAACCCTCACTTTACAAAACAGGCAAGTGGAAACTGGGAACAAAACATTCTCACATTGGGTTTCCACCATATACAAATAATTCCAGCTATTTCAGTGAGCAGCTCTTGCTTGCAAGTAGTTTATCTCCTTGATAAACACCAGAACCACTACACTAAATCATTGTTATTTAGGAATTTCAAGCCAAGTAGAAGAGCTCCAGCAGGAGGATTTGAAGGGGATCAAGGACAACCTTTCATGTCTAGAAAATTGTAGTTGTCGCTTATTTATTTTGGTGAGAAAAAATAAATTAAAAAATCCCAAACCAAAATGAAATCATTATTTGACCAATGCAAAGGGCTATTCACACAGCACTTCTGAGGTACTTATGCCCACTTTTTAGCAATGAGGATTTTACAGGAAGCTAATAAGCATTAAATCCTAAATCCTTTTGCTGTCTATGGAAATGGGATTTAGACTCTCACATGGATTCAGATTTTTTTTCTCTGTGTGCAATAACAGTTCAAGCAGCTGTAGTAGCTATGAGAGGTAGAGAATTTCAAGCACTCAGGTGAATACATTCTCGTTAATCTATGTTTGCAATAGCAGTTCAATTACACTCTTTGGCATGAACAAAAAAAATCTAAAGAGGAAGCATGGCTACGTTAATGCTCTTCCCAACAACAGGATGAAAAGACACTATTCATTAAGAACCTGCACTGAAATAAACAGTATTTGCTATATCTTGAGTAAATTCTATTCCAACCTCTCAGAAACAAATGTTAATTTTTCTGAGAGAGTGAAATTCCCTTCTACATCAGGAGAGCATCAAAGTGCTGTCTTCTGTGCAATTCTTAACTTCATAAATCACTGAGTTGAATTTTTTCATGTAAAAAAAATCCATAAAAAAGAACATTTAGGTGCGTATCTGCGAGTACTAAAATACAACTTGGGATAGTTTTCCTCCTTCTTATGAAGGACAAAAAAAGAAACATGTACTTCAAGGCACTACTGCCATGAACAGAAATTGTTCTAGAACAATTTCTGTGCTTATGAAGTTACATTTTGTCACTGCAGGTAAAACATTCCTCTTTTCCTAGACTGCCTAACCAGAAAGAAAAGACATTTGTGACCTCCACAGCAAACATTCCAAGAGATAAAAATGGGTTTCCATCAGCAAAGGAAATGGTCTGAGGCACAGATTCAGGATCTGGACACAGCCAGGATGCTCACTTGCTCAAGGATATTCAGTCCATTGATATAGAAGTAAAAAACAAAACTTTTCTCATGATCCAGATTGGTTTTTCACAAAATATTGTCAGTCTTTGCAGTATAATATACTGTCTGGATTTTCATTAAAGTTAGAATTTAAATGGCAGAAGTGATTTTACATGCAGTGTGTTTGGGAAGGCTTTGGAGAAGGGCCATGACAAAACCCACATATATAAAACCCACACAATACCAGGTTTGTGTGCAACGTGACTGTAAAGTGTGAGCTCCTCTTCCTTGCAACTCTGCTTCAATCCTGAACACTACATAGGTTAAATCAGCAGCATTCCATACTGGGGGCTGAGGGCCTAGAAGGGAAACCTGACTCTGTTCCTAACTGGAGTAATTTGCGCTAGCAGCAGGATATTATTCAGATAAAGGGGAGAAATTAACACACCTGCAAACCCGCATTAGAAACTCATCTCAGCCTTTGGGGGGCTGTGCCTTGGCCACTGCTTTCCTACTCTGCCCACATCAAATCCACCTCTGGGTATCATAACCATTGTCACTGCACAAGTCTCAGTGCTAAGTAAAAGGCAGTGTAGAAATGTAAGGATTTCTAAGAACTACTCCAGCCAAAGCTGCCTGTTGAGAGAAGAGCCCATAACCACATCACAGAAGAGCAGTGGAACTATTTCTGGCATCTGTCTGTGTACATTGTACATACACAGAGAATGCTTTCATGACAAGTTCTGTACACTCAGTCATCCATCACTGGTTATTATAACACCTCCTTTTTTAAGGGGCCATAGAATCACTGCTATAGCACAAATGTGTCCTTCAGTTTTTACAGTAAATCATCATGCTCTTTTTTTTGTGATTCTCACTGAAATTTCACAGCTGAAAGATGCCTCATGAGTTAGTAGTCTAAGATGTTTTGAGCATGAATGCACTCATGAGGAAGTTCTGTTCCAAAAGATGGCTGCAGTTGTTCTCCATTATAAAAAATGGTAATAAACAGCATTGATCTAAAAGCTCAGATGACACTTGTTAGCTTAGATTCTTCTAACCCAATGAGGACTGCTGGCAGGGAATTGGTGGGGAAATTAACCACAGATGGTAGAGAAGAGAAGCTAGAGAATATATTTGGTACAACAGAGTAATACTATGGCAACAGCCCAGTGGCTTGGAAAGGCAACAAAGCTTTTTCCTCTTCCACCATGAGATAATAAATAAATACAAGTACCACACAATGTTCTAGTTCTTTGACTACAACTCTCACTAGAGTGTTCCCAGAGGCTTTCCTTTAGACATGGCAAATTAAAGGTATTGAAATGCCACAGAAATGCAACATTTGACTCAGCCCCATGATGTGCTGGTTGGCAATGGATGACTAAAAGCAGACGTCAGAAATGTACAAAAGAACGTGCATGAGAGAGACCATAGGAAGGTATGCATGTGGGCATGAATTATACCACAACTCTAACACATTTTCAGCTTGGCATCACCAGCTTGGCTTGAGTGCCCAAGCTTTAGGAGAAGAGGTTGCAGAAAACTTATTGCAAACAAAAAACACCAACTGGGAGTTGCAGGACACCCTTCTTCCCCTTGGGTCAGCCAAAGAGCTTCTCACTACATGCTCTGCCCTCTTACTCACACAGGGCCTTCCATCAAAAACAGCTTTGCTTTTAAGGACCACTGATGCTTGTAAGGAGGTACCAGCCTCACCCCACCTGGTCAAGGCAGGGAAGCTGTGAAAACAGACTGAGATTCACATGGGACTCGTGCAAGACCTTCAGCCTCTTTTCATTTTGCATGGCAATTCCAAATCCGGGACCAGTGTTTGCTGCTCCTCATGGAAGTGGAAAGGAGGAAAAAGACCTTGAGACAGGAGAGGTAGAAGAGAGCAGGAGCTCCAGACAGCCTCACCCATAAGCAGCATCCTCTCCTTCAGAACCAGAGACAAGGCTTGGACCCTGGTTCCTCAGAGCAAGAATCACCAGGAGACCCATGTTATCTTCTGCCTTGTGGCTCTTCAAACCCTCAGGCAACACCAGGAACAGTGATGACAAGCCACAAGTTACTTCAGCCTAAGCCTGATTTGGCATTTACATAAAATATATTGTACAAAGCAGCAGCAAGGTTCCACACAAGGAGTAAGGCATGCACTGAAGTAATTTGTGGGAAGAGACATCACTGCTGAGTGAAAGAGAGCCTGCCTTTTACAGCTGGAGAAACTGGGAAAACCTAGCAAACTTCAGGGTATGAAGAAGGTCATTCCCTGGCAATAGACTCAGGTACTTGCAAGAGTGTATCTCCGATTAGAGACAGAGTAATTTAGGTTGAAAGAGACCTCAAAGATCATCCAGTCAAACCTGATACTGCAAAGGCCACCACTAAACCATGTCCCTCAGTGCCACATCTATGCTTCTTTTAAATACCCCCAGGGATGGTGACTCCACCACTTCCCTGGGCAGCCTGTTCCAGTGCTGGACCATCCTTTCAATGAAGAGATTTTTCATAATATACATACTATTAGACCAAATAAATAAAAATAAAAGGCACTCTGACAGTCCTGATAGATGAATTTTAAATTGGTATTAATTAACTTGGTCTCTGATTCCCTCTCCAGGAGTCCTCCTCTGATGTCAACTCCCAACTACAGAAAAGCCACTGCTGCAAATCTTTCAAAGGAATTGCATTCTCCTGTGGGCAGCAATCATGCAGAAGAACAAGACCTCTCTACAGAAAGCTGTGGCCATCTGTGGTTATAAGCAATGTTCACAGGGCTGGCTCACTGCTTAGGGCCCGTGGAGGGTATTGTCTCTAAACCTACGAGAACACTTTGGCAGTTAAATACAATGTCAGATTTTATGCCCTAAAATGCTTAATGATTGAGGGATTTCTCATGACATCAAATTCTGTTTCAATGAAATGCTTAAGCTGGTACTTAACTAAGCATCAGAGAGTTCCCAGAAGACAACAGTAAATGTGCATGGCTGTGTTAACCCCAGGCTTGAGCTCTGATGTGGTAGTACCCTGCTGTCCTCTCTCCCCTCATTCTCATTTACCAGGTCATATAATCGTGTGTGGTTTGCACTTCTGTCACCATAAATTCAGTCTCAACTCAAACACAGGTACTGCAGGCAGTGTCACTGTAATCCCAAAATAATCTTCTTCAGTCCAAACTTACTTGTTTGCTTAAGTTTTCTGCTGATTTGGGGTCTTCTGTGTAATGTCTACCTGGGGATAAATGCTTAATTCTAGCACAATTTGACTTCTCTGCCATGCAAATCCCACACTCCTCTGAGTGACTCCTCAATTATCAGAGCTACCTCTGATCTCAACCATCCACCTATTTGTTGAAGCACTGGCCAAGCAAAAATGAAAGCAACAACATAGTCACCAGTGAGCTTTGTGAAAATAGCAATTCTTCTTCCTTTTCACAGCAAAATTCATCTGCCCTGGAACTCCTGCCCATGAGTGGGGAGAATGGACCCATTCAGCACTGAACTACCTATAAAATAACTCAGCTGTTTGAACTCCTTGCTATGTTTATATATAGAAACTTACAATGCAAATGCTTACAGTAATTTTGCATATCCTATATGAAATAAATATCACAAATAAATTCTAATATTCAAAACAGAATAGTATACCATGTTAGGAACCAATTTACATTTATAAATGCACAAGTATTAATACTATCTATTCAGCTTAATTTCTTAGTATGAAAGCTTCAGCAATTGCTAGCTACACTTCACTTCAGGAGTTATAATAAATGCTGGTCATGCCAAAATCTAAGAAGAAACAAAACCACAAAAGTTCTCCATTATCCTTCCATATTATACACAGTTTTGGACAGGTGCCGTAATAATATACGGGTTTCACGGAATTCATTAACATTGCCCAATATTAAAATCAAGTCTGGAACACAGGTCTCTATGTTCTAAATAAAACCACAGCAGGAGCAACATGTTTGTCAGCACTGTATCCAAACATAGCAACAGCAGACATTGAGAGCCTGCACCCAAACCAGAGCTGCAACTTCCCAGGATAAAGAGAGAACAGGGGCAGGTTCACTGGCAAAAGGGAGGAGAGGGAGAGAGGAGGGACTGAATACAGCTCCAGTTACACCTATGATTGAAGAACACTTTGAAGAAATAGCCTGGATGCTGTAGCCTGGTCTTGCCAGCTCAGTCCTCAAAAATGGCCCCTATCCCAAAAGCCAGTGATGGCACGTGGGAGTTCTGCTGACAAGGGCAGGTTACAAATTTTGTCTGCACAGGACAGAAAATGTGCCATAGGCACATAGGGCAGTTCATTCTCTTTATCCTGATATCAGTATTTCTGCCAACAGTTTCTCATGGGGGAAGTGAGTGATTCACAATTACATTTCATTTCAGGAAAAGAAAAGATCTCACACACTCAATACCCTGACTCAACTTCAGCTCACACTACTGAATAATAAAATCTAGATCCTGCCCTGTACATCACCTTACACTTTAGATCATGCCACTTTTGTCATCTTGCAAAGAGGATCGTGAAGGAGATCTTCCTAGCAACAGCTCCTTCTCGTGGATCAGGCTGTCTAGCAGGTCCTCCTGTCTGTAGTTGTGATAAACCTTCAGGAAAGCCAGAATGGTAATTGCCAGCCAAGTCAGCCAGGCAGCCCAAAGACCAAACTAGAGAAGGAAAGAAATCATAAAGAGGTCAGTACAGTATTGTAAAAACAAAGTCAGCTGTCCAGGTGATTATGAAAACCTCAGCTGGACCAAAGCCCATGGAGTCACACCAGGTTAAATCCAGGGAGGTCCTGGGTTCTTCATATAAAAGAGTCACTTTTATGGCATATTTCTTTCCTAAATGCAGTTGTGCCTGAGCTCGGCATCTAGATGCCAGTGTTGGCAACAAAGACACAAAACTGGCTCCTGCCCAAGAAGCAGAAGCATTCAAGGAATGCTCCAGACAGGCCAATGCCTCTTTCCATGTGGGACAACATAAGCCTTTGTAAGGGTGCAGCTGTGCAGGGATGGGACTATCGTCCCTGCAAAATTAGTATGTGCTCATGTCCCAGTGTTCACTGACTCTGATCATTGACTTAGAGCTAGAATATTCAATAGAAGGGTCTGACTGCCTTAGAGGTCTAATTCTCATGGATTCACCAGAAAACAGATGAATTAATTAATCTTTGATTATTTTCAAAGGTCTGATATTTATATAGCTTAGGTGATCTCAGTCAAACTCAAAGAAGGCAAAACTAGGAACCCCACAACGTGGTGCTGGTCAGAAATTATTTTGAACATGAGTGGTTAATGAGTGAACATGAGTAATTAAGAGATCCAGGACCTAGAGTGCTGCAACTTTTGCAGACCTCATCCTTTGGATAAGCAATGAGTTTTCTGTAATGAATAACAAGATCAGTGGTAGGGTGAGGCTTTGACATATCTGTATTCAAAACTGTCTGTTATGAATTTAAAATGCAAATGTGCCCATCACTATCATTCTGATTCAGCACTTACTGAAGTCAGTGGAAACATTCCCATTGATTTCTGAGAATAGTAGTTCAGCTCCAGCAATCCCAGATCAATATGCAAATAGCAAATGAACTGGAATAGAACCATGACTTAGTCAGACCTACCTGTGCAATAGCAAATTGGTCATAGAAAGCAGAGTTTTCCAAGTTCAGCTCAAGATCTATATCCTGCAATTCTTCACAGCTACCCAGAAAGGCATTTGGAAGGGGAAAAACAAATTAAAAAAAATATTTAAAGAGACTCCAGGTAAACCAAATACAAAATGAAATAACATATTAAATGTACTTTGAACAGTCACAATGGCACATTCTATCAAAGGATATTTAAGTTATTGCAATCATCAGGTTGTTTGCTGATCTTCTTTAAAACGGAGATAAAAACTACTTTCTTTTACCAAAAGAAAAGAAGAAAATAAAGGAAATAAAAAAGTGCAGTTATGTAAGTGATAACACAAATCTTCCATAAGTGGAATTGTAATAGTTATCATGACCACAGCATCCTTAAACCCCTCTTTCCCACTGCCCCCTCACCCCCCCCAGATTTGCCCCTGGCATTACCCCAGGTTGGTTGTTTCACCCGTCAATGAAAAAGTGTATGATCCTCTGTTACCTTTTGACTTCATCAGGGAAAGCCTCAGAAGAAGGAATTGTGTTTTTGTTTCGGATGCTCCAGCAAGGAGATGATACTCTGATGGTAAGATAGGGGCTGCCTACAGATTTTACAAATAACTTGGACCATTATTGGTGTGAAAAAAATCCCAGGATTTTGAGGTTGTCATTCTATCTCTTGGTTGATTTCTGCAGCCTCTTCTCTCTCCTTTTCAGTGCTGTCGGTCATCTTGGGTTCTTACCCGAATATTCGATTAGATGGGTTTTGTAATCGAATTTTTAACCGAATATTCGAGTAATTCGATTAATCGTTGCAGCCCTAAACAGAACATTCACTATGGCATTTTACAACATATGACAATGTGCAACACAAATGTATGCTTTAAGTAGTACATTTATTCAATATCATATGACATAAAATGTCACATTTTCCTGTCTCTTCATCGTTATTTTTTTGATAGGAGCAAATCTTCCTCAACTTATCATGTTTCCTATAAGGAGCACAAGCATTGTGGGACACGGTGGACCATTTTAGAAGCTGTACATTTTGTGACTGTAACAAAGCATCAGCCATCTGTACTTTGCACTTACAAAGTGTTTTCCATTCTGTGGCATTCTCTCAGGGCGTCCACAGCATCACTACAAGGCAAGGAACTGCACCCCAATTTTTTTGTCTGATGATGAGTTGTGGCACAGGCAGGATAAGTGACTGCCCCAATAGTGGGTTGGGGATAAAACCAAGATTGCAAGCCAGGAGCCCTGACCCCCAGCCCCCTGCTCTGCTCACAAGGCCACACTTCTCCATTCATAGAAAAGCCCCAAATCAAGCATTCCCTTGGAAATAAAAAATTTTAACATAATGGATTTGTTTTTCATATGATCATGATTCAAAAAGACCACAAAATACGATGGAAACACACTTTTCTTTGTGGGCTTCTAAACAAACAAACAAAAAGAAGTTTGATTTGCTATTTTTCACTCCACATGAAAAAACTCTGGATTTTCATATTGCAGACACCTTCTCCCCCTTGCCCACCTTGCGTGTAATAACTACACTGCGTAACACCACAGTTCAATTGTGCCTATATGAAAAGAAAATAAAAGGAATACAAGGTATTCTCCAATACTAACCTATTTGGCATGCTTCCTTTTTCAGTAATTGCATCACACCACATGTTAAATCCTACACTCACTATAGTGCTGGCAATAAATGTGATGAACACCACAAAGGCGCTGATCAGCAGATTCAGGAAGGCGTAAAAGAAAGAGCTGTAATAAAAGGGAAGAAAAATGTAACTCATAAACAGCTGAAACACAACATCAGCAGTCTCTGTAAGCAGCACAGAGTGGGCACAAAGATATGTTTCCCTTTGAAACACATCTTTAATTAAGAACACCTAAGGATTTGAAACACTATGGATTTCATTTTGAGTCACATTACCTTCACTTGCAAATGCTTTTGATTTTGATTTCTTTTTTAACCATAAGAAAATGTGGCTTTATATAATAAGTGATGATTGTTCATACACAGTGTGGTTTTCGTTAGCTGTAATGATGAAAATCACCATTGTTAGAATAAATGTCATTAGCTCAAATTATGTAGTAACTGGAGATAAAATTATTTCATGACTAAAGTGATAATTGGGACAAAAATTGCTTAGGAGAGGGAAACTAAAAATAAAAACACAGTACTGATAGCTATAATCATTTTAAGCAATGTAACACAAGGTACTGCCATCGTAGGACACGAATCTCAGTTTTATGGGCAATTTGCAGAGCAGGCCAGCTCCTCCTGGGATTTCTCTGGCTTTGGTGTCAGTATGCTATGCCTGCCTGCTGAATATCAATTTACCTCAGCCCCATTAAGTCTGCCCAACCAGGGCCTGCCCTCAGCACGTGCTGTGTTTGGGGTGGGATAAGGTAGGATGTTTACAGATTTCCCATCAGGCCATGGAATCATTCACTCATTTTCCAGCCTCACTCTTTAATTCCTCACCTGAATTCTAGCTGTGAAAACTTTCCAATCCCAGTCATCTGGCAAAGCCCTTCTCTACTTGAAATTGCTCTAAGTGGGTGTTTAGAATAGGACACCTTGGAATGTCATACTATGCAAAAACTGGGCATCTGCTCCAGGTTGGAGAAAGACCGGCAGCTCCAGGAGGCAGGTCATCCTGTTCATCCTGACAAATTTCTCACCAGTGCCCCTCATTGTGCTGGTGATAGAAGGAATCTACTCACCCCAGAGAACAAAAAACCCCTCAGTCACTTCTTTTACCTGGTTGCTTGTTAAATGAAAAGCCAAGATGCTTTTTAAATGAGCATTTGAGTCCTGGAAGGTTCTGGACTGGACAATCCTAATTTCTACAGGTTATACATGATACATTTGTGACCTCAGGAGCACTGCTTTAAAATGAGATGAAGCAATTATCAGCAGAGTTAGGACGTTTGCTCCTGGGTTCATGTGGCTTTAGAGGGGCTGTCTAGGCTCTCTCCAAAGTGACAGTTGTCCCACCCCAAGACTGATAGAAAAGAAGTGAAACAAACCACCTTCAACAAGTGCCCCTGTAGACTGTAGTGGCTTCTGGATGCCAGGACACCTGACTCTGGATGAACAATAAACTGAATCCTGCTCTGGTTTAGCTGGGCTTGGTGAAGTAGATCAGCTCACCTCTGCTGTGTGCTGGGGTCACCCATACAGAGAGAGCTGCTATGAGCATGACTTTTTTGCATGTTCTCTGCCCTGACTTCACACCTGGCCTGAATTTCATCCCAAGCATTGCTGAAGTCAGATCGTATCCTCTGTGTGCACCTTGGCAGGGTGTGCTGGCCTGAGAGGCAGAAAAGACTCGAGCTCTTCACAGAATAAAACAGACTTGGCAGCAGAATCAGTAACAGCTCTAGAAGAGGAGCAGTTACCAGGACTATTAGTGGGTCATTGCAGCCCAGGATCTCCAGTTCTCCCTCTATTTCCTACCCTGCACCAAAAGAGGTTCCATGGTCCAGGATCTGACCTTCCACTGACAAAGCAGGGCTCAGCCTTGCACTTGATTTGCATCTGGCAAGAATAAGCATCACAGATGCCAGGGCATCCTGATAAAAAACTGCTTATTTGGCTCTCTAGGTCACCTGATTTTTTCTCATTAGATTAGAACTTCACCCTATACATTGCAGATTGAGTGAATGACCTTTAATAATAAAGGTTTATGCCTAAAGTTGCTTTGCAATCCTAGCAATGAAGTATCTGAGTTATACCTCTACCCTTTAGCTGAGCTGAAGAGTCCCAGGCTGCTGAGGCAAGGGGTGCTGAGACCCTTTTAAGAAGGTTTTTTAGCAGTCATAACTATGTGTCAGCAATCATTTGAAGCCTTTGCACATGAAAGATTCAAAGGGGGCTAACTAACCCTGACTGCCTTGGCTGGCTCACCCTGGAGCTGGCCCAGTAGCAGTGATCCTCCTCAATAGGATCATCAGTTGTGACATTCTGGCTCTTCCTCAGCTACCTCTAATCAGAACAGACAACTATCATGTATGTTGAGGAGCTCACACATATCTCTCCAGCCAAACAGAAATGGTTTTGTGCCCATCTGAACCATTAACAAAAGGCTGTCTAAAATCAGGACAGCATGAGCCCTGCCTGCTTTTCATGCAGTGGCTGATGTGGTACAGGACAGACCTTCCTTCCTACCAAGAAACTGCTGTTCCCAAGCATCTTGCCATGTTTTACCCTCCTGTGGTTATCTCATCATCCCAACCTGCTCCATCTTTGCTCCCCATCACCCCACAGCCCTTCTACCTTTTTTGCCTGGAGCAACTATGAACAATGTTATACAACTTCCAAATGAGCCTGAAAGCAGCCCCTAAAGGGACACTTTTCAGAGGCCTGCCCAACAGTTTTGAAATTAATAGCCACTTTTGGAAGCAGGATAAACATCTAATCCAAATGTCACCTTTACAGGGGGTTTACTGCTGGTTTCTTCTAAAAATAAGCTAAATCTGAACTGCAAAGTGTTGAGATTCAATTAACCTCCTTCAGATATTGGATCACCTGAGGAAGTTGAATTCAAAGATATGAAGAAGTATGTGTTTGTATTTAGTGTAATGTAAGCTTTAATATGGAATAAGTTTCTGGGCCAAGCTTACTACAACATGTTTGAGTATTAGGCAGGTTGAGAGGGTTTGGAAAGAGCCAGAAAGATCACGCTGCTACCCAGCCTCCAGGATTACCAAGCCCAGATGTAACAGCCCCTTACTCAAGAAGCCTCTAGTCCAAATAGACCTGGACAGGAGTCATTTACCCTTGGCATGGTTCCTGAACCACGGGAAAAATATTTTCCTATTTTAGACAGGCACCAGGGCATTGTCCAGCCTGTAGCACCCAGAAGCTGGGCTACCTGCACCAGGGTCTCTGCTCTCTCAGGCCACCAGAGAGGCAAGCACAGAACATCACAGCGCTGCCGCCTGGCCCACCAAACCTCTCCCTACACCTGCAGGGGTGGGATGCCCCTTGGCTTGTCTGAGCACAGGAACCAGCTGTCAGTGCCACCCTGAGCAGCTGCAGGGAGTGCTCAGCGTTGCTGCCATGTCGTAACCAAGCAATAGCTGTTGTCTGCAACAGCTGCCACGTACACAACCAAAGCAGCACAAAAAATAGAGGGGAGTCACCAGCTTCTCCCTTCTGGCCCCCTCCCACACAACCATGTTGTTTCAAGGTTTTTCACACCCCCAGTGCACACCTGGGGAAGGCCTTCATTGGCACAGATGTGTAGTGGGACCATGGGCAAGAGGCACCTGTGAGCTCCAGCCTCCAGCATCACCCCAGGACCCCCAAATCCTTTCGTGCCCACTGCAGCTGGGTGGCCACAGGCTGCAGCAAGACTGCAAAGGGCAGGGGGTGCACGGCAGTGGATCTGATCCCCCACCCCAAACCTCTGCACGGGGCCATGCTCTGGGGAGGGCTCTGGACACAGCTAGGGGAGCGAGTGCGTGGTGTGTGTGCACAGACACGGGCAATTCACCACCTCTCCCCAAGCCCCTCTGGGGAACAGGACGACCTGGACGGTGCCGAGCCCAGCGCTTCACCCCCACGCTGCTCCCAGGTGCCCCGGCCTGGGGGAGGGATGGGCTCGTCCCCAGGGATACTTACTCCTCGTGCCCTTTGCAGAGGAAGAAGAGGGTCCTCCAGGCCTGCACTGTGGCCAGCAGCAGGGAGAGGAGCCCGGTGAAGATGCTAAAGCGGCAAGCAGCCTCGGGCCCCCACTCCTGCACCGTGAAGCGCTGCCGCTCCACTGTCAGGTTGGCGTTGAGCCACATGCCCTCGGTGAAGAGCAGGCACCGGCCGTGGAAGTCGTTGCCATTCTCGGAGAGCGGCACCACCACGATGAAGCTGAAGAGAAAGGCCAGGAAATAGCAGATGCACTGAGCGAAGAGGAAATTGCTGAGCGCCATGGCCGCGGCTCTGCGCAGGCAGAGGAGGGAAGGAGGGAGGGGTGGAGAGAGGGATGCAGGAGGAGGGATGCAGGAGGGAGGGATGCAGGAGGGAGGGATGCAGGAGGGAGGGATGCAGGAGGAGGGATGCAGGAGGGAGAGACGCAGGGGGGGCGATGTGAGGTGGGACGCGGGGAGGATGGAGGGATGGAGGCAGGCAGGCTGCAGCAGTAGGCGGTGGGGAGAGATGGGAGGGAGGGAGGATGCGCAATGCAAAGCAATGCAGGGCAGTCCGATGCCTCCTCCGGACACGGCTGCTCCCTCTCCCGCAGCCCGAGCTGCCCCTGTGAATGGCTTCAGGGCTTGTAGGGGACGACGGGAGTGGAGAGAGGAAGAGCTGCTGTGGGGTATCCTTCTTTGGGAAAATCTGTCTGCTACTACGCCCTGGCGCCCAGGGGATTAAATCAGTCCGTGCGTCTCCATCGGGGCTGGGGACCGCCAGTGGGGGATCCCCCTGATGACACAGGACACTGGTGTCACCCCTGTTGATGGCCATTACACACACACACACACCCAAAACCACCAACCGGCTTCATCCTAGCTGCTGAACCCCAGGAAATTTTGATCCGAGTTTCTAAAATCTGGCCACCAGACTCAGACCGTGACAATAAAAGAGTGCAAGTGACCCCGGTGCCCACAGACCCAGTGGTTCTGCTCCTAGCCCAGGTGGTCACACCCCTACCACGATATTGCAAGGGGAGCAAAGGCTCACCAGAAGTGGAATTACTTTTCTTGAGCCTTGGTGAGGTTTAGGGGATGCCTGTGGTTGGGGTCAATTCTGTTATACCCCGGCTGGCAGGTGGAGCAGGGCTGAAAGAAAATAACCCTCAGCAAGCTCCTGCTGGACAGCAAGCTGAGAACAGACCAGCACAGCAATGGGACACACAAGGCAGGAACAGATGGCATTTTATTCCCGAGGGTGAGCATCCACCCTGCTCTGCACTGCCAGTGAGCAGCTCCCTGCCCCACACCATGCTTGGGAAGACATCAGAGCACCTCCTCTGCTGCAGGGCCCAAAACTACAAGGCCAGGATGCCAGAAAGCAAAAGGCATCACAGGGAGGAATGTGAGCTGTGCTCAGATAACTCTGGCACAAAAATCCAAATTAAACTCACCTCAAGTTACAGTTTCCCCACAATCCCAATTTCATTTATCCATCTCAGCATGAATCCTCTCTCCAGCACAAGACACCACAATTGGTGTCCAGTTCCAGGTAGAGTAATTTCCTAATCTAATTTCCTAACCACATCCAATCTGAGATCAGCTGCAGGTCTCAAATCACTTCTTAATCCCAGGGCTGTTTACGGTCATTTTATCACTGTGCCACTTCCCAGGCAGTGTTTAGAGAGGCAGATGAGGGACAGAGACTCCAAATACAGTGCACATGGGAATTCAGGCTGGTATTTCCATTGGGCAATCAAACAATTATTTTTCTATGCTGTTAAGAGGTTAGAGAGACAGTCCTGAGAAGGCACTGGTGGGATTCTCAGAAAAGACATTAATTCAGCTTCATTGCAAATCATTTGTAATGCATATTATCTTGAAATCTCACTCTATCTGTGCAAGAGAAGCATTTCTTTAATAAAAACTTTTGTCAGTATAAAGGAAATGTGTCAGGCCAGTTTTCTGATCTTACCCAGCTCTGATCATCGAAAATTGTATTTCAGTTTTGTAAAGATGAGTTATAGATCACTGATCTGACCCTGTGGGGATTGATGTGTGCTCCTAACAGAATAAGATTTTGCCAATATTTCAGTCTGTTGATAAGGAGGAAAGTTTATTGCTCTTAACCTTGCTTCCAAGAAGTGCTTGGTTCCCAAAGGGTTTTGTCCTTTACCTGTAAAGGAATCAGACCTGGATTGAGGTGGAAACCTCTTTTCTTTGAAAAGTGACACATCAGATTTGCCAGACAGTGTTTTCTGAACATCACTTGGGAGGTCAGCAGCGACATAAAAGCCCAGTTATCACTTACACTGAGCCCACAGAAGGAGCCAGCAGATGCCAGGGGCACTTTGCCTCGGGCAAGCCCAGTGCTCAGATCTTACCTGCAGCAACCACAGGCCCTGCAGCACGGGGGTTTCTGCAGGGGGGATGTGGGGGTCACCTGTGGAGCAGATAAAGTTGTCTTTGCTGACAAACTCACTCAAGAGAGCATTTGTTGGAGAGTTTCAGAAAACACAGCCAGGCATTTACAAATGTGAGCAGACAGGTAAAACAGCTGCACTTAGCAGGCAGACAGCTACTGGAGCACAGGATTTGGTCTTAAGCAGTGACCACACACTGGAGTGAGCAAAGGGATAGAAATAAAACCTGTCAGCTGCCACTTTGGTAGCTGCCTGGATTTCTCATACTCTTCTCTCATGTAAATCCTAAAAAAAAATCCTGCTAGGCTGGAATTGGTCTCAGAAACATGGAGTTGTTTCCGTGGAGTAAATTTGATAGGGTTACTTTTCTCAACGTGGTGAAACTGAGGAAGTAAGTCAAGGTGAATGATGATTCATTCATTCTCTTATCACAGGAAAGGGAGGACATTATATGTACAGACCAGGCAGAAACTCTGAAACAGAGGCAAAGATGCATATTTTTCTCAGTGCACATAATTGTTCTGTGGCACACATTACGGGACACGCAGAGGCCAAAAATAAATGCTGGTGCCAAAAGATACCAGATAAATTAATGGTAAAAAGAAGTCTATAAGGACCTGAGAAATGCAGACCTGGGGAAGTAACCTTCAGCTCAGGGAGTCCCTCACAGCAGGTTGCTGGGAAGGTGGTGTCACAGAATGATCCCTCTACATCTCTATTCTTTCCTAAACCCAGCACCTGCTCCTGGCAGGCCTTGGAGATGGGATCCCCAGGGAGATAAACCTTTGGTCTGACCCACTTTGGCATTTCAGGTTCTCATTACAACAGCTGGCAGCACCAGCCTGTTATCTCAGCTTTCCCATCCAAGTGGGGAGAGCTGTCCCTCCAAAGCATCCCCCATGCCTTGGCTTCTGGGAATGTCCTTAGGAGGGAATTACCCCCAGAGCAGACCTGTGGAGGAAGCCAGTGGGGCAGTCCCTGCAGCTGCAGAGCACTGAGATGGACGTGTGATGAGAGCAGGCTGCACATTCCCCCAGCTCTGGTGGTGCCACCAGAAGAAGAACAGTTCAGATGTGTTCCCACTGCAGCCCCACCATGAACAACATCACCTTGACCACAGCATCCCTTGTCACCTCAGCACAGAGAGGTCTCACCTACTCCAGGGCACCCACTCAGGTCCTGCACAGGAACTGAACCCCCAAGAGGACCTTGTTCTGACATGGGGCTGAAAATGTCTTGGTCAGCATCAGGGAAGGTGAAGTTCAAAGTTTGTAAATTTTTTTTCTCTAAGAAAAAAAAAAAAAAAAAAAAAAGCCACAAAAATAAAACACAGTGCACGACCAACTGCTGTGGCACCTCAGTTACAAGCAGAAAACCAACCAGGATAAATCAAGATTAGATATACCATATCTGCCTGTATTCCCCTCAGCCCCATATCTCCTTCTAGCTGCCTGGCTAATCCTCTGTAGATCAAGTAACATGTATGAGTTGGGCTGATGTGAAATGACTGATGGGGACTGTGTTTTTGGCTGTGCTGCTCCACGCTCCCTCTCAAGTCATTAATTATGCCATCTGACATGAGCAGTGCTCTCAAGTTGATATTTGTGAGGTATGTGATGAATTTCCTCTCCTCCTGATAGCTCATTAGGACTTGTTTTATTATGAGAAAATTTGCTGAGGAATTAATTATTCAGACAAAAACATTTTTGAGAGCAGTTTTATTTGTTTTTATATTTATTCTACTTTGGATATATCATTTCTGTGGTCCAAGAAAAATAGCAGCAGCATGTCTAGAAGGTGGCTACCACCTTGCTACCAGTAATGCACTGCTTATTTCTGGAGAGAAGCACAAAATCACAGCAGTACCTGTGCAGAAGGCTGCCCAGGGAGCAATATGTCTGTATTCTGGGCAGCCCAAATGGCTACTTTTGAGCCAGTCCTTCAGTCACTCAAAGGCAACTTCTCCCTGATTTACTTTAGCTCAGATATCTGCCTCTGCCCATTGTACCAAATGGTTTAGCAAATACAGTTTGCCTCGGGCTTTGGAGTCTATTTTATTCAGACTCTGTTCTATTTTATTCTGGGTCTCTGGTCTGTTCTATTATTATATTAATCTGTTGTTGTTGCTGTTGTTGTTATTATTATTATTATTCCAAAGGTCTTGACCTATGGTAATTGTCCTCTGAAACTAATGGAAAGGATGCAAGCATGTCACATATCATCTTCTGATTGTTGATGTAAACAACAATTTTTAGGAGAGGTTTCTCATGGTAATCACTGTATTTAAGAACGTCTCTGCCACTAGTTCAGAAGGATTAGAGACAAAGTACCAAACTGTCAGCCACCTGTCACATCTGCATTTCTTCACAGCTAACACCACGTCATGAATCCCTCAGGGCATCTCATCTGGGAACATGCTGACGTTTTGCCTTTTATTTTTTTTTACAGGAATCTCCCTTCTGCCAGGAAAGCTGTCTGGTCTGTGAGGAGGTTATGAGCAGAGGGTGCAATGTTGACAGACATTAATGGAGCAGTTATCAGGAAGCAACTGAATATCATTAATGTGTCCAGATAGAGCAACCTCTCTATTTTGATAGCCAAGGAAAAACAAACATATTCAAACTTATTCACATTCTGAACTGAACAAGTGCAGGCTGGGGCTAAGATATAAATTTTAAAATATATATAAAATAATAGTAGTCGTTATAATAATAATATGAAGGTGCTTGAGATTTTTCAGAGCATCATTAACAAAAATCTCTGAGTGACTTGTGTATGTCAGACTCCACAGCCCCTTACAGCCTGTAAGAGCTGTAACAGCTGGCAGGAACGTGGTCCTAAAAGGGCGCATGAGTTTGTCAACTGCCTCTGCTGTCCTCTGTTGAAGATTATAGAGGTAATGGCAAGGGCAGGAAAAACTCTAGTAAGGTTCTGATCTCAGGTTCTGCACAGGTGAATAGTGCACGGGAAAAACAGGCTTCAGGTGTGAATGTGTATTTTCTTCTGGCACCAAGATGTTAGAAAAGCATGGGAGAGTTGGAGACTGCTTAAAAGAATAAAAGGAATGAAAGGGAGGAAAAAAAGATGACAGAAGAGAGATCAGCAAATTAGGAACCCACAGTGTCCAAGCAATCAAAACCCAGCCTGAGGGGAAATATAACTCTTTCCCACTTCAGATTAAATGGGGTCATTACATATGACATCAATATCTTACATCTGCAGCTTGACCTGTGACTGCCAAGAACTGAAATATCACCATATCCACAAGCCAAGCAGTCACTGAGGTCTGGTGTATCTGAACAGCCCTGTGTCTGCTTAAAACCCTTCAGAGCTTGTGCCTTCCTTACCTGCAGACATTCACACCCAAAAACTCTTTATGTGCTGCACCAAAATTTGTTACAGTGCTCTGCTCTATTTGAACTGCTCTCTTCTACCTGCAGAGTCAATGGAAGGCACTACTTCCCTTGGGAAAAGGGCTGTGCTTGCCTCTTTCTAATGTCCCTGAAGCATGAGAGGCACTGAGCAGAAAGGGCAGGCAAGTCTGGGTTGCACTGCAACCCCCACGGCCAGGTAGATGTTTCCAGATAAGGAAAAAGGGTTTCAGTTTCACGCCTGACTTTTAATGAAAAGCACCAGAACTTTCTGTTCTTCCCTCACGGCAATTGGTGCAGTGCCAGGACAAAGGCACCTGTTGGGCTCTGTAGCTGTTCCTCTGAAATGTAGCTATACGGGGCAGCAAGACAAAAGCTCTCCTAAACATGACGTATTTGAGAAGGAGCACAGAGGCACTCTGCTTTTTAGGGTGTCTCAGCCAGGTGTAAGGGTTTCCCTGTGCTTGAACATTGCTTCTGTTTTGTTTCTGTATCGTTTGTTATTTTCTCTTTTATTAAAACCTCTGCTTTACAAAACATACCTGAAGACTCATCTTGCAAATGTTGTTCTAAGCCATTCTGAGAAATGCTGGACACTTTCAGAGTGTATTGAACCCTCGTAGAGCTATACAAAAAAAATTCTGGCTCAATGAGAACTTAAATAAGGCTGTGCCTCACCAGCCACACAGTAACAAAGTCCCTTGGGTTGTCCCTGATCCCCTCTCACACCCCCCACAGAAAAGTGTGTTTACCAGGGTAACTCTCACAACATGCTGAAGTCTAGGAGCAATTTTAAGGGAGACTTCCAAGCTGTTTTCTCCTGAGGCCTTTACTTGTGATGGAAACTTTGCAGAAAGGAGGCTGGCCCCAGACTGGTGCAGAGGATGCCCAGCACTGGCAGCGCTGCTACTCCAACTCTGAACCTGTTTAAAATGATGTTCAGGGTTTGGGGTTTTTCCTGAAGATTTTCTGAAACAATTTCCAGCCCTAATATGACTTGGAAAATGAACTTCAGCCTTTGCTGATTTGTTTTGCTTTGTAAACCCATTTTTGTGTGCAGCAACTAATTTGTATCCTAAGATGGAGTCATTTCCTTGGGAAATTTTCAAGGTCAATAATCAAGTATCTGTCAACAAAGACGGCAGAAAAGAAGAAAAAAAAAACCTCTCTAAAGCACATCATGGTTTTAAATGACGTATTGTGATTAAAAAGGTTTTAGGGTTCAGGGGAAGACATATCACAGAGTATCTTTGCTTTTCATTCTAACAAAACACAGGTTGAAGCACATTTTAGGTGGGGGAAAAGGCATCTCAAAGCCTTATCCAAACAACTGGGTACTACAAATCAGCATTCCTCAATTAGTTCCATCACTGCTGCACAACTTTATACCAAAGGAGGTTCTGACCCACCTGACTCCACCAGCTCCTGATCCACTCACAGAGGCACATACTGAGAGCAGCTGATGAGGACCATGCCAATTAATAACATGGAGTTGCTTTATGTGTGACATATTGTACCATGCACTGATTTTTAATCTGCTCACACTAGCATTTGTCATGCAGGCTGAAAGTCTGCTGTGAGAAATAGCCTCTTCATTTTCCCTGACAACTATTAACACTGAGCCAGTCTTCAGTGCTCGTGCCGCAGGCAACTGCTCCTGCCAAAAATAAATGCAAAGACTGAGGAGGGAGACGTTTTGCAAAATTAAACTCTGTCTCAAAAGTGAATAAATCAGGACAGAAGCACGTCCTTAATTCCTGGAGACAAGAGGAACTTCATGGAGACTGTTTACTTCTGAGGAGGCAGCAAGCAAAAAACCCAAAACATTAAGATGTGGCTTTGGATGAGGCAATGCAGCTGTAATGGGGTAAACTAGATTTAAACTGATCCTGGAGCCATAACTAAAGGGTAAAGTACAAGGGTCTTGTGGCTTCTTTATCACACAATCATGTCACAGTCCAGACTCAGCATCCTAAAGATTGTCAACTTTAGTCCCACCATCAAAGTGCACATTGGGCAGGTAGCTGTGCAAGCTGAGAGCCAGCCCCAGTAAAACACAAGACAGACTTAGTGGGAAATCAGGTGAGTGTGGCCCTCAAACAGCTCTGTTTTGTATTGTGACTTCATTAGTCATGTTGTTCGTGTTAAATAGAGACAGATGCTCCTCAGCTCAGCTTCTCAGCTGAAGGTGCTGGTACCAACCTAAGAACAGCCAGCAGGTCTGACCTGGTACACCATCTCTCAAGGCTACTGAGAAAGAAGGAGAAATCTTTTTTTTTTCTTTTTTTTTTTTTTTTTTTTTTTTTTTAATGCCCAGATCATCATATTCCTGGCTTGATACGGTTTGCAACTCAGCAGATGAAACCACATAATCCAGGTGGTTTTGCAGAGATCAATTTCCATATTTCAGCCCAAGCCTGAAGCACCTGCCAGCTGCCTACACAGGCTGGCCACAGCTTTTCCTGCTCATGGATGCTGCACATGGATCTGTTGTTGTCACTGGATTTAGATATTGTTATTTAGTTATTTAGAAAATTGGATAAATCTACTTGTTTTGCAAACAATAAAACAAATAATGGGCTTTCTGAAGGTCAGAGGGCTCCTAAATTTCTTGTGTTGTCAGTGCTTTCTTATCATTAGCCTCCCTTGTAATTTTGCAAGGAATTTGGAAAATGTGGTCCCACTGAGGGTATAGAAACATTAAAGATTCAGGTATTTATCCCCCTTCTCATTAGGGTAATTTTTGTTTGTAATGTACAAAATGATGTGGTGGACTTTTAGTTTAAAGGCCTGTGCAGGGAGGAAAACATCCACTGCTTGGGTAAATCCTGAGCAACCCAGATGTTGCTGAGTGGCTGAAACAGCTGTATTAGGGGTCAGTATTGCCAAAGGCCTCAGAGGTTCTGTAGGATGCTAGGAAAAACTAAGAAAAAGAAGACTAAGAGGAAGAAGAATAAAAAAAAAAAGGGGGGGGGGGAAGAACAGAAAAAGGGTTAAATAAAAATAGAATAAACCAATGATGAGTAACTCAGAGATTCACATGTGATCTCAAAATTAACTACTTTGTAGGTTCAAATAGAGGTCCCACCTTATGTGAGGAGCACATGCAATTTACACTGATCAAAGCAGAGCTTTGAATACATGACATAGGAGATGAAATATAAATATGTGATTTGTGAAGTAAAAAGACAACACCAACAATAATGAAACATCAAAATAGATCTGAATGTCACACTCCTGGGTGCAGCCATAGTGATACCTTCTCTTGTGACAGAGATGAAAAGGCAAAGAATACAAGATCATTATTGTAACAATTACTTTAATAAGCACATAAAACTGGGATTTAGTGGGGGCTCTGCTGTTTGTTGTCATATTTGGTATTCATTTTCCTTGTGATTGTTCAAAGGCTGATAAATAATGCCTTTTATGAAAAGGCACGGTATGAGGAAGGTTTTCAGAGATGCCCTGTGATGTTTGGATGTTTCACTTGCACTGCCTCTAAACAGTAACAGGCAGAATTTGGAGCATTTGACTGCCTCTGCTCTGAATTTGCCATAACTAGGGCCAATTGAGCAAGTATTTCCATTTGAGGGTCTCCTGCTAGGACCTACTATCCAGGACATGTTGCATGGCCTGCAGAACAGAGGCAGCCTGTGTCCAGCCTGCTTGTCAGGGAGATTCATGAATATCTGCATCCTCTGCTGCCGTGTCCTAATGCTTACCCTTCCAGAATAGGCAACTGAACAACCTCCAAAAATAACCCCTTCCAGGAAACTCAGATGGAGAATGGAAAAATGCAATACTCCAAATATCAGTAACTTTGGCCCAAAAGATTTCTCTCCTTCAAAAGCACAGTACAACTCAACTTGTGTGGGAATTCCCATCCCCACCTCTCCCCAAATGTGCATGTCAGAGGAGAAGTGACAAAATAGTGAAGGAAACTAAACAAACAGAGCAACTGTTAGTGACAGAGCTGCAGGAGGTCTAAATAAATCACTTAACATCAATTTCTCCTGCTGCAAAGGCCATTGCTGAAATGTCCATTGACAGCAGCTGGCTGATCTCACTGGGCTGCTCTTTTCCTGTCCAGCTCCCAAGCAAATTTTTGTTGTTTATAAAAATTCTCTGTACTTGCTGCAAGTATGAAATTTGTCTCTTAATTAGGAAGCGTCTTCATTCTGGAGAAAATGCTATATAAATGTGAAATATTTTTATTAACATTTAATAGAGAATTGAGTGTGCTATTGACACTAGGAAATGGACTGTATTATTTCTATACTGCAATATGCAAATACAATCATTGTTATTGCAGATTAGGAGACTGAATATGCTAATGCTTTTTAATAATGCTTATTATATTTCTCTGAAAAAAATACCCATTAAAATACCACTTAAAGAGCATGAAGACTGCAGACATCTGAAATTAATTCTGGGGGTTTTTTTAGAAAGCAAGTTTTAAAAATTCAAATCTGCATTTTTCTGTTTTTACAAATAGCCCACCGAATCAATATTTCAGGAGAGTGAATCAATATTTCAGAACACTGTGATGTAAAATAAAAAAAAAATTGGTCTATTAAAATCTTTTTATTAGCGTGTCAATTGCAGTGAACAAAATTTGCACATATGGGTAAAGAAATTGTTTCCTGAAAATGTGCAAATTGCTACTTCACTGAATGTAAATGAAGTGCTAATTGCTCTTTGCAAACAATATTTATGTAAATTATGCCCTACCATTACATTGCAGAGTGGAGTTTACATTTACATTTGATGCATTTTTTTCTCCATCAATTTGACAGTCCCTGGACAACAGGGCTTGGGATATTACTCACTTTTTTTCCAAGACATTTTATGGAGACATGAATGGGTGAAGAATGGGAAAGGACCTGCAGGCAGTAATATATCATGACCTAGAGGGGAGGAAGATCTAAATCTGTTCTGTTATTCTGGTTCATCATTCACTAAGCAAAGTATTTGCAATAAATGATTTATATCAAATTAGCCTTTTATTCTGCTTGCCTTCTGACCTATGATACATTTGGAAATTCTCTACAAAAGTAGTTTAAATAAAAATGTCTGCTCTCTAAATAGGAAATAAAGTAGCTGATGCCATCAGATCAAACACTGAATTCAAGGAGATATTGATCATGGGGGGTTTATTTATATTAACTCGGTTTTAATAACCTGTTTCTTTCTCTTTTTTTTTCTATTAATATATCTCATTAATTTGGAGAAGTCAACACACTTTACCTATAACTTCCCAGTCATAAGCAAAAAGAGCCTTGAATCAGTTGCAGAACATCTGTTTTGTAATATTCATGAACATCAACTCAAAATTTTCACTTTGAAACCTTTAAAATATCCTATACCCTTATTAATATTTTATTTCCTGAGGTGAAATCCTCCTACATTTGATATTATTAGTTTTCCCACCACCTTCATAGAATCATAGAAGAGTTTAGATTGGGAAAGATCTCTAATTCATGAAGTCCAACCATTAACCCAGCCCTGCCAAACCTCTCCTTGGGTTCAGATTAGCCTTTCATATTTTAGTTTCCTAAAATTTGTCCTCTGCTCTAAAGTCCTCTAATGATCTTAGCAATGTTTAAGCCATTAACCACTTTGGTATCTCACACACACCCAGTCATTTCTTCTCTCAGGAGAGATGGGAAACAGGAAACTTCTCCCTTTTTCAGAGAGCTTTCCATGATGGGTTACTCGAATTTCCCTTGAATACAGGGTCTCTATTGCTAATAGAGCGAGGCTGTGGAATACAGCTCTTTTCAGAGACACATAAAACATCTTCCCCCAGCCTTAGAGAGTGTTTCTCTGTCTCCAGAGCTATGCAGCCCTCCTCAGGTGCATTCCAAGGAAATTCTCAAACAGCCCTCAAATTTAGCCCTAATTCAGCAAATGGAATTCCTTAGGACTTGGGCGCATAACTAAATTCCTCTGGCTCAGTGAGTTGCCTCACCAAGCTAAACTGCTGCAGCCACATCTGTCCAAACCCTTGAAACATTTTAATTCAAATTTCTTTGAGGGTGCTTTCAACTAATGTGTTTTGTATCAAACACATCTCTCTCCTTTTCCCAGTGTCCTTATTTCTGATGCTGAATGAAAACTCCTGCACCATCACCTGCACCTGGTACCCCAGGTAGATGTTCACCTCTTAAGCACTGGCTTGACTTCAATTTTCCCCTGACAGCAACATTCTGCCTTCAGTGAGTCAGCCTCTGTTTATGATCACATTTTTAATTACTCCAGGGAACATATGTTAATACTCATTCATCTTCAGATTGAGGAACGTTGTAAGAGTCAGGAGCCATATGGCTCCCATCTACAGGGAAGGAAAAGGTGTGTCAAATTCCTCACTCCATTAGCTCCCAACAAGATTAAATTTACATCCAAGGCTGGGCACAGCTTTGGTGCCAGCACGATGAGGGCTGGAACCTGCAGCCAGCTCAGCGTGGGCATCCCTGCGAGCTGCAGGGCTCTCCAAGCATGGATCAGAGCCACAGGGCACTGCAAGCCCTCTCCGCCACCTCCAGGGCAGAAAGCACAACCTGGATGCCTGCTGGACCTGTTACAATAAGTTATTAAATTTGAGCATGTCATGTCTCAAGTGCTGATGGGCTGCTTGAGCAGTCTGTGCAATGGGGTGCCTTAGCCTGTTTTCTGTGGGGATGTCTTTTTGGGGCCAGGAAAGTGGTGTGAGGAGAGAGAATGGGTTGCAGCCTGAGAGAGTGTCACTGGAGTTAATATTCCTCAGGTTTAAAGCTATGGATTAGAGGCTTCAGAGTTTCTTTCCTCTACTCCCTGGGCTTAAAAGACAATTGTTGGGAACAGCAACTTTGGCATTTGTCAGTCAAGGTGCACTGAAATGCAGAATTTGTCCCTAAAGACAAAATCAGCACCCTCTCAGCAGGTGAACAACACTGATATAATATTACATTTAATAACAGGAGGTAATACCACATGTAATCACATCCCCATCCTGGTCATTTTGAAGTTATCTTGCACTTGGTTTTCTTTTGCTCTCGAGGAAGACAATGCAAGGAGCAATCTGGGTCCAGCCCTTTCTCAGGCACCCAGGGCAGAAGTGCTGACAGGATTCCAATTGAGAGCTGATCACTGGCAAATAAAGAGGTTGTAGAGGTATCACCAAGGGCATGCTTTGATCTTCAGGTTTTATTACTGGTGAGGATATGTGAGAAGACAAGGATTTAGTTTGCTCTCAGAACCGAGATTGAATTTCTAGTGTTGGCACTCAGAGAGGAATAAACCCAAACAAATCCTTGGGAACACAGAGCATCTCATCTGGCAATTAGAGGAATACAAAGGCAGAATGCTATTTTTAAATCAGATTTTCCGAGAACAACTGCTGCTTAAAATACATGTATAAATAGCAATCCCCAAAGCCTGGCAATGGTAGTCTCCTCCTGAACCAACAACTTCCAAAAAGTCTGTAGAAGGCATCAGATTCCCTGATACCTTTCACATTGATACAAAAAGAATCTCACACACATTCACAGGCAAAGCAGCTATTTAGGATTTGTGCCTCACCACTGAGAACGAGCTCTGGCCCACAGTGCCCAAGCATGCCGGAAATACATCTCTCAAACACGTGAATATTTTATTATCCCATGACAAGGCCTCCACTCTCGTCACCCTGGAGCATGGGGGATGCTGCCAGCTCTCCTCCCAGAGCTGGCTGTCAGTCCCCCAGCACTTGCCAGCTCTCAGCACCATCACCCCTCTGCTGCCAGGATGGAGGCAGCAAAGTCTAAAGAGATGGCAAGCATGAAGCAGGTCCACCTCAGTGGACATTTGATGACACTTTGCAATTAGGATTCTCTAATTCAATCTCTTTGTTCTCTGAGTGCTACATGGGTAAAGATGCTCTCCTTGCATGAATTGCCACCTGCTCCCTGCAGTGCATCAAGAAAGCAGCTTCAAACCAAAGCAGCCTCACCTTCTTTCTTGTTTTGCTAAAGTGATTCAGGATTTCAGGTTGTCAATACTTTTTATTGAAAGAAATCAAGAGAAGGACCTAAAGAGGTAATGTTCCAGGGATCCAGGCATTGTGAGGGAGGTGCTGGATGCCCAGCCAGCAGTGGGATCACCTGCTCCATGGGAAGGTCCATGCTGCATCTGAGGAGGGAGGAATGGGATGCCTGAAGGCTGAGAGCATTTAGTGAGAAGCTGAATGAATGAAAACACCCTGCACTTCATTGCTCTTGTGCCAATTCCTGACCACTGGCACAAGAACTACCTGGCATGGTAAACACCTCTCACCTCCCTGATGGGATTTTTCTAAATGTGAGTACTGCAAAGGCTGTTCCCATTGCTTTTCTTTCCCCTGCCGTGCTGCAACTTTACCCCTTTGTTTGACTTTGCAACAGAAATTAACAAAAATGTGATGCTGGTAGTGCTGCTTTGCTGATGTGACTCAGGGTCTTCAATCTAGTGATAACTTCTCTAGTGTTGTTTGTAATTTGGAGGCCAACCCTGTCCAAACCCAGCACAAAAAAAATCCAAGATATTTTGTAATTAATATAATTTATTCAAGTGAAACATTAGACCACAGGGGTTTATTTATTCCAGTAAAGTCTGCCTCTTTTCTCCATTTCTAAACTGTATAAAAACTGAGATGTTTTAAAACAAATATATAACCTACTCATCACTGCTGGCAAACATCCACCAAAATCCAAATTTACTCTTGGAACAAACATACAAATGACCCATTCCCAAAGGATGGTGTAGCTTTAATTAGTCCATTTTTTTTAGTATTTTACAGTACATATTTTCCAAAAGCCACTGTCCATCTTGTAACCTTTAAATTTCCAGGGAATGATCATGAGCTAGAAGCCATTTACCTAAGCTCAGAAACTTGGATTTTTCCCCAGTGTGTCTAGTGAAGACTGGGCAGGGTCCCACACAGTTCCTTTAGGGCACAGTTTGTTCTTTTCCAAGCACTTCCAGGAGACATTCACCATGACTGGAAAGAGCAACAAGCCTCAGTAAAATATCTTTTCCCAGGGTATTTCCTTGGCCATCAAAAGCTCCACCACAAAGCTGCCTCCCAGCATCCCAAACGTTTTCTTCTCAACTAAACTGTTCAGAGGTCACTTTATCTCTTCCTTAGAGAGGAAGAAAGTGGAAAGAGAGAAAAATACATAAGCTACAAGGACTGTCAGTGGCTAAGGGCCAACTTGTTGAGATGTGCAATAGAAAATTTGTCTCATAAAATCATATTGGCCATAGAGAGAAACTATAAAACCTTAGTAGACTTCCCTGAGCACCCTGCCTCACTGTGCTTTTATTTTCCCCATCACAGTACACAGCTGCACTTCAGCCCCACATAGGGAACATTTAAACCAATTTCAGTGATGATTTCTGTTGGCTGAGGTTTATGTTTTATAAGTTTTTTTAATCTCCACAGTCAACTGCTTATGGAAGAGACCACATTACTCAAACCACAAGGATTAAAGTATTAAATTTAAAATATTCCCGACTGACACACATGGGAGTTTTCTTTGTTTTATCCAGGCAGGTTCCAGTCCATTTCCAGTTGTTTTTCTACTCACCTTTTTTTTTTTGTATAACTCTTCCTTACTTTATAGGATGCAGGGCACAAATATAAAACCTTTCATGCAAAGTAAGACAGCCTTGAAGGTTTTTTCCACCCCAGATACCCCAGCAGTGTGGCAGGAGGGAGACAGAGGAGGGGAGGAGATATGAACAAGAGGATGGCATTTCCAGGATCACTCCCACCTTCCCCATTTTCAGTGAAAACTTCAGGGTCTTTGGTTACCCACAGTTTCAGAATAGAAATGCCATGAATGAAAGCACATATGCTTTTCCAACCTGCTCTAATAAGCAGCTAGGAGGTAACTACCTTTGCTGGTTGGGGACTGAGTTCCCAAAGTATCTTCCCGTACTCCAGGCAAAGAAACAATTTTGCTGTCATTGTTCCTGCAGCAGAGTTCACAAGAAAGATGCTCACCAAGCCTCCTCAGTGTGAGCTGGATTTTGTACTTTTTATGATGCTGTCTTCATTTCAAATAAAAAACATTTTAGCCGAAAACACGGAGCTGTTCTTTGTGTCTAGAAAACATAATGCTACAGCATTTTCTTTGACTCTAAATGTACACATATAAATACCTTTACCAGGCACTCAGCACATGCTATTGTTCCTGCCACAGCAGCACAAACTGCCTCAGATTTGAACCTTGGAAGCCAGGGAGATGTGAAGTGGATAGAGAAAAGGAGAATATTTCTCTCCAGCTGACAACTCAAGGTTATTTCTGAAGTAAATAACGTGTTGCTAAAGAGGTTTCTTTCTCTTTTCTGATAATAAAGTTGCAGCATGCTGAATTTGACTGCTTCTCATTACAGCAGAGCTGAACAGGTCAGAGGGTGGGCAGGTTCAATTTGTTGTTTTGGTGTGCAAGTGCCAAAGAGCTTTTTTCTCTTGTGCTGAGGGAGTTAAACCTTCAACCTCCACAAGTGCAGACCACACGGTTTGGCAGGAGGCAGAGGAATTCTCCAAGCTTCCCTTCACACAAAGCATCTCCTCATTTCCATGAGTTATAAAAGTTGGAAAGAAAGACTGATGTTCAAAATTCCAAAGCTCCAAGAGCCTTTACAGCTTTAAATGATGGAGAGAAGCACTCAGAGTCAGTGTTATCTCTGCTGCAACAGCACAGCTGTGACAGACTCTTCAAGCTTGGCTGAGACCAGCTGAAGACCCCAGGCCCTGTTTTGAGCAGTTGGGCAGCATCTGACTGACTGACATACATCATTTACTGATGTCCAGAGCCACAGAACAATTTTTATTTTGCACCTTACAGGCTTTTCCTGTAAAAGGAGGAATATATAACCCTTCAGGTTGTGGTGTCGTGTCACCCCCTTCACAGCAAACAGTGCCAAGAAGGAAATAAAGGTGAATATTTATCTCTGAGATCAGTCAGTAGAGGCACAGAGTGACAAGAGAGCATTGCACATGCAGAAAGGTCTCTTGTGAAGGAGTTTGCATTGCTTTTTCTCATTTTCTGAAGATTTTTTAGTTACTAACGAAAAAGAAAATGAGAATTAACCTGGTTGATTGACTTTTCCATCTAAGTCTGAGTCCCAGCCCTCCAAGTGGGTAAACAATAGTGCAGAAGCACAGGTGGGCTGCTTCAATGGCTCACTGACTTGGGAGGGGGTGGTCCTGCAGTGTCCACCCCATGACTTCTTTCCTCTCATTCTCCTGTTGCCTGAGCTGCCCTGGTCCACGGAGGATCTCTTGCTGATCTCACACACCCAGCAGAAAATTGAGCTGGTTAATTTACAGATACACATCAATATTTGGGGGTTTCTAGATGAGTGGCTCGAGCAGGCTCTGGGTCTGCCAGCAGCAGCAACAGCAGCAACAACAGAAGTCAGTTCAAACCTATTGGTAATCCATACAGAAAAGATTCTGTTAGATTGGCTAACAGAGACAGGAGTGGAAGGTGAGAAAAACAGGTCCACAAGGACTTAAACCACTGGCTAAAAGTGGATTCCCCCCTCCTAGCAGGCAGCTCTCTCTTCCACCACACACCAACACCTGGCCCTGTGATGTGACTCACTCAACAAAGCCTGGTGCCAGCTCCAGCCTGGAAGGGGCCTGGAACCCTGCAGTGGGATAACTGCACCAAATTTCCCCACCAGGGGAAAAGGCAGAATTGCCCTCTCCTGGGAAAGCAGTGAGATTTTCTGTGCAATGCAGGGCTGATATCTCATCTGGGAGGTCCTATCTGAGGGAAGAGGGACAGAGAGCAGTGCAGCCACGAGGCCACCACAGCCCTGTATTGTGGGTGCTGCTACAGCCCTGCCCAGAGTCACCTGTGGGCCTGATATTTCTGAGTCTGTAAGGTTTTCAGCCTGTCAGTGGCTGATTTTCTTCCCAAGGGCAGATTTCTTGAGAGAATTTTCTTTCAAAGACAGTTCCTGTAAATAACTATTTTCTTCTCATAATATTTCTAAGTTCTCATAATAACCTCTCTTGTTTCTGTTACTTAACCAATGGAGAGAGGTGTCAATCCTATGGACCAGTGATAAACCTTTTTAGCACAGCATATTATAAAAAGGCTGGATGAATTGTAAATAAAGCCTTCTGATTCTCTTCTGCCTTCTGACTAAAATCAAGCATCTTTATTTCATGTCCAATTGTGACAGTCACCAAGACAGGCTTCTGACATCTGGGCTTCCCTCCCTGCCAGTCCCAGCCCTTTGCTCCAGCACTGGAGGGGGTGAAGGACTTTGCTGTTAGAAAAAGGTCAAATCAGGAATGGCTATTAAATTTACAGATAACAATGAAATGGAGAAAGGCAGGATCACTGGAGGTCAAAGATGTGGAATGAGCAATTCCTTACTGAATTTTTTTAGAACACTCCTAGGCTGCATGGGAAAAACAATTAAGTGGTCTACTTATGGCATCTAATGTTTTAAGTTTGCTTTAATAGCCCTTTAGATCATTATGATCAGTGCTGCAAGTGCATAAATATCCCCATCTCTTCAACATTTTCTTCTTGACAGGTTAGTTTTCTACCCACAGAGATATTGATGAGACACTTTTGTGCTCCAGATATGTGCATTTTTCTGCATTTTCAAATAGGAACCACCATTATCTTTTTGCAAGCTGAATATTTTTTATACATCATTTACTAGTGACTAATGTGTGCTTCAGCCATGGGCTCCAAGGACTGTCATTTATCTTCCATAATGACCACAAGTTCTTAAAAAACCAGGAACACACTGGCTGTAAAAGATGATCACAGAAGACTTTTAGTTAGAGCCCAGGGAAACAGAGCAAAATGCGTATTTTGCTTTGAAAACAACAAAGAAAACTCTTACTTCGCTTGTATGAAATGCAATACAAAATAAAAGAAGGTTTCAAATAACACCAAAATATACAGAGCATTTTTCTGTTCCTGAATTCAGCTTGTCATCTGAAAAAACCCCAATGTAACTCCAGTGAAAATCAAAAGCAGTCTACAACACTAAACTTTCTAGTGCTCTGACTGCCTGGGATTTCTTACTGTCACTGAATATTTTCTATACCAATGTTATAAGCAATTAGATTTGTATGTTATACTTAGGAGAAAACCACTGCAGCCACAGGACACAAAGTACTAAAGTTGAGCCAATGCTTCCAAATGAAAGCAAACTGGATGCAGTTTTCATGAAGATACATCTTCAGCAGAATATGCATCCTTTAAAGCAGTCAGATCAGCCATACAGTCTTTCAGTGCTCTGCCTTGCAGCAGCTGGCCAAGTTTGTGCCAGAGCATGCTGCCACATCTCCTGGATGGAAGGTGACAGGCAAGGTTAAACATGAGCAAGAGTGACAGTACTGCAAGCAGAGCTCACCCTTCAGGCCACACAAGCTGAATTTTGGGAACCCTGCCCACGCTATGCCAGTCAGAATGCTCAAGAAACAAATCCTGGGCAGTTCCACGGGTGGCAGAAAGCTTTTGGGTCCTCACAAACACATTGTATTTCCAGCTGTTGTCTGAGTCATTCACAGTGACAATATGAGCTCATTTTTCACGTGTTTCTAATGATTTCAAATGCTCTGCTTGACCTTGATTTTCATGGGAAGGAAGCTCAGTGCTTGTTTGGATGTCTTCTCATAAGCATTTCCTCTTCTACAGTTTTACTGGCAGCTCAACAAATATTTTCCCTAGTGCCAAATAAGTTCCAGCTACACAACAATTTTTCCACATGCTTTCAGCTGCAATGAAACAGCTTTATCTCCATTCTGTGTCTTGGGGTTGAGTTATTTTTTAGTATCTTTCCTCCTATTAATAAAAAGCAATGGAGTGATAAATGTGTGTTTTACTCACTACACCTCACTGTGCAAGTGTCTTGCTGCTTCCAAGGGCTCAGCCAGCTCCTGCTTCATGCAGGGTCTACTCAGCCTCCTCCTGTCAGCATCAAAACCTGCTAAAAGCATAATCCCCAAATCCCTTTGTCAGTGCCATCACCAGGTGAAGGTTCTTTGGAGGGAGAGACCAGAGCCAAAATAACAGAAAACTCTTTCACTTCCTTGGAGACATTACCCTTTAGTAATATTCACAGAAAGGCAGCATGTCTTTCCCTGTCAGATGTGCTTATAATCAGTAGTGTTATAAATAATATTGACATCAGATTATTATAAAAATTGTCTAACTTTACCTGTGTAAACTTGGCCAATATCTGGTTTCAAGTGCCTCACAGTTTGATTTGGTACCAGATTCCAGCTGATTGTTGATATCCGTAAATTCTCACCCTTTCCAGCTTTCCAAGCCTGTCCACTGGAGAAATGTGTCTGATAAAGACTCTTTTTTTTCCTACGTACACAGACAACATTCATTGCTTTGGGGTGCAGAGGTCCACAGCAGCAGGTTAAGATGGACATTTTCTAAGCTATTTGTAATTCAGAATGATTCATTTACAGATTATATACCCACAATATCTGTAAGAGATCAAAGGGATCTGATTTTTAGAGTCTGAGAATTTGGGAGGTGAAGATCATGGCAATTCAGTGTCCCTGAAATAAACTTTTCCCATCTTTAAAAGTTACTGATTGGAAAATGTAATTGCAGTGAAGCATGTGTTCATATCAGAGCTCGTGAGTGTGTTTGCCCAGGTGTGCTCCTCCAAAATACAGTGACTGATAAAGATAGATGGCTTTTGACAAGGAACATCAGTCATTTTCAGAAATTTGATGGGGCAACTGTGTGCAAATGGCTTTGCATGAGCCCAACAAATGCTGAGCTTGGAGAATATCCTCGTCTCCTTGTGCATTTTGTAGCATCAGTAACATGTGCCTTGGGAGCATTTAATCCATAGTATCAACAGTATTTATGGTGTCTGGAGTTTTACATGGCTAAAGTAATTACTATGATAAATGCCAGCAATATTTTAAAATTAACACTGAACTTTCTTTCCATTTAGAAGCAGAAGACACTTAATTGGCAAAGATGGGATTACAGTAAATCCTTTTGCTGTTTAGGATCTGCTTTTGCATAGATAATGCACAGAGGGAACAGTACTTTCATCCTGAAGTCAGTTGGTTTTCTTGATTTCTGGAGTGCTGTAGTGGCCAAAAGATCAGGTTTGGTGACTTCTCCTTGTTCCCCTCTTCAGTGATTTCAGCTTCATCTTTTCCTCATAGTAGAAGAGTCAAGAAGTCTTTGCCTCAGAGTGTTGCCTACAGCTTAGCTGCCAGATAGAGAAGTCCCACTCCATCTACTCTTCCTCTGCAGTAACATCACACAACCAACAACAACAGAGAAATTCAAGGATGGTCCCCAGTTTCCTCCAAGCCACTTCCAAAGCACTTGAGTGTAGACCTAACTCAAAACAAATAGGGTTCTTATCACCCAGAGGTCACCAGAGGATTGGGACAATTCCCTGGCACCTTGGAAGCTATCACCACCATCAGTGAAAGAGCCTGACTGCTCCAAAGGAGTAAGTTCAGCCTCTGCCAGGACTGCTATGGTGCTGCAACAGATCACATACCTCTGTCTTCTTTTTCCCATTCTCCCAGCTATGTCTTCCTACTTCTTTGTGGCTGGGTGGGTTTCCTTGTTGGACTGACTGAACTCACGATCCTGGCAGAAATAATTCAGAAAAGAAGTTGCATTGGTTCATGCAAAGGTCAGGCTGGCAGACCAGGTCTGCTGCTGGGCTGCAGGTAGGGGTGAGGAGGAAAGGAAGAGAGAAGAATAAGGGAAAGGTCTTTTTTTAGTGAGACTTAATAATTGGGTCAGCTTGACCGTGATGTGTGATGGAATGCCCTCCACTGGGGAAAGGAAATTTCTGTTTCAGAGAACAGCCAAGGAATACAAGTCTTTTCCACCTTCATGATTTCCAATCTACTGTGAAGTCAAATGAGCTAAGAACTATTTTTTAGCAGTAAGATAATTTTGGGGAATACTCGATTATCTCTGCAAAAGGTACAGATATTTATGCTGCAAAGGCAGAACAGAGAACTCTTCACTGCTCTTAGTTCATCTCTTTCCAGGAATATCTACACCTGCTTAACTTCTAGGAAGAAAAAAAAAAGAAAAAAAAGAAACAAATATTAAAAAAATGGTTTCTTTCTTTTGTCAAACACTTGATCCTGCCTTTAGTACATCCCTGTCCCATCCTTTAGAGTCGCAGCCTGTAGGCACAAAATCCCTTACAATCAGGGGAGTATTGCTGACATAAAAACTGCATTACAAAGTGAATATTAAATTGTATAGAGGGATAATATCCACACTCCCCTCTTTACCAACAGTGTATAAAAGGAGCCCATCTCTCACAGGTTTGTCAAAGGCTATAGTTCATGCCTGGGAGAAAATTACAGGGTAGTTTTTATAGCAATTCAGGAAAGGGATCCTCACTTTGCAAATAAAACACAGCACACCCATGCAACATTTTACAGCAGCCTCAGCTCCTGCAGAGTCATCAACAGGCTACAGGTCTCCTGTGGGTTCCTGCATGGAACAACTTCAGCCCATGGGAGAAGGCAGGCTGCAAAAAGAGGGAGAAGGCAGGGAATGGACATGACATTAGCCATGTCCATCCCCTGACCTCACTCTCCGGAGTGCCTGAGCTCAACCAAGGTTTTTAAACACAGAGCAGGTTAAGTTACAGACCATGCTTTCTACTCATTGTCCTCCATCCCTGAGCCCTGCTCACATCCCCTGATATTGTTAATAAAGATCTGTTAAGATTTGCTAATAAAGATCTGTCTGTGCTGTTTCAAAATGAGTGAAACTCCAGTTGAATGGAGTCAGCAGATACCTGATATATATTCAGATACAAGGTCTTCATTTAACCTGAACAAAAAACTGCAGGGCCTTTCTCCCTTTTCCTCAGAAATTACTCCTGTTTTGCATTCCAAAACACTTGTCACCCTGGTGAATATTAATTAAAACTTGCAATTAATTAAAATGTCAATTAATTCCTTTATTTTATTCTTCAGGGTAATCTTGTATTCTGTGCAAGAGAGAACATCGACTGAGCTTAACAGAATGAAATAGAAAAATTTCAGTGTAAGTGCTGCTCTGTGGATCACTGGAAGAAGTGATTGTCTGGCCCAGGGACAGAGAGAGGTTTAGGGAGTGCATCCATGACAGCAGACAGACCAGCACACTGCAACAGTCTGGGGACCAACTATGGCTAGTTTACAAATTCCAGCTCTGATTTTATGAGCACTCTGTGCATTCATGAGCTGGGATGGTCATTGGTTATAGGCTCACAGCTTATCCCAGAGGGATGGGATTGCAACTCGCTGCCCATCTCTGAAACAGAAGATGGTCAGGACCATGACAGCTGTGCTGTAGCAGAGCAACATCTGTTTATGGCCTCAGCAAAACTATTTTTTCTAGTCCTAAACGCTACCAGGGTAGAAACCAAGCAGGAAACCACCATTTTGGCCACAGTGATCACAAGGCAAGAAGGCGGTAGGAACTGAAACTACAGATTTTTTTGTTTTCCACTGGAGCTGAAAACTTTTTGAATCAAGGAAAACATGAATGAATGTGGGGAAAGACTGCAAGAGTCAGCAGAAGGGCAGTAGTTACTCCAAAAAGCAAAAGAGTTAGTTTGGGGGTAGCCAACAGCTTTGCTCTGTGGTATAGACTTATCCCAGGTGTTGCTGAAACAAAAAAAAAAATTGGTATGTTTGCAAATGGAAATTAAAAAGAAATTAACTTTCTGTCCAGATTTTCACCATGAGAATCAAATTGTTCATGTATTAATATGAGAATTCTGATCAATCCCTTCCACAGACACTACAGCTAATCTTTAACTTGTTTTGAAAGGAGAAAACAAATCACAGCATTAGCCGTGGGAGTTTAATAGCAAACAGATGAAAATTCCCATACGTGTAAAATCAACATATTGACATTTTGTTTACCTAGAATTGTTGATCTTCTACTCTGTAATTGTTTAATTTCCTTGCAAAGTTTCTCAGAAACCACAGTTATTGTGTCTTGCTTCCTCCTCTTCCTCTCCGGGGGCAGGTCTTTCAAAATCAAGGTAAACAATGAATTTGCACAGCATCCTCAGCAGACACAATGAAAACATGATGAAATGCTGCTCTGTAAACCTTTCCTGTCAGCTCACATGGATGATACTTTTGACAGACCTGAACTGCTTTCTAAAATGTGCATTTGCCTTTAATAATAAGTGACCACAACATGCAGTGCAATATAAACACAGCCTTTCCTTCTCTGTTTTGTGTTTTGCTACACCATTTTTCTGAATCCAGTTACATCATCACCAAAACCAGGATTTCTTGCCAAAAAAAGTCAGCAATGTGAATGTTGTATCTAAGCAAGTAACCTTGGCTCTGTCTGCAGGCACAGAAACATTTTTAAGACATCACTCATCTCATCCCAAAATAGATTATATCAATGTTGGTCTTAAATATCTTCTTTCCATTCACTGTGGCTTTTCATGACCAGTTCTGAGGAAGACACAGACGGGCAGGTGTCAGACAACTTTTTCTAAGAGTCTTTACTGGACAGAGAAAATCCAGGAACCAGCTTCATTTTTGCTTTTGAATTTGCATATGTCATGCCAGTTCTCTAATGGCTGGGCTTCCCACAATACAGAACATTAATTTGAGTAAAAATCCATAGTTACTTTTCTTTATGATCGTTTTGGCTTTTATTCAAAAAATGCAGACATAAAAATAATCTGAGGTTTCTAAGGTGGTTTGTTCTCAAATTCAGACTGTCCAACGATGTGGTTACAGGTCAGCAAGCAGAAATTTTGTTGGGTTTGTCCATGTACGATTTCACTCAGGAATTACTTTCATCTCACAAAGAAACAAAGGGGCCTCGTCCCAAAGACCACCAGTGAGTTTCTCTTAGCAAGACCAGCTCTGTATATTTCCAGATAAGAAAGAGAGATGTAAGATGCACTTACAAATGGTGACTTTTTAACTTTCAAAGCCTGGAATGGGAGATCTGCTCCAACCAGCACTGCTGCTGAGAAAGCCACGTAAAACTGGACTACATTAGGTGCTTCTTCTGAGTTTTATTGGCTGAGCATTCACAGTTGTTGTATTTAAAATTCCAGCTGGGATATCAAAGGATTTCGGGAGCAGCTAGCCCTGTGGATTGGCTGGCAGATCCTTCTGCATATACCCAGAGGCATAATGCACATCTCGCATACAAAAATGCGGTATTTGCAACTTGTGCCACAATTTACATCAATTTACAGCAAGTTGGAGGCCAAGGCATCTGGAGATTACTGGAGTGCAGTTCAGGCTGTGTGTTCCTTTTGCTGTCACCTCTAAGCAGTCTCTGTCCCCACAGGTTTCTTTCCTGCCCTTTTGAGACAATCCACCCTGACAATGCCCATGAAATAGTAGGAAAGCAAAGAATGGATTGTCTTGACAGAACTCTTTAAATAAAGTCAATTGACTGGAAAAGTGAATATCTGCCTAAGGCTCCTCACTCTGGAAGGACCCAGACTACTTTGATGCACATCCTTATCACAGAATTTGCCCAAGCTTCCTCCTGTGATAGCAAAAAACTACTGTAATTGGGGAGGGCAGAGCAGCAGATTAGCACACAGCACACTGAATAACATCCCAGCATCTGCTGTCACAGATTTGCTGACAGCTGTTTCTGCAGAGTAACTGGAAATCTGATGATCCAAAACATGAAATTTCTTGTTATCTGTGCAAGGGCAAGTGCCAGCCTCTAATATGACCCTAAACGACAATCTGCAGTTTTGAGTAAATGCTGCCAGCTTCACCTGGACACTTCTTCAGCACCTCCCCAGGAACACACAGCTGGATACATCTGCACCAGGGCTGCCTCCTACAAGGTGACAATTCTAGCAGCCTTCCAATACCAAGAGGCACTAAAAAAGAACCAGAGACAGACTTTTGACAAGGCCATGGAATGATGGAACAAGAGGTAATGGCTTTAAACTGACAGAGTAGGTTTAGATTAGATAGTAGGAAAACAAATTCTTTACTGTAAGGGTGGTGAGAAACTGGCAGATTTTTCTGAGGGATGCCGTGGATGCTTCATCCCTGGAAATACTCAAGGGATGTCCCTAGACATGGCAGAGTGTGCTGGAATTAGAAGGTCCCTTCCAACCCACACCATTTTAAGATTCTAGGATAGATGGAGAGGCACTTTTGGTCCCCCAAGGGTTGTTTTTTCATACTTCATGTTTTAATTCTTTTTGAAGCTTCAGAGAGGATCCAGGTTGAAGACTTTTAACAGAGTGAACACAGGAAAGATGTGATTGATGAGGAGACTTCATAAAGGTTCTGAAGCCTCTGGAATATTTACAAAACCTTTCCTTTCACTGACTCCTGGGCAGCATGGGTGGGAATAAGTCAGTGTACTCTCTCCTTATTGAACCCATGTCCACTCAGACTGCCAGGGACAGTGGAATTAAGCACAAACCTACAGTTGGATTTATTTTCCAGTGGAGACCCACTGTCGCAGGCTCTCAGAGGGTGTGTGTGAGCAGGGATGGAAACCAGACACAGAGCTGTGTGGAGAAGATTGAATTCTCTTCCCCCCAGCCAGATTTAGCAGAGATGTGCTCATGGAGTTTACCAGGGCATTAGTTCTGTCAAACACTTCCTTTCTCAGGAGCCCATTCCTCTGCTGAGACCCAGGAATAGCGGTGGCTATAACTTATTTCAACTTCAATGGTGAAGAATGAGAGCAGGGCAAAACTCTAAAGATTTTCCCTTAACTGGCATTTTAAAATGCCAATTAAAATGCCTGCTCTTACTGTAAATGTATTCCTACAAATACAAATAAATAGGAGAGCCAACCCTAATAACAACTGGGCACCTTTGCAAATCACAGTTCTCTGCATGGCAGCCCACAATCAGCAGCAACCCCAGACACTGTGAAATCCTGTCTACAGGCATTACTGAACAGGCCCATTAAACACAATTCTCATTCTTGTTTTCACAGATTAGTGAGAAGCTGCCATGCCCTGATGCTATTTTATAGCCAGGTAACACCAAGGGAAAAGCACAAATTCCTTCTATGGTGGATGAAGTGGGCCCTGACAACTGCAATCATGTGTGACACTTTAAAACACAAAAATCCTAAGGAAAAACATCTAAGATCCACAAAGAGCAGTATTAAAAATTACCAAGCACTGTTGCAGTGGGTCTGTCAGATGGACGGACAATGGGACTATTTCTGCTCTTGGTGTTTTGCCAGTTAAGGCCACAGTTCTTAGAGCTACCTATTTCCACAGTGCTGTAAATTTTGGATTTGTTACTATTAATTGCTCCAAATGCAATTTTAACAAACAGGTTGATGCCACAGGAACTTCTAAGTGTGGTTTTAAAGACAGGATTTGCATGTTACAGATCCAGTTTATGTTTCTTCAGGACACACCTCTAGGATGGAGGCTGCCAGTGCCCTGTCACCTGGTGGCTTTGTTTCCCCAAACACATTAGCTCCTGTCAACAAGGCAAATCTGACTCTGCCTGACTGCATTATCCATGAAAACTTCTGTCCTCATGACATTTACAATACATCCAATTGATGCAGAAGAGACACCAAGCATGCTACTTTGTTGCTGCAACAGGTGCTAATTTCAGAAGTCTAAACACTGATTTTAGAAGTCAAATGCATGAGACTGATGTATTAAAGCCTGTTTTTCACAGACAAAAAAAACCCCAACAACAACAAAACAAAATTAGAAAACAAAAATAAACCCCCAAACAAATAAAAGCATTTCAGGTGCCTGGGTGTCCATGCTATCTTTGCATTCACAGGCATATTTCCCATTCCCTCCTTTTGCCAACTCTCCAGACTTTGCAGGGGTATGAGGTGTGCAACAAAACAACTCACAGAGGTGTCTCCTTCAAAAAAAAAAAAGAACTAAAAGACAGAAGGAAAGTACATTTCATGATTCTCTTATAGAAATCATCACTATCTCCAACACACCTGAATATTTCCCATTCGTGTTCACATTATAGCAATGGCAGCACTGCCCAGCTCACAAGCTCCACGTGGCCCACACAGGAGCAGGTCCTTGCAAGGTGGATGATGTGGTTCTCTGCATGGACCTCCTCCTGTGGCCTTACAGTGACAGGGTGACACGTGCAACACGTGCTACAAGTGACTTGGGGAATGGGTCCCGTGGCCACCGTCACTGCAGAGCTCGGTTCCAAAGCTCTCACAGCACATGGCTCACTTCAAGAACACAACAGAAGAGGATAAGACAGCTGAGAGTATTGGGATGGTGATGCAGAATCACACAATCACAGACTGGATCAAACTGGAGGGGACTACAGGAGGCCACCTAGTCCAGCCTCTCTGCTCAAGGGTCATCCCAGAGCACACGACACAGGATTACATCCAGACAGTTCTGGGATCTCTCCAGTGAAGGACACTCCACACCCTCCTTGGGCAGTCTGTTCCCATCCACGGTCACCTGCATAGGAAACTTCTTCCTCATATTCAGGTGGGACTTCCTGTGCATCAGTTTCTGCCCATTGCCTCTTGCCCTATTGCAAGCCTGAGCAGAGCCTGGTCCATCATCTGATACATCCCTTCAGATACTGATAAACATTGATGAGGTCCCCTCTCAGTCATCTCCTCTTGAGACTGAGCAGGCCCAGCTCTCTCAGCCTTTCCTCCTAAGAGAAATGCTCCACTCCATCATCTTTGTTGCCTTCCCCTGGATCCTCACCCCACACAAGAGGAGAGTTTGCAGAGTTTGTAGTCTCTGCTGTTTCCTGGGTCTGGCTCACTGTAAACTGAATCATAAAATCCTAACATTTTAGAGTATCCCAAGGTGGAAGGGATCCAAAGGGACCACTGAAGTCCAATCCAACTGGGCTAATATCCCACAGCAGTGGGGGATTTCAGATTTCACAGATAAATCTGTTGGAAGTGTTATGCAAACATAAGGATATATTCCTGATACAATTAAGATCTGACCTCAGAAGCAGAGCAGTACAGAAGAAGTCATCATTAACATCACATACCTCACACTGTAATTAGTCCCCCCACACAGGTTAATGTTTGAATTTCTCAGCCTGGACAGCGACTTTTTAAATTTCAGCAAAACATATTTCACTTCATGAGTTTATTACAGTAATTATTTTTGTTATTTCACATTTTTAGTGCTCTGTAATTAATCTAGGAGCTGTGAAAGAGTTACAGCACAGCACCTCATGCCTTTGCGTTCTTAACTGGGAGCCCAAAGGCCATGTGCTACTGAATGTGGGAAGCATGAATTTACTGGGCATTAAATGATACCCTTGTGTGTCTTGTTGACAAGATAAACCAGATCACAAAGCAGAACTTTTCAGGACTAAGGGTAAAAACCTGCACTGATCCCTGGACAGAACTCTGGATCACTGCACAGAGTCAGAATGTACTAAAGGGGTACTACTGCTTCTCTGCTACCCCAGAACCATTACCACAAACTCCTGTTTTATGCTTTTTTCAGTGGTATACACAAAATACTTTGTGGAAGAAAAGTCATGAAGTTTCAATATGCCAGATTTTATTTATTGAGCTCTCTGTCTTCCCATCACAAACTGAGAGTGGCCCTGGCCATCCACTTGGGAGGAACATAGTGGCAATCTTTCCAGCTGGGAAGTTAAACTGATTTTCTAATCACAATCTCACAGACCTGACAGAAGCCAAAGGAAATGTAATTCTAAGGCACATGGACACTTAAATCCCATTTTAAGCACGATTAAGGTTTAAGTGTCTGAGTCTCACTGGCTTTCACAGGCAGTTGGGGTTCAGGATCCTGACAGAGTGACCATCACTTTATGTGTTCCCCTTTAACTTATGCAGCTAGGGGTGTGTTTAGCCATATTAATAAAAGGTATACTTTATCCCATTGATTTAGGATGATGCATCTCAGTTTCCAAATCAAATCAATGCTTAATGCTTCAGCTTGATGACTTTGCAAAGGTTAGAAGTAATGCAAACTGACCCTCTGTGCTTTAACCCTTATCTCATGTGGATACAATCACACACTTTACACATCTTTCAGAGGGACCTGTGTTCATATATTTTATTTTAGATTTGTCCCAGTTAAGAGCGCTAACACACTCAGACAGACCCTGGATTCCCATGGTCCCAGCAACATTCTTTCCACACCCCTGGGTATCCAAATCACAGCTTGGAAATGAGGCTAAGCCTCCTGGCTGAGCTAAGAAGAAAGTCATTATATTGCTCTGAATAAAATGAAAAATAACATTAAAAAGGGGATGGGGTGGGGGACCAACTCCTCTGAAGTTTTGGCCACTTGTGTAAATGTGAAGCCAAATTTCATTGCTCTGTGATTAACCGCAAATTTTTGCTGCAAAGGTCAGCAGCATCTGGGAGCAGCATCTCCATAACCCACAGAGGCAGTGCAGGGATCACCAGGATCCCTTCCAGGCAAACAGCCTTGCCCATGTGCAGAGCTGCAAGAATCCTCCTCCCCATCTCTAGGTAATTTCAGCCTTGCCTTGAAAAAACCCAAGACAAAAACCCCACATTAAACCCAGGTCTTGTCCCTTCACTGAGCCTCAGCACGTGGCTGCCAACACTCCTCACCACAGAGCTGAGTTTGTGGCTTTGGGAAAAAAAACACGTCATTTATGCTCCTATGAAGTATCCCTGTTTTATATATGATGCATCCAGACCAATCAATCTTCTATCTTGGTGGCCTGTTTAGAGACTTAGGGAGCTGGCATTGATTAAATGCCTATAATAGAGAGCATTAATTTACCCGTCAGTGGGAAAATCACCATTGTAAATTGTCCCGGTCGGTTTGTGTTTCACCAAACGATGTGCAGCATGTTCTGGGGGTGTGCTGGACTGCTCCTCTACATAAAGCACACTCAATTAGCAGCACCAGCATTGCTTCAGCAGCACCAGCACTGCTTCAGCCAGCCATGGGCAAAGGTCTGGGTTTGATTCTGCTGCCCTCTTTGGGATTTGTGCCTGGGACTCCACAGTCCAATAACAGATTAAGTGCAAGATCACTCAGTATCTGAAGACCCATAGGGAGACTATACCATACCATGGGACTGGGGAAAAAATCAGCATATTCCATCCTTTTGCTTATGATGCTACACTGTTTGAAACAGTAATGGGGAGAAAAATATTCTGTGTTTTTGGAACTGCTGAAAGTCCCTTCATCTGTTGAGTTTATGGTCCCAGCTGAAATATCACATATTATGCCCTTGGAGCATGAGGAAGTAGATCACAGTGGTGTAAGGGGAGGCAGGAATGAGTTTCTCTTGAGCAGTGAAGCAACATTAGATTTGCATTGCTCTAATAAAATAATGTTCAGACTCAGACTGTAGGTAGCCATCTCAAGAGGAGGTGTCCAGATCCTTATTTGGCTGTACAGGAGGGCATGAGGGTGAGAGAGGAATCAGCTGAGTGAGGAATAACTGGTTTTGGCAGAAGGAGAAGCAAGGAATTGCCCTCTATAGGTGACCCAGACCACTGAGGACAGAGATGCTCAGAAGCAGTGTTGGGGGAGAGGGGAGGAGAATGAATGAACCATGGCAGAAAGGAAGAGGTGATGAGCAAAGGAAAAGCTCCAGCTGCTTAAAACTCTCACCCTGAGCCTCTGTCCAGGAAGGTTCATGCCCCCTGTGGCACTCGTGACACTCTCCAGCTGCTGCAGTCCAACCCCCTCATCCCCAGCCACAAAACTGCCACAGCAGCCCCTGGATTGCAAACCTCCATCTCTCAAATCAGTAAATATAAAAAAAAAACACGAGGCCGAATTCATCCTCTTTTTATTTTCCAGATATCCACAGAAGGAAGGGATATTCTTCCTGTAAGCAAAATGGATTTTTCCTGTCTCAGTTTTTCCTTTACAAATGCAATGACTTCAGACCCATCATTGTTTCTCTTCCCAGCCTGACACCACAAGTGTTGCTTCCCCAAGCCCACCAGCACTTCCCACCCTCAGGCATGCAGGAGCTGTGAGGGCTCGAGGTTTTGGGATTGCAGGAGTAAATTTAGTTCATCCAGACCTCCTAAGGACTCCTTTACTCAAATCTCCTGGCGCAGGAGCCAAGACATGATTTTTCTGTCAGCCCAGCAAAATTAATCAAAGAGATGAAAATCCCCCCTGCCATTCATCACTGCTGATAAAGGTCCTGCCACCAGCACTGAGCTCCCAGTTTTGCTGCTGAGGCATGGGTGAGGAGGTGACCCAGTTCACTCTTGCAGAGCCACCGTGATGCTGTCACACAGTGCCACACAAAGCTTGTGTGCACCAGAGACTGCACAGACACAGCTTCCAGCCCATACACCTGTAGGATTGCCTGGGTCACACAGAAGGGAACATCCTTTCAGAGATTAAGGTCAAGGTTTTGAAAAACATTTCATAATTTCAAGTGGGTCTCTTCCTGGGTGATCAGTTGAGCTATTTTTAAAGGCTCGCATTTTCACAATAATCTGAAGGTGTTTTGGTAGGTTCTGGAAAGCAGATCTTTCCAAGGGCAGAGGAAACCTTTGGGTACAAAAACAATTAAGCTCCACCACTCTGAACAGGTTGGTGTAAGCCCAGCCTGAGGTTTGGAAGCTGCTGCCCACCACTGGTTGCTGGGAAGCAAAGTGGATGGTCCAGCACTGATGTGCCCGTAACAGTTTCCAGGCTGGGGCTGGTCTCATTCCACCAGCTCTGACCTCTCAGCTGTCTGGGTCTGGCTGGGGAAAAGATGAATATCTGCAGCTCAAGATGTGCAGCATCCACTCTTGGGCTTCCACAAACCCAGCCCAAAACTTGAGCAATGCATAGGTGCCAAGTATCTGCTTCACACTCACCTCAGTTCTCGTTCAAAGGGTTAATTTTACTTGCAGAGCTCCCTGCTATGCACAAGTAAATCCCAGTGTATTTTTGCCCACATGATTTATAAACCAGATTGAGAAAACTCTGGTCTCAGAAGTCTGTTGTCAGAATTAATGGAGCAAGAATATAAACTGCAGCATCTTAGGGTTACAGTCAACTCTCAGTAGTGACCTGCTGACAGTTCCAGACCCAGATCTCTGCTGCTTTTTTTCCAGGCTGTAGTCACACCCCCAGCTGTGATGTGGAATTGCCTTTCCTTAGGGACTGAGGGGCCAAGGTGGGGCAGAGATTTCCTCTTGAACTTTCCATCAAAAGGCTGAATCATTTGCAGAAACCTGAGGTTTGTCTGACTTTCCCCTTTTCACTTCATCCTGCAGAAATGAAGAGATATGTAGTCTATGAACTGCACATTGCTACCCAAAATGAAGGAATGGAGGTGACTGGCATGGAAAGGGGAAGGAGGGTGGTGTTTTTAATTGCCATGCCTTGTCTATACCCATGGAGAGCAGCATGGCTACTGCCAGGCCTCCCAGAACAAGGATCCCACATAACAAGACCAAATGCTCTGCAATGAAGGCACTCCTGCTATACCTGTACTTGAGGGTGGCTTAAATAACCTCATAGAAACCCACCTAGACCAGATTGTTTCATCAGCTGACAAATTCCCAGAGCTACTGAAGGATATTATACCTTCTTGATAAAGGGTTCCATAATAAGAAAAAAAGCACAATGAAAGAAAAGCTCTTTATATGAAAAAAAAGCAGGGATAAAATGAATATTTTGTATTATCCCCCAGCTTTTCTCTCTAGCCCCAAGAAGCACAGACAAGATACAAGCAGCAAAACAAAATGAAACAAGAATTAAAAAGCCACCTGAGTACCAAAAATGAAAAATGTGTGAAAAGCAAAATTCTGGCTAATAATTAAGTCATTGATATGTCATTTTCTGAATTATCCAGGAGGAAAAAGGATGAGAAACGTGCCAGCTTGCACATTGTGGTCCATGCTGGGGAGCAGGGGCACGGTCTCCAGCATCTCATAGTAGTGCTCTCCCTTCTGTGTCAAGATCAAGAAGCTGACCATGTCCTGGGCTTTATAATCTATTAGTCCCCAGCCAGCAGCAGTAATAAAATGAGTACATAATGCCACCTCCTGGCTATAGTTGAGGACACTATAAAATGCTGGCAGAAAGATAGTGTTGTGTCCCTCCCGCACTTGGGTGGATGATATATATCACTTGCTTGTGGAAGTCAAATTTCTTTTGCTGACTTAATCCCAGAGCCAAAATTAATCAGACATCCTAGCTAACAGGATCAGAAAATGCCATAAATTATGCTGCCTGCAACCTAACAACAGCATTAACAGCACGAAGAAGGTGGAGGCTTTTTTTTGATTAATCACTGTTTAAGTTGCCTAAAGGACCTATGAAACCTCCTGCTGGCTGACACAATGAGCAACATTTTATATTAACCCATATAAGGAAATGTCTTTAAAAGTGATGGATTATGCAGATGCGAGATGGGGCTGTGTGATGTGGTTACCCAAGAGCTGCAAGTGACGTGACAGGCACCTCTGCTGCTCCCAGCCCACCACAGCCCTCCCCACCATCTCCAGCCAACCCCAGAGAGAACACTTGTCACCCCAGTAGCTGAGCAGCCCCAGAAAAACCCACACAACACAATGGATTGGATGAGTTGGCTCCAAGCAGAGCTGGGAAGTTTATGCAACCACAGGCAAAGTTTGGCGCTTTTAAGATTTGTTTTTGCACAAAACAGCAAGGTCAGTACCTAGGGAAGGGATAGGAAATGGACATTTCATCCATGGTTCCTCTGCAGAGCAGAGTCACTATTTTTTGTGCATGGACATGTTGAGAAGCCCAACACCTTCCAGCAGCCCCAGATGGGTGCTGCTCTGCTGGTGCACACAGAGTGAACATGAATGGAACGTGACAACCCAGCCCCAAGAAAATCAGCATCCCCTTCTGCAGCCATACATCCAGCATCCCTCAGCAAACCTGCTCTTTTCTCTATTCTGCAGGGGTGTCTATACCGGAGAAACCCTGGTTCCTGCTGCTACAAGGGGGTATGTTGATATTCCCCCCTTTGGTCAGGACTTTTTAGAGCACCAGCCAACAACCTCACCCCACTCCTGTTGAAGTGAGCTGCCTTCCATCCACCACTCCTACTGTTTGCTCTCGTGAGATGTCTCAGCACACAGAAAATACACTTTTATTTTCATTCTGCTACTTAAAGATACACACTTATTGGGATGATGGGGTTTCAGAGCATTCTTCACTGTGCTGATTGCACGCCATCATTTTAAATCTACATGAAATGGGTGACTGGAGCTTCTCAGGTGGGAAAAAAGGCACTTTACACTCTTTTTGCTCTGGTACTATCAAACATAATGTACACAAAATGAAGTCACAGAATCAAGACAAACTGTTATCATTGCCAAAAGCCCACTGTCAGATGAGATCATGGGTGGACAGATTGTCCAGGGACCTGCAAAATTTTAGGTTCACACTGATCGATACTGGCAATCAGTTTTCTCATTCCTCTTTACTGGAGAGCATTTCTACACAGGCTGAAATTTTCCACCAACATGATCTTTTTATGGTAGTTTGTCAAAAGTGACAGAGTGAGAGTTTCACAGAAGAGGTAGAAATCACCAGCAGACTTGAACTCTGAAAAATGTTTTTAAAGGATTTCTAGTTAAACTTCATGATCCAGGGATGAAGGAATTATCTTGGTCTCCTTCCTAACCTCCCAGTCTCATCTTTCCTTCCCCTCTGGACACAAGACAAGGCTAGCACCTCCTTGCTCTCTGATTTAATTCTCGATCCATGTAGGCAGGGGTTCTAAAAGACATGTTCCTATATTTGTCACTTTTCTGGTATGATGTCCTAACAATTATTTACACCTCGATGCCAAGCTTGCCACTTGACCCTTCTGCTGTGTCTGGGCAGCTCTGTCTGACAGGCAGCCCCTCAAACAGCCCCTGCTCTCCTCCTGGCTCTTCCAGCCATCCTGACTCCTGCACCAAGCTCCCACCCATCCTGCCTTTGGGACCAGCTTCAAATGCCTCTGCTAACTTTTTGCAGCCCCAAAGAGGAGAATATAATTACACAACACTCCCAAAGCTGTCTGGGAGCTTGCTGAAGGCACAGGCTCAGACATGCCTAAAGCAACCAGGCCTTCCTCCTGCCACTCAAGGCAATGGCTCTGGGGGCAGCCAGAAGGATCACGACAGATCCACAGCAGGAATTACTTTAATCCTGTGAAGAAAGGAAGTGGCAAGGAAATATGTTACTTGGAGCCTGACTGAGAACATCTCCACAGGAACATAATGTTCCTGAAATGATGTGCACCTGTTTCAGGCCTGACTCATCTTCACTTTGCTGAGCACTGACAAACCCCGAGGCTGCATCCTCCACAGAGAAGTATCTGCCTCATTTTGTTGTGGGTGGAATCATGCACTTTACTCTCAGGAGAGAAGCAAAAACATATTTTATTGATATAAAACAGTCAGTAAATAAAGTTCAATGGTAAATGCAGCAGGGGTTTAACAAAATTTGATGGCAAGGTAGAGTTGAGCATTTACTGCGTAGAGGACAGGGTCAGACAAAGCTGTCATGTACTTCATCACATCATGAGGTTCAGAAAAGAACCCCTTCTTTTACAAGCAGCTTCTCAAAGGAGAGTTTGTGTGCAGCTGGATCTGTACTTCATCAAATAATTTATGTCTAAAGCATAATATAAGCACAATCAATCCTTGTATCAGATAAGATTTTAAACTTCCAGTGAACAAATCACAATTCATTTACTGAGTATCTTATGTGATAAGGAACCTCTCAGCCTCAAGAAGGCACCTTGAAAGATGTCCCTACTCAGGGGAGATGCTGGCACACCCTCTGCTCTGTGCAGGAGAGCTCAACAGCCCCTGGGCTGTCACTATTTGTGGAGTAAGATCATGGAGTCGTCATCATCATATTTGCATACAGACTACAGATGTTAGTTTCTTCCAAGCTTGGCTTGAGTTGGACCTAGACCAGCACTGTAGTTAGGTGGATGCATTGCTCAAAATAGTCCTTGGCTATCTGCCCCAAATCCACATTGAGCCGATGCAGCCATCACAACCAAACACAACCTTTAGGATCACCCACTGGTGGTTAGCACTTGAACAGGCTGGGAAATAAATGTCAGGTTGAGAGGTAGAGGGAAGTATGTCATTATTTCAGGCTTGGAATATCCCAAGTCTGCCAAAAAGGCAAATAAAATAAATAAATCAGTGATACAACAACCTACACTTGCATTAACATTGCCAGGGAAAAGGACGTGCCTTTTGTTTAAAGATTGACCTTTCCCTTCTGGAGCCTTGGTTTCTAAATCCCGTATTTTCACTCTGTGCATATTCAGGCGAGCCCTTCCAGAGGTCATGGCCAAGGCCTGCACGGAGCTCACCTGCTCCCAGGGCAGGAGCTGCTGCTCGGTGCAGTGAGGCAGCAGTGGGAAAGCAGAAGCTGGGCTGTGGCTCCTCTCCTGGGACTTCGGGGGCATTTGGGTTTGCCCCCAGAGGCTGAGCATGCCCATGTCAGATGCCCTCCTCGCCGGCTCTGCCAATTAAACCAGACAGCCCCATGCCATTGTCTTTACTAACTGATGCAGCAAGCACATAATTAAGGGACTCTCCGTGGCTTTGCAATCTTTCCCGGCTATTTGTCCAGGTGGAGCCCGACCAGGTGCCCGCCTCTCTCCAGCTCCCTGCCTTTCCAGCTGCCAGGTCTGACCGTCCCGCTCTGCCGGGCTGGGGATGGGGAATGCTCTCTCTCCCCGCCTCTCTGCGTGTCAGGAGGTCAGATCCCCGTCCCATGGGATCCGGCAGATGGATCCCTCGGTGTCTCGGTCTGCCCGGACCCACTTCTCCCTTTCGTGCCTGCCGGCTGACTCCCTGGGGTGTCTGGCTCCCCGCAGGTGTGGGGATCTCTGCCTGCCCGCACACATCTCCTCTCCTGGCAGCAAATTAACCTTCCTTTGAGGTGTGGGTGGCCTGCAGCTATTTCCAAGCTGTGATCCCTTCCTCTCTGAAGCCAACAAATACCTAAAACAACTGCCCTCAGCCCACCTAGAACATGCTGGTGATGGCTCTCCCATGCTTCTCTAGGGGATGGTAATCTCAGGACGAACAGGATGCATTCTCTGGGGTGCTCTGTCATGGATATCCATCCTTCCACTGCCTGATATACAGGAGGGGGATGAATTTGGATGGAAGCATCTCTCACACCCTGCAAGATCATTTGGTATCCTGGAGGGTGACAGTGAGGTGCAGGGGACGCTGAGGACAGCTGTGATTTCAGACACAGGCTGCTCCAAGAGACCCCAAGGCCCCAAGGCAGGGCAGAGCAGAGTCTCCCAGGGTAAGCCTGGGGCACTGCAGAGGAGCTCCACAAGGAGCCTGGGCCAAGCTACCAGCCCAGGCTACAGCTGTGGAAGACTGAGACACGTGGCTGGGCTTTTTCTGAGGCTACCAGAAAGGTCACCCATTATCCATCCTGTTATGGCACCTGCAGGAGCCCACTCATCCCCCACAGCCAGCAGAGAGCAGGGCAGGAAGCAGACAGGTGCCACCAACCTCTTTGCACAGCTGTGCCTTGACTGGGAATCAGACAAGCAACGCCTGCACTGAACTCACCAACTGCATTTAAACTGCCCTTAAATGGCAAGGGGAAGTGCTGAAAGAAGGAAGGAATTCTTACTGCTTTACTGGCTATCTTTGATTTATGCCACACAGTTATTTTGGGCAACTGTGGACCTGAGATGCTGTGTAAGCCCCTGCTGCTGTGTCTCAGCTGTGGCAAATGCTCACTCAGCCCCGCAGGACTGCACTTTGTCTAGACATGGCTTTGGAGGACACTGTGTGGCCTCTGAGCTGCCTGTGTTGTGGGAAGCAGGATCCAAGGAAATCCTGTTCTCCTTGCAGACTCCACCACAGCAGGGGCTATTCCCTGCAGCAGGTTTGGATTCTCTGTAAAGAGAGGTGGGAGGGCAGGGTGGAAGGGAGGCAAGGATGAGATCTCTCTCCGTGACACTCGTATTAAAAGGGGTGAGAGACAGCTTTGAAATGCTGCATTGTGATATATCCTAGTACAGAGAGAATCCATGGAGATGGTTTTACCAGGAGTCTGTGAGTGTTTGCACCAGCACCGTTAAGGGCTGTACACTGACACATGAACTGAGCTGCAGGCACTGAGCCAAGTCTCTGAAGGACTCATCCCAGGTCTGGGCTTAATTTCCTCTTGCTGAGAAGTGCTTGTGTCAGGTCTTAGCACAGACACATTTAACAGGAGAGCAACCAGGCACTCCAAGGCTTAATGCAAGAGGACATGCACAGGGAGAGCAAGTAAGAAGAATTTTGATTAATTGCCATGTATTAATTTGCTGCTGCAGTGGATGGAATATTTGCTTCGACCTTTTCAGAGAGAGACAACATGGAAATGCTTTACACAGCTCACCAGCCTCACAGTCAAGGCCATTTGCTGTTGGTTAACTTTCAGCTCCACATTAGTGAATGAGCAGGACAAGTAAAAACATCTTTTCACCTCCTAAGGCAGCAAAGCTTGATGGTCTGGCATAAAGAGAAGTGAACTGTAACACTGGCTGGTTTAGATAGACTCACAGATTGTACAGCCTCTTTTAAAAGCTTGTCTGTTGCACAAATCCTCATTTTGTGCCTTTTTTTTTTCCCAAGGAACATTCTTATAATTTACACCCAAACTATCTAATGAGATGTGGTGTCAGGTCTCAATAAGGAAGCACAAGAACCCAAACTGAGCACAGACAGGTATGTTGAAAGCAAACACTTTCATCTTGTCAGGAGTGGTTTGTTTGTGTCTCATACAGAGCTGCGAGGAACCATAACCACAAATACTTCACACGGTACTTTGAATTTAATAGCTCACACGGGCTACTGTCTGAATTACTGCCTTTTATTTTATGACTAAATTAATATTATATACACAGGAGCACATTTAAAATACCCAACAGGGTGAAAGAAATGATTGCTCTGTTGAAAAATATAAATTTTTATGCACAGAAGTTATTAGTAAAGCCACATTCCCCAGTCCATTAATGTGCACACATTTAAATTTTCCCTTTTTTTTTTCCATTTTGACCTTTCCTTTCAGATACTACAGCATGTTATCTCAAAGCTTTAATAAAACAGTAATTCACTCATGCTTTTTATGGCCTACTAATTTGTCTGTTGTACCATATATTTGGTTTCATAACTTTTATATGCAAATCAATAAAAATTCCTTTGATATTTCATTTAAATCATTGAATAATTAACACATCCCAGCCCCCAAGTTAGCTATACTGTGAAACAGAGAACTAGCACTCACAAAACTTCAAGTAAAATGGAGTAAAACTCAAGACATGGATAAATCCATCTTGTTTTAAAATATCTTTGGAGAAATTATACTTCTAAAAAAGGAAAAGATGGGGAGAAATGTGGGCCTGGGAAAAAATGCCCTGAATATGTATCATAATTGTAGATGAGGAATAAAATTAAATGGAAGCAGAGAAAAATAGTGGTATGAACCTCTTTGAATTTGTTATCTGAGTCCTAAGAAATGGAAAATGGAGTAGAGTGCTCATGGTTTGGGATTTTCCAGCCCCACTCCTCGCACCAGGGCTGTGTCTGGGCTTTATTTCTTCCCATGCAGCCCCAAATCCAGGCTCCAGGCATGTGGCTCTTTCCAGACTTTAACAGTCTTCCACTCAAAAGCAAAACTGTGGGACTTTCCCTGACTCCTCTAGGGACCACTGTGCTCCTGACTTCCTTTTTAGCCTGGTTTCTCACAGAAACAGGGCATCTGCAATACTACCACTGCATAGAGGTCTTCTGGTAGCCTCTAAACCCAGGAACCAAATTTAAATTTCATAGAGCTGTAAGATCTAAAAAAAAAAAAAAGCAAGTTCCTGCAAGTGTCATGGAAAATACAAGGACAAGCAAAGGTAAGAGAGGTGATGTGTCTGTGTCCCAAATGCAAAGGCTGAGCTCTGAGCTCATGGAGAAGCCATATAACCCATATGAGAGAGGGAATCTGCATAACTGGGTGCTGGGTTCATATCAATCAGCTTTCAGCCTTGCTCCACAGATCTGTAATAAATCCCCCTCCTCCTGGCTTGTGACACCCCACTAATTCTGAAGGCAGCTCTGGGAATGGGAAGCCTGTGTACAAAAGTGCTTGAGGCATGCCAGGGTTTGCAAATACCCTGAATATTTGCTGAATCCCAAATGTCAGGAGCTGACCCTTGCGTATGCCCCATGCTCAGATGTTGTGCTGCCTGCACAGCATCACAACAAAACAGCAGCTCAGCAGGACAGGATCTAGGTGTATGTGTATATTTTTATTAAAGAGAGATATCTCATGGATGTTAAGCCTCAGACACTTGGGAATCTTCATCTGAGTGAGGGACAAATCTTTCACACAGATCAAAGCAACTAAAAGCTGCTCCCACCCTGTGCTCCCTGGACTGCCCGTGTCAGCCAGAGCCAGCTATCCTTTTGCATGCAGGAAAGGGACAGCAGAAGCTGGCAGTGCTGTCATTGCTCTGAGCCTTGCTGGGAGCCACACAGTAAAGAGAGAGCCTTAATCCCACTGCCTGAAGGACTGAGGGAATTTCCTTACACTGGGGCACCTTCACTTATTGTCTGTTCAAAGGTCCTTATTGGGCTGTGCCAATCCAAAACTGCCTGTGGAGCCCAAAATCCAACACAAGACACCAAAATATTTTGAATTTTGCACACCAGCATTGGTATCATCTTCTGACTTTTACCTGCAGTAGCTGTAGAAAGAAGAGATAACTGAGAAGAAATTAAGGACAGACTTTGTCTTGCATAAATAATGAGTATTTGTTTAATGAGCATCTGCAACATCCCATTAAAAGGGGAGCACCATACTGAAATAAACATTGATCAATGAAGGATGCATGGCAGCATCACAACATCTTGTATTTGTTCATGTCAACCACTGACAGAGAAATCCATTTTCCACAGGAGCAATGGCTTACTCAGGAGATGCTGATTTAATTCTCTGTCCATCAGGAATTTTGCCCATGGTATCAGGAGGAGCAGAGACAGAGCAAGTTGTTGGCCTGTCATTTCATCACCTAATAGTGAGGTCAAGGACAAGACAAAAAAAACCCTGATCTAAACAGGGTTAGTTTGCATTAGTGAATGCTGATGTTGCCTGTAGAGAGCTGGGACACAAGGCTAATGGTTAAGCAGATGCATTCAAGGTTGAGGGTGCACTGTAAAAGCTGCCTGGTTTTACAAGAGCATTAGAAGAGTGCTTGACTACTTCCCTCGCTATCTTGGAATAATTTCATGTTAATTCTTTAAATGTCAATTATTTAGATGTTTCTTTGCTGCACTTCTAGCTCCCAAGTAATTTCTTTTAAATTGTTGCATACACCATTTAACAGGTTCTGTGAAAAAGGCCCCATTTTTTTGATATTGATTTTCTTTTCTATCTTTGCAGTACAAAATTAACCAGGGCTTCAGTTCAGACTCCTATCACTGGTTTGTCTTTATTACTTCTGGTACATTTTCAGTGTTTTACATTTAAATTTGTGCACTTTGTTTTATTGTGCTTGCAACCAGCTTAATTTATTTCCTGTCTCTGTTTCTTCCTTCTACTTAAAATGGACATGCTCAATGGCCATCCACTGTTATTGAAGCAAAGAACACACAGGATCCAGGAGAGTTCATTGGGGAGGTACCTGGGGCTATTGCACAGAGCCCTGAGTCATGTACTTGTCTTTTCAGACCTAAGAGATTACTAATTTCAGAAAGTTGTGTGAAACCTGACTGGGTTTAATCACCTCATGTCTTTGTATGCTTCATCAATCTCAAAGTGGGTAAGAAAATTGCTTAATAAATTCTTTAACCAGTAGTGTCCCTGTAATTAAATGAGGCCAAATTAAAAAGCACTGCAATAAATGTTTTATCTACTCTCCACCCTTATTAAAGCCCTGAGCCTTCAAAAGCTTTTCCAGGTATGTCCCAACACTGGGTCTCACCTCTTTGCCTTCCAAGACCTTACCTACACCAGAGCATGGACCTGGTGAGTCACAGTGGGATAGCACTGGGAGGCAGAGCCTGACTGCCCACCAGGATGAAACAGACTGATGTGCTTTACTCAGGGTTTGTCTCACCAGATTAAGTCCATAATTACTGACTTAAGAAAGTTGCAAAGCACAAATCCAAATCCAAGCCACAGGGCAACTGCACCTCCCTGACTCCCCCAGAGCAAGCATGCACCACAGGCAGTACCAGCTCTTTGCATGACATTACACAGCAGTGGTCCCATTTTGGCTGGAATAATTTCTTTTCCCTTTAAAAATTCATAGAGACCTATAAACCACCTTTTAGGTGTGTTCAGTTCTCAGAGTGTCTTCAGACAATTTACCCCTTAGACGTTTGCGGCACCACGTGGCATTTTCACCTCATGTTACACCACCAGAGCTGAAGTGCTGCTGAAGCCACAGCTCAGTAAAATCACTCCTTTTCCAGCTGTACCACCAGCCATGCTCTTCAGTCTCAGGTCTGTGGCAGTCAGAGCTGCTTCACATCCTTCCCTCTCCTCAGCCCAGGGGAGTCACAGCCCCGGGGCCCCAAATGATGGCAAGGCATCAACAAGAGCCACCGGGGAACCAGGAAGGTTTCAGCCAGCCTGGAACATAGGGGACAGTGCCTGGTTTAACCACAGCATTGAGAAACCCTCACAAGCTCCCCAGAGCAGTAGGACAACAGAGAGAGAAAACAGCAGAACTGGAGCAATCAGGGAAGTGGTGCAAGAAAACTCAGGAAAGACTCAGATCTGAGCCACGGCACTGCCAGGACTCACCAGATTTCCATCCCCCCTTTTTTTGCAGAAGAGGAAACCTCATCCCTGAAAACCTCCTTGCCAAGTGGGTTTAGCAAAGTGCATCAAAAAGCAATACACAGTTAATGCAAAATAACTCACAGTAACCTGCAAAAACAGCAGTTGCAGGGGAGCCTTTGGGCTGCCAGGAGACACATAAATGGGAAAGTGCCACCACAGGCCAGATAATCAGCTGCTCTAAATGGGGACAGCCACTGCAGGCTGATGGCTGAGAAACCATCCTCCTCCTCCTCCTCTTTGTATTGGAAATCTGTCAAATATGTAGTGGGGATGCACAGCTGGGAGTACAGCAATGCCCCGGTTTTGCTGAGGGCTCTTTTTAAATTTGTTATAATCTCCTCATGGGATGTAAAAAAAATAATTAATTCATCCTCTCTTTGAGCAATGGCAATCAAAGCATGATTAATCCAAGATGTCCCCTGCTCTAAAATTGTATTCTTGTCACCGCTTGACCAAAGTCACAAACAAACCTAATTGTCCAAACAAATAATGATGGCTTTAAGACATACATTTAGCAAATACAGGGAATTTGCTTTGCTATTAAAATTTAATTAGTAATTAATATTTATGCAGCCATTGGCTGGAATTCTGCAAGTTACATAAATAAATATTAACTTGTGGATGATTTAAAAAAATTTCCTTGCATCTGTAATTTATTTGTGTGACTCTCTATTACTTATTCATTAATTCATGTATAATTCCAACTCCTCTTCATTCCAGATGGAGTGGGAGGGAAGAGGGAAACTCCCTTGGGACTGATGTGCATGGTTTTAATTCTCAATTTAGTCTCCATTGCTACAAATTAAACACTTAAAAATCCTAAACAGAGTGTTTAGCAATGCTGGCATGTTCAAATCCATCAGTCTGCAAGAACCAGCATTTCTTTAGGTATGTAATGGTACAAGTTGAGAGCAATATGCAGTACCTGAGCAGAAAAGCCACTTTTATATCATTCTTTTGGCCAGTGAGGGAGCCCCTGCATCTTCCCTCATGCCGAGGTCAGTGCTCTGGTTGCTCCAATGTATGGGTTAGAGGAAAATTCAAGGACTGAGGCCACAGCAAGCTCCTTAATCTCAAGCAATAAAAATTCAAAGGAGCACCTTCACAGGGGTTAGTTCTGGCAAGCCATCAAAAATTCAAGGCCTTCTCATCCCAGCATTACCTGACTGGGAAATTCAGGCTGTTGAGAACAGCCCATCATCCCAAGTGCCACAGATGGGCTGCAGCCCAGCCTCAGCCACTGCAAGGGAGATATTCCTTCTGGTTGTGGGGCCCTGGTTGCCACCTCTCCACCCTCCTACTGTCTCTGGCTGAACGTGTTTTGGCAAACAACTCTTGCTGTGCTTTGCCTGGCAGCCTGTAGCCCTGACAGCTGAGGGGAGGTGCATGCACAGGTCCCAGCATCACTGGAGAGAGGGAGAGGAGCTCCAGCTAAAAAAGCACAAGCATAGACCAGCTCCAGTCTCTCTCTCTCAGGATTTAAAAGCAGGAGTTTGGGACTGGTTTATTGCCCTGCTTGCCTGGGCCATTACCAAAGGCCACACATTATTCCTCTCCCCAGGGTCCCCATAACACTCTGATGTGTGACAGCTCTCAGGAGCCCCTGATTCCTACAGAGGAAATATCAGCTGAAAGAGAACAAATGGTTTGTTACTGAAGGACTAATTAAACAGTCAGAGAAGAGTCCTTGGGAACAAATAATGATGCAAGGGATGTACAAGTGCCCCAGTGATACCACTGACCTCATCTCACAGCTCCAGGACCACGTGAGGAGCAGAGGAGGAGAGGAACAGTGCTATGGCACGTACATCTGGACAGCAGGGATGTTGGCTGAACAGCAATGCAGCACAAAAAAGACTTGGACAAGAGGTCTGGAGCCAATATCTGAGAGAACATTTTTGCACATGTGTGCATTGACTCCCTCCTTGCTGGATTTGGGATTGAAGGACTGTTGCAGCCTGGCTCTATGCTACTGGGATGCAAGGAAATCTTAGGGTCAAAGATGCCAGGCAAGAAAGTAAAACCCTTTAGGTACTGAAAACCAGCAGATTTGCCTTCCCTTAGCATGGATACCTGGCCATGGGCATGACTATTAAGGCAGCTGTTTAGAGCCAGACAGGTGGAGTGAACATAACCCAGTCCTCAAAAGATCAGAGGAAGCAAAGGGGCTACATATATCTTAATTTTTTCCAGCTGTCCTGCTTCAAGCATTGGCTCCTTTCTGGGCCAAATTTCTGAGCTAAATGCAGTAATTTCCAAGCACTCACCTCCTGCTCTCCAAAGAGCTTGGTTATGCACACAGGCTTGGGTGACCTTAAGACCCCAGTAATTGGGGGCTATAAATTGGTAAGAAACAGAGGTTTTTCCAGTTTAACCTACACTGTATAAGCTGCCTAATAATAACACAGCACCATGGGGTAGAACATTAGGCAGGAGATATGGTGGCATTAAGAGATTATATTGGTAAGCCTTTAGGGTGGATTTTGCACATCCAGATTAAGGTCCCAGCAGCTACAATGATGTATTTCTGCTCCTAGAGGAACTGAAATAAATTGAGGTACTGGCTTATACCCACAGCAATCCCCAAGGCACTGACAGCTCTCACTTCATTCTTAACCTAGAAGGAGAGGAGTTCCTAAAAATATCAATAGACTATCCACATTTTCTTGCCATCACTTGCAGTTTGTCTCTGTGGTTGAAGAGGATTTATGTCTCCTGGCTTGGGAGACTGACTGAGGTAGGGTTGGGGTTGCAGTGTACGAGGAGCACAGAAGTTTATTTTAATCACAAGGCTGCTGCCTGGCACAGCCAGCTCCTTTCTCTGTGCTGCTGCATTCAGGAGCTGTATGGGTCCAGACACAACTCTATTTCCTGGTTTTTCCATCCCATTTCATCACGGCACTGATGCCTGGAAACACTTGTTAGGAGCACAATTTCAGTCCCACAGTACCTGAATTCTGTTGATAAGATTAAGCTATAGTCCAAGACCTTATTGGTTTATATTTCACAGCTACCAGGCATGCCCTAGAAAGCAGCATCAATGCTATATGGATTCCATCTATTACAACTGGCTTGCCAATAAAAATGCAAAGGTACCGTAAAACAATGCAATTTGAAGAAATGTCCAAAAAATTCCATCTAGATCCGTAAAAGAGTTTGTATATTATAGTGTAGGAGATAGCAGAGCTGTAGTGTTATTGAGCCATTTAAAGTAATATCCCCCATTGCTGCAGAGAGCCCACATTTATCTGGGGTTTCACATGGGCTGACAACAGCTTCATTCCACCTCACACCAGCAGCGTGCTCCAAGGACAAGGAGTACCCCAGCCTGCAGCAGCACGAACCTGCTGGCTGGAATTTTGGAGCAGCTGCAAAACTCTTTCTAGGGGACAGGGAAGTAGGCAAAAGGTACCAAGGCACCTTGTTCCTGCCTGAGTCCAGAGCCAACCCTACAAGGCTGTGTTTTCTCTGTTATGCTGTGGTCCCTAATCGGCAACTACTGGCTTCTTGCTAGTACTTCTCTCTCTCTCTCTCTCTCTCTCATTCCCTCTCTCTCTCTCTCTCTNGGCCCAGTTCCTTCACACTAAATTCTTATGTGGAGACATCACCAGGCTAAGGTACTTTCTGAGGAATTTATATATTTTTTTATTATTATTTTTATTTTTTTTTATCCTGGAAACAGCAGCTGGAAATCTCTGCCTCAGAATTTGCCTCCCACTGAGATGGAAATTTCGAACCTGAACATAATGACGTTAACACCGTGTTTCCCTATCTGGTAAAAGTTCCACGTACATGATGCTTGGCACTAGACACAAAGGCAGCTCATGCCTGAGGAATTAGGAGCATGTCCGTGCTTCCTGCTGCTGCTGCTGGTTCGTGGTTCAGGAGCGAGCGGAGCGGAGCCCCAGCCCATGGCCGGGATTGCGTCTCCCTCTGCTGCCACGAGCCGGCTACTGCCGCCACCGCTGTCACCTCTGGCACTGCTGCCACCGCTGTCACCGCTGCCACCGCTGGCACTGCTGGCACTGCTGGCACTGCTGGCACTGCTGTCACCTCTGCCACTGCTGCCACCTCTGCCACCGCTGCCACCGCTGGCGCTGCTGTCACTGCTGGCACTGCTGTCACCTCTGCCACTGCTGCCACCTCTGCCACTGCTGGCACTTCTGCCACTGCTGCCACTGCTGCCACTGCTGTTACTGCTGTCACTGCACCTGGGACAGGGACCGCAGCCACCCGTGTGACAGACAGGATGGGGAGAGCCGCATTCCCACCAGGAAGTTCTTTCCAAGGGCTGGAAATTAAGGGGAATAAAAATCCCCCTGTCTTAGACTATTCCCCATAAATTTCTCGGGAGGATGAGGAGAAGACAAACAGGGTCAGCGTCTGACCCAGCACACGGAGCTGCCGTGTCCCTGGGGGTGGCTGCAGGAGCCACTGCACCTGCCCACAGTGTGGGACAGCAGGGTGTCAGCCTGGAGAAGCAGAGCTCATCTGCAAGGGCACGTCCAGTCCCACCCCACTGCCAGCTCTCCCATAAGGAGAGGGTTCCCACAAGGAACCCACAAGGCTGGGCTTCGCTGCCCTGACACAGAGGACGTTGGCTTGTAATGTTTCCTTTCTGAGAAGCAGCAATTCCCAGCTCCCAGCAGAGCTGGGACAGCCCAGGCACTCCTCTGGGAGCATAACTCTCCCCTCTCTTTCCTGTGGGGTAGAAACCAGACCCACTCACTCACCAATTAAAAAGGAAATACAGCTCCTTTCCATTCATTCAACAAACTGCCTACAAAACTGGAATGAAAACTGATCAGCTTAATGCCCTCACCTTAGAAAAGGACATCCTCACTGGAAAAAAAGGTACAGAAAAAAATCTGCTGCATACACACAACTTGCAGAGTTGCAGGGACTTTACTTCAGAACTGCAGCTCTGGGCAAGGTCATTTGTGGATAAATGTGGATAAAACTTCTCACATCACTGAGAAAGCACAGGGATGTCTCTCAAGAACCACTTCACAAGCATATCCCTGCAGGGTGTGCAGCTCCTCTGGAATGACGTAGGAGACACTTGTGGGGCAAAGCCTGCAGAGCTGTATGACTTCTGTATGGTAGTAATTACAGAGAGTTTGGAAATGGAATCAAATATAAAAAAAAAATAAAAATATATTTGAGATTTTTTTGATCCATTGAGTCTGGGAGTGCCCTTCTACTTTTACTGTGTCCATGCCCTCAGCATTCCTGGAGGCAAAGGAAGCCCTGTTATCTCTTTGTGCACCACAGAGAACTGGGAGACAGAGGATGTAAGACCAGGCTTTTCAGAAGTGACTGGCAATTTTGAGTCCTGTACTTAGGATATACTACTTTAGAGAGCCCTACTAGCAGAGCTGAGGTTAGCAGCTTTGGCTTGAATCCAGTTTAGTTGCCCAAAGCTAAACAATCAAACATGAAGGTGCTTAAAAAAAAAGAATAAAAAATTACCAGACACTGTTGAAATATTGACCCAAATTACTTGCCCTGGGTTATACAGGAGAGATTGGGATGGAGCCAAGGAGACAGAATTGCCTACTGAAATGCTGAGTAGCATCCAAAAAGCCCAAGTTCCATGCTTTGGAACACTGGGTGCCCCCACAGGATGTGTGCCTGAAGCACCCAGAGGTCAGCCCTGGAGTCCTGCTTGGCTTCCTAACAAAGCACATTGTGTGGGGGGTGCAGGGCTTCGTTCAGCACCCACATGGCAAGAGGCCAAATTCACTATTAAAAACAGGCTCCTCTGAAGCACAGGGAGATATCATGAACTTTAAAGCTCCTTTCTTCCTCCTCTCTTTGTATTCCCCGAACAAAGGTTTACACTTAGGCTCCAGAAACATGCTGCCCACCACTGACTGACACTTACCTGTTATTATAATGCCTTTGCTGTGTCATCCAGAGCTGACCTTGGGAAAGAGATCTTATATATATTCATAACTCCATTTAATTTCATCATTAGTTCTTCTGTGTACCTAATTTATCACCATAACTATGTCAAAGAGGGAAGCCTGCAATTTCCTTGCCAATATAATGCTGCTGTAGTAAGAAGACATCAGCAGAGCAGTTACTAATCTGCTGTTCTGCCTTCCTGACTTGCCACCTGGGGATAGCTCCAGGAGGCAGGTTTCCCTTCTCAGCCATGCTGGTCTGTTAAACTGTTAAAATGAATGAAGTTGTTGCTTCACCAATTACTCTGTTTATATCTTAAACATATGAATAATGCTGGGCTTGAAGTGGAGTACTTCACTAAAGTATCTTTATTAAAAAATTAGAAAGGTGTTGAGAGAGCATTAGAATCATAAATCACAATTTGGGTGTGACAGCATTTCAGCAAGGAACTGATGTATAAACTCCCCAGTTGATTCCAAGAGCATCTGGATGAGTGATTAGTGTAGGGTTAGCCCTGCTGAAGGAAACATTGAAGAAAGAATAAGATTTATCTTTTGTACAGCTGCCAATCTTAAAATATACCACAAATAAGACACAAAATCCCCATGTAATGGGCAGAGACATTTCAGTCTGGGATGCACAGTGACAAGACTGAGGACACTGAGCAAGGTGGTAGCAGAGCTGAGCCCAAGTCCCAAGTTCCTCACACACAGCCTCCTGTCACCTGCAAGAGCCACCAGTGGCTTCCAGGTCCTGCTCCCTTGCAGCCCTGACTGTACATCTCAGGAGCTCTGCAACCATCACCGTGTTCACAGTCACTTTCCAGCAGTGCAACCCTGCTCCCAGCAGCATCCTGGTGCTCTGGAGACCTCCATGCCCTCCCCAGCCATCCCTGCTCTCTCCTGGGGCAAGTGCCCAAAGCTGCTGCCTGGAGTCACGTCGAGGAGGAGGGGCAGCAGCTGCCAGCTGCCTGTGCCTACGTGCAGAGGGACACTGTGCATCTGCTCTGCTGCACACACACAGCCAGCACCCCCGTGGGAGCACCACGAAAACCTGCTCCAGGGACCCCCTGCTAAGGCAGGGGCACAACCACAGCCAGGACAAATTCAGCCACTTGCTTCAGAGAGTCACTTCTTTAAGGATCTGTGGGCTCACAGCACAAGGGAAAGAGCCTGTGCTTAACAGGCAGCAGATACAGCACCAAGATGCCAGGGTAGTGCCCAGAAATGCTCAAAGGAGCTGTGTTTGCCACACAAGAGCTGGAAATGTGCAGAGATGTAATTAAGAAGACCCTCTCCAAAGCCAGTCTTTGTGAAATGGACACAGAGCTGACTCGCTAAACAGGCCTGGAAAAGCCCAGAAACACATGGAAAAACAGCACCAGAAGTTATTTACAAGGAAGTGCAGAGGAGGAAAAAGGACAAAGCAGAGGAGGAAAATCTGGAGGAAAAAAATACACTGCAAATATTTTACTTCTGAATGGTGGAGCCTAGGTTTATCAGCAAATGACACACAGGTCAACAACAGTAAGCACTGCAAGAGAAATAATTATGTCAAAGCTTCAAGAAAGAGAGGGGGGAAAGGTAGTACTGATTTGAAGTGATATGAATTCAGAAGAAAGCAGAAGGCACAGGGACTGATGGTAAGCAGGGTGAGTTTCCCAGATATTTCACAGCATCACACAGAAAACAAACCAAGCCTGCAATTAAGCAAAGCAAAATTAAAGCTTGGCAGGATACAAATATCCCTGAGGAGATTCTAAATTACACACAAGATGTTCAGGCCTTCTCAAAGTACCTTCCTTGGCAGCACGTGACACAGCTGGATATGTCCCCATGGGTGAGAGGGGCCTGGAGAGGTGTCAGGACATGCTGCAGAGCTGCCTGAGAGACAGCTGCCACAGGGGGACTGCACAGCTGAGTCCCAGATCTGGGACATGATAATCCTGAGACAGGAAGAAGAAGTGATAGGGCTGCCATCAATATTGGATGCAACAGCTTCAGTAAAACTGTGCAACTTTGCAATCCAAGTGAGACCAGACCTGGGATGAAGTATTCATATGGTGAAAACATGAGCAGAATAAAAGCATGCAACCAAAGCAGATTACATCCCCAATGTCTTCTTATCCAAGCTGCTAAAATACTCTAGTTTTCAGGCACATGAAGAGTCAGCAGGCACCCCCCCAAATATGCAGCATGTTAAGAGAAAATATAACAAAAGCAGCACAACAAATACCAAAGGCAGTTCAAGGCCCCCTCCAGCCATTGCACAGTTATTGGGGTAGCAGACAAGCTGCACTTGAACAGATCCAAGCGAGCTAAATAGTGCACTGAACACACTTCCACCCAAGAAACCTTACCTGAGTTGGCAAAAGTGAAAAAAGGACATCCCCAGCCTTGGATGGTAATGTTGAAGATTGGCATAAGCTCCTAGGCGAGGAAAGTGGACTTCTTGCCTTGTTAGGAGTACCAGGATTCAAGTACAGATGGCTGAGACTGTCATTTGGGATCAAAGGTAGAGATGCCGCCAGTAAGACACACTAACAAGACTCTCAGGGATCCATGTCACTGCTGATGATATTTAGGGGTAGAGATGAACAGACAGCTCGCTGGAAGCTGCGACAGTGGCAGGGTACAACTGGCTTTGTCAGCCAAAATAACAGGAAAGCAATTGGACCCATTTGGCAATACCAAGCTGAAACTGTGTGTTGCTGCGCTCTTCACTTGGTGATCTTCCAAGGGCAGCCTGGGAGAAGTTTAAACCAGTGCAAAACATTCAAGATGAAACCAGCTGCTAACCACTGCAGGATGCCCCAAAACACCCTCAGCACTTGCCACTCAAGGGGTCACACAGAACAGCAACTTATTTGGATCAGTCTTGTGAGTTATCCCTGCTGAAGCCAAGCCTGACTGATCCCACAACAAGTGTGCCACCCTTCCCAGGAATATTGCATCAGACATGTCTTTTGGCAGTACTCAGCCCTCTCCCCAGCTGGCAGCCCTGGCACAGGCAGCCTGGGTTCATCACTGGCCTTACCTGCTGCACCATGGGCTGCCTGCCCACCAGCAGCTGGCCCCTGAGCAAGGCTTTACCCCACACTCAGGTGACTCTGCCAGAGCCATCGATGCTCAGGACCTCACCAGCACCTTTGTGAGTGCTCACCAGTGGAGAGCCAGCCCTGGCAGTGCAGCACTAGAGATGTCTGTGTGCCACATGAGCAGTGGGGCACCCCCTCCTAAAGGATGGGACCATCACCTGGAGAGGTGGTTTTGGCGGCAGCAGCAAAGCAGTTGAACATTAACCCCTCCTCAGGTCCAGTCCCCATGGAAGCACAGGGAATTTTACCACAGACATCTCCTGTGGGCAGAAAAACACCTTTGAAGAAAGAAAGCAAAGTCCTCCATGGGGCTTTGTTGGTTCCCTGTCCAATATCCTCCCAAACTCACTTGCTGTTGTTTTCCAAGCCTGTAAGTGGAGAAAAATGTGAAGAGCTAGGAGTCACAGCACAGCTCAGGGGAGATTGCAAAAGCAGCCTGAGGAAGGGGGCAGCTCCCAGCCCCACACCACAGAAGGGACAAGGAGCAGACCTGGGGGTAGGAGGAGTCGGCAAAGCTTCCCAGCAGAAGGGGAAGCCAGCGAGTGCCAGTGAGCAGAGAAACCCGTCTGCTTCCCCTCCTTCCCCACAGCGTGGAGCTGCACTGCCTGTTTTTCGGCAGCTTTGCAGCTCCGGGCGTTGCTCCCCAAGGCTGTACCCCAGCTCTCGTCAGTGTGAATGGGATCTGCAGCAGCCAGAGGCATCTAATAGCTCCACCTGGCCATAAAGCACAGGTCAGACTCTGGGCTGGTTTTTTTTCCAGCTCAAGGAAAGCAGGTGACAGCCAATGTGCCATAAAGCTCATCAATGCAGTGCCACACAAGCAGTGCCTTCAGTGCACACTTGGACAAGCAGAGGGAGTTTTTGCAGCAATATCAGCATTTTGGGCCATAGGATTTGGTACTTTTGCTCTGGTTCTGGGAACCCTAAAGCTGGATTTACTATATCATCAAATCACAGTCCACAAGAGGTCTGAAGAGCTGCTAAGTTCCTGCTGGGAAGGCAGGTATATTTTCAACCCAGTGAACAAATTAGAGGCAAACCCCTGCTAAAGCAGAGATTCTCCTGAACTAGTATCTGCACCTCTAAACTGCTAGCAGGAAATTGCACCCTGGCAATGTTTTCCCACTAAAACTCCTTATTTAGGTCACCAACTGTGTTATGCTAAGATAACTCTCAGCGTTTGGGGCTGTTTAATGTCAGAGATTGGATTCAGATCCAAGCTGGGCACATGTAACTGCACCAGCCTCATCAGGCTTTTTCTGCTCCTCACCCACATAATGGACACAGGAATTTTGCATCCCCCACTGCAGCTGCCATGTGCACTCTGTGCTGGTGCTCTGACAGGACTGGGTACCGAGACAAGTCTGCTTCCTGGGGATGCTGCAGCTCAGCTGAAATTACAGTGCCCACAGCAATGCAACTTCTGAGATGACACTAATAATTTTAGCTGAGTTAGCACAGCAAAACAGACACATGGCCACCTGGATCACCTCTGAGCACTGGGAGGGGTGGGGGAGCTCAGGGACATGGGATCTCCCGGAATGGCATCACTGCCAGTCCCCACCAGGGTAACTCCTCCTGGTAGGGGCTTTGAACAGGGAACTGCTGTGACCACTGATAACAGGTGAAATGCAGTGATTGATCTGCCTGACTCACTGCTCTAGTTGAATACAGATATAATTTCTTTTTATTCTGGAAAAAGAAGCTTTTGTGGACCTAAAAAAAAAAGGGGGGGGAGGAACTAAAGGCAGCTCTTCAACGAAACCCCACAGACACATTTCATCAATCAAAAAAACCAAAACTGAATCCTTTTTGCAGAAACCAGATGTTAAAAAGACACCTTTTTGAGCAAAACACAATTTCTCTTTGCAAAATCAAGAATGCTTGCTGGGGCCCCAGCACCTTGTCTGTGGAATCAAGCAAACACCAGACATGCAGGAAACTCTTGCTTTATTTAACTAATTGTATTTCTTTCCTTTTCCTTCTATATTCTCCAAGGGACAATGTGCATGTGATAGGCTGCAAAAGCCACAGGCATACCCTATCTGTGAAACTGAGGTCTCCAGGCTTCCTGCCTGGTACTGTTGTCTCTCTGCACTCTGGGGTCTTCTGTACATCTCAAGTCTCTTGATCTCATGTGGAAGGGGAGCTGTGCTGCCTCTGCTCTTGGTAAAGCAGCCTACCATGGTTTGGTAGCCTCCTCTCCACCCTTCTTCCCAAACACACTCCTCTTGTGAGACAACATTACTAGGAGAAAAAAAAATATTTCCTTTCAGTAAGTGCCCATGTTTTTCTGAGGGCAGGCAGACCAAGACACTGACAGGCAAAGAAAATCTTTGATACCTTGGCATCTACTGGTGAGCAGCCAGCCTGTGACCAGGACACTGGAGAAGGATTTTCTGCCTAATTTCTCTTCCTGCCCACAGGACATTGAATTACAAATTTACCAACAGCAGGGCCTGACCCAAAGCAGTTAGCCCATCCACACCACTGAGAGATGGATACTTGTTTGGGTCCTCACTAAGAGTCAGAATGAGCCCAGGTTGTCCTCTTTCAGAATCTTGTTTGCAATAGCCTGTCTGTTGAACTGGTGTTCTGGCAGCTCTGAGCAACAATAAAGCAAATATTTACTCTGGGAGTATTAAAAAATATACCAGAAGTGAAGTCCTATATTTTTGGGTTTGCCTATCTGCATTTACATACCATCAGCCAGGACTGCTGCACCCTCCCAGACCCCACGGGTGTCAGGGGCTCAGCACCACCAGCCATGCTCATTTGGATATTTGAGCATTTTCTTCAACTACAAAAATGCTCTTTCCTAGTCTTAGATACACACTGTATGGCATTTGGAATAAATACCTGCAGCTGCCTTTTTGATTTTTTTCCCCCTCTTCTCCTTTTTCCCAGTATCATTATGTTCTCCTAGGGAGGAAAAACATTAGCTTGATGCTTAGGATGATTCAATTACTCAGCAGTAGGTCAGAGAAAAAACAAACATTCTTGCATCCTCTAAGCAAAAGCCTTGCTGAAGTACATGTGAACTAGAATTTCAGACAGCACCTTAGGACCAGTAGTCCTAAACTCCTGAAATAATTTGTACGCTTCCCTATAGTGCTTTGTTAAAAAAAAAAACAAAAAAAAAAACCAAAAACAAAACAACAACAACAACAACAACAACAACAACAAAAATTAGTTACGACCAGTGGCTATACATTCACCTTCTTTAAAAACGTCTGAATTCATTACTTATTATCAGACCTAAATATTTTTCCTCACTTCTTGGAAGGAGTTGTGAAATTCAGCTAACACAAACAAATCCTGAGTTTCACTAATAAAGATGTCTGGTTTTGGAGAGACCCATTCTCCGAGCAGATGTTCAAATAAACTGGAGCCAGATATAGACATCTCCCACAATCTTCTTCATGATTTTGTTCAAATGAAGACCGTGTGGCAGCATTTACTACCCCAGGTCTACACTTTCCATGGATGTTGGCACACAGGAAGTGTTGCAAAAGCTGGTGAGAATTTATATTCACAGAAACATTCACACCAGAAGAATTCATGCTGTCATCACACTGGAATAGGAGAGGACAAAGTGGGAGGCCCCAAACAAGGAACAAAAAAATGCCCAGGCTATCAGTCAGACAAATAATGAAGAAAAAATGCACTTCTAAGAAATGTGAAAACACCAATGTGAAGCAAGGGCAGGAGCTGCACTGTGACCAAGAATGAGGAATTGATGTAACAAAGGATTTAAGCCTAATTTTGCTGCAAAGCCAAGGACACTGTTCAAAAAAGCCTTCTTTTAGCTTTTACAGTACCATAGAAACCCCCAGACTTTCCTCTTTGGCACTTCAAGGCACCAACACTCAGCCTCAGTGCCTGGGGCTGCCAGGATTGATCCCAGCACCTCCCTCAGCTCTGCCAGATCAGGCTCAGCTGCACAGCCCTGGGCTCATGTGCCCAGCCAGGCAGAGCACGTGCCTTCCTGGGCTGTGGGCACGGCTGGCTGAGAGCTGCCAGAGAGGAATCTGGGTCTTTGCAGCAGCCCAGCACTCACAGTGTGCAGCACTGTGAGGATACCCAGAGGAGAAAAAGGAACCTTCTCCAACAATTTTAGTGCCAGCACAACCCATCAGTTGTGCTGGTCCACTCCAGCTCCCTGCCCTGAAACTCATCATGGCACAACATGGAGACACAAAAGCAGGGCACTGCTCTGCTGCTTCCTGCAGGGCATCCCCCTGCCATGTGCCTCTGACAGTCTGTCCCCCCAGATGAGGATGGGATGGGGGATCCTGGAAGCTGACACAGCCAGGCCGGGGTCTTGGCTGAGAAGGGAGCAGGTCACAGGGCAGGATGTGTTCACCAAAAATCTCTTTTGCTCAGGTGTGCCTCCAAAATGCACTTTGGGAATAGTCTGAGCAAAATCACTCCTGCCCTAAGTTCCCCCAGGAGGATGATTTAGTTATTTTTATAAACTCCTGGACAGTTATAGGAAATATCACCCTGGAATACTTGTCACTGCTGTCTGAGCTGCAGAAATGTTCTCTTCCTGGTTGTGTTTGCAAGGTGTACAGTGAGCATGGCTGTGTTGGTTTAGTTCCGGGGCAGAAGCAGTAAATGGGGTTGCATATGTACTTTTATGATAAACCCAGTCTGAGTTATCTGGGAGCTCCCAGATGGCACACACTTCCCAGTTTGCTATCAGAGTTGGATGTGGGCATGTGCCAGCCCTTCCCTCCCTCTGCCAACACACTCTGCTTCCACAAAAAAACATGACAAAATCTGAAAAGGTGGGCAAGTGTGGACAAGTGGCACAAGGCCCTGCAGCAATGAAACAGAGTAGGTGCAGACTCAGACACCTCTCAGAGTGGGACACACAAAATACTGTGGGTAATATTCTGCCTCTTGGACTATTTTTCTTGATTTTCTGTATGAGGCCTGGATCAAATATCCCTCAGAGGAACATAAATATTTTTGGAGATTTCACTGGGAGGCTGAATCAACTTCAAAAACCTTTGTTAACAACAGACATACAGAGATTAACAGAGAGATGATGTATTTTATGGAGATTCTAATTCCTACTTCCTTAGTCTTAGTTTTTGAGGAGATGCATTTTTAGGAATGTGCACATCCTTTCATGTTTCCTCTACTCAAGAATCACAGCAGAGTAATAATACATTGACTTTCACAACTCCAGTGGCTTATTTTCCCGTTGTCATGTCTTAAATCATAAGGGATAAGAACACAAAGAACAAGATTGCCTGAGAACTGAGATAACTGAGAAGTCCTCCTCTGGTTCAGTGTGTGCTTAGCAGGATTTGCAGATACAGAATATCTAATCACATAAATGGAGTGCTGGCTACCCACAGGAATGCCAGAGAGAACAGCAGACAACATTTTGCTATGGAATGATCAGTTTTGTAGGACTGGTTTGAAAAAGATTTGGTTTACCTTGGTTTTCTACCCTATATCTTTTCAAATATCTGTTGTTTTGGCTGAAGTTTTATCCACTTTGTACACATTTTAGGCTGAATATTGGGGAAGCTGGTCTGGATTTCAGAAACCTGCCAGAAGTTCATCTCTTTCCAACAACAGAGCTAAGGGGGAGGACACCAGGTTTTGCCCATGAAAAACCCAAAATTTCCCTTCTTGTGTCATTTAGGGGCAAGACATGGAAGCAAGCGGTGAAGTAAATTCTGTGTCATGAATATGGGTTTTCCCAGGCCCATGAAAACCTGCCCAGAGAAGCCAGTTCACAAGTTATCTCCTGACTTTGCTGCTGCTGCTTGAAGAGGGAAATACAGACTGCAGGGGAAGAGAGAATTTCAGCCCACATTAAGCTCTCAGATTCACAAGCTGACGATGGAGCATCCTGGGTTATAAGGGAATATCAGCAAGAAAAAGATCCCTGGGATGATATTGTAGTGTAATGCCTGTGAAGTCTTGTCCTGCCTCTTGGTGGGAGTCTTCCTTCCCTGGGAAGGAATCCCTCAAGGTCACTGGCCTTTTCCCAGCACTGCGCTTTTCTTACCCTTAAGAGCTTCCTAAACTCTAACTGAAGGGTTTAGGAACCCAGACACTGCTGGGTGGATGAAATCAAAGTTTCTGGAAAGAATTTAAAAAAAAGGGGGGATTAAAGACCTGAAACTTCTGTAATATAAATATATTTAGGAGCTATTTCTGTTCAAAGGTGAGACATGGCAGAGAGAAAGGGAAATGTTATTACTGTGGGCAGAGGGAAATGAATTGCTCAAGCACTCATGGTGAGCTGCCACCCTTCCCTAAAGCAGCTCTGAGGGTGTTGGGGTGCCCAAGAAGCAAAGAGACAGGGAAGTCTACAAAGTGGGGGTCATTAGCCTCAACAGAGTGACCAGAGTTTTTCTTGTCTCCCTTCAGTTTATTTGCCTAAATAATCCACATTTCTGAATAAAAAAGTAGCTCCCCAAGTAACTCAAATCTTAGTTTTCCCAAGCTGGGCACCTAGGACAATGTTTCACTAGGAATCTAAACCAAAAGTTGAACACATGCCTTATTGCTGTCAAACAAGCCCGGGTAGAAAGGTTAGAAATGCAGAGAGATCTACACATGTAAAATCCTGAAGCACAAATGCTCGTTGTACTAAGGGTACAGGCACCTAAATGGGGGAGAGCACTGCATTTGTCTGCCTGACTCACCAGCAGTACCCAGGGAAAGCAGCATATGCCAAGGCGCCAGAAGTTTGGGGGATGTGTGTGGGTAACATTGGGAGGTCTGATCCATCTCTAATGGTTTTACTTCTTCTTTCTGAGTTCACAGCACTGCAGAGAGATCTGATTCTTATCCATTCTGAGTCACTACCCATTGCCCCCAGTGTTGTCTGCACAGGAACAGCAGGTATCACTTCTCTAAAATCCTGTGTCTCATAAAAGGGCATAGAACTAGATACACTATTCTAAGAAAAACCCAACCAACCAACCAAACAAAAGCCAAAAAACACTTAAAAATCTCAAGCTATGAAACCAGAACTATGCAATATGAAAGCGTCACCTTGTCACCAGGCTGACCCACAGGAAATGCTGGTCACTAGACTCACTCACAAAAGTCCCAGAGCAGAACATCTCCTTCTCCTTCACCCATGTCAAGGATTGTCAATGCCTAATCATAAAATAGTCTGAAGCTTGAGCCACAAGAAGTGAGGACTCTTTGAAAAAATCTAATATGCCTGTCCTCATATTCTAGGAGGGAAACCTTATTTTCCAAAGGCCCACATATTCAGTGTATATTCATTTAGCATTTCTGCATAAATGTAAAATTTCAAACGCTATACTCACTGATCCTGCTCTGGTTGTCCACAAAAAAGCCCATCCTTTGCATCTGACAAACCTTGCTCATACAACCTCCCCTGAAAGCTTGGTCTTCTGCCAGACCAAACATTCTTCAGCCTTTTTCATGTCCCTTCAGGGAACTTGGTCTGGTGAAATCCAGCAACAGATGGAGTGCAGAAAAGGTAGACACAGACAGCAGTGGTCAGAAAAAGTAGTGTGATGGAGCACTGCTCTGGTTATTAGGAGGAGTTTAAAAGGGCTTTCATAGTTGTGGTGAATTCACTGGCAACCAAACTGTCTGAGAAGAGGCAGAATTAGTGTTCCAAGCCTTGCTCAAAACAAATTTCATTCTCAGTGGGGAATGCAGACCACGTAAAGAAAGCACCATAGGCAGGTAAAGCTTGTCCAACACTAAGAAATGAGCAAGCCAGGCTAGCTATGGTTAGAACCTCATAACTGCACCTCCTTGAAATTCAAACGAAGCCAGAAAGAGGTGGTCAGAGCAGGATGATGCAGCTTCCCACAGGGTTGTTTCACAGACAGGGTGATCTGGGACAGAGCTGTGCCCATAGAGCTCCACTGCCTCATTTCCCTGTAAAAGACAAAGAGCACATGGCAACTAGGAAATGCAAGCCAATTATAAAGCAGAAAATCAAATAGCAGTGCCATCTGGTGTGATCAGTGTCAATCATTCCCCATTTGCAATCCCAGTGCAACAGAGATGGTAAAGAGCTGTCAAAAGATAATCCCATTTGGAAACTGTCATGTTCAGATTTTAAGATGGGAAGAGGTCATCCTTGCATCCTCTTCAGCACCGTGGGAAAGGGCTCAGAGATGGGGACATTCTTGGCTCTGCTTTTATCTGAAGCAGTTTGAATACTCAGCTCACAAAACCTGGGAAGTTTGGGATGCTAATACAGCCCCAAAACCTAAGAAAGCGCTTGTAGTCTGAAATGAATACTATGCCCCTTACAAGAGCAGTTTGGGGTTTTTATCTTCTTTTCTTCTGTTAGAGATGGGATTAAATGCTTGAGAGATGGATTTTCATGTTTGGACTCAGTCGTTTATTAATTCTTATCTATGGTACAGTCTCACAACCTGTGAGTTCTAGCTAATAAGGTGAAAAATGGCTCTGTCTCTATCTCTTTCCAAAGTCTTTTAAGAACAAATTGTCCAGTTATGAAAGAACACCTAAATTATTTTTACTTTTAACCCAATAACCAAACAACTGTGGTCTGCAATGCAGATTATTCTATCCAATTACAATACATCACCCAAACCCATGAAGAAGAACTTAGCCTATGCCCTACAATCTCCATCCTGCTTTATATATATTACCATATACTAAAACCTTAAAATCAAAGGTTTTCCACCCTGTGATATTACACAGTTCAATTTTGGAAGCCTGTTCCACAGCCTCAGCTCAGATGTAGTGTTCTCTTGGGGGTCAGTGCCTGTTAGCACAAAAAGTCTAAAACTCTCAGGGTGCCCAGGGTCCCAACAACTACCCAGAACTCCATTTATGTCTTTAACAGAGCTGGTTTGAACGGGGCTGTGCCAATCCTGAGGAGCTCCACCCTTCCACTGAGCAGACACAAGCAAAACCTGAATGAGCCTCTATCTCTTTGACAGATCAGGCACTTGGAGTTTAATTACACAGATGAGTAACACCAGTGAAGGGCTGCTTTTTCTTCGGAGTTTGTTACAGGGGAATGGATGCGAATTAGGCTGTAAAACAAAACAACTGTGGTGTAAACAGTGTAATTGCTGTCTTCTCATCTGTGGCAATCAATGAGCTGTTAAGGCTTTTTACATGGCTGCCACGAGCCACTTCACCATCTTGCAGTCTCTGGCAACGAATAACTCCTTTGCAAATGAGGGAGGGAGATGTGCTCCAGTGTGAGCCCCACAGCTGCACTAATCAACAGGGACAAAGGCAGTCTGGAAGATGATGCAGGCACTCACTTGTTGACCCCAAGAAGGGATGGACAAGTTGAGGCACGCTTCATTTGGGCACATCCTCATTTGACGGCTTAACCTAGGAAAGTCCCTGGAAAGGACATTGATTGGAGGTCACAATTTGTACCCCAGGTTGCTCACAGAGCCTCTGTGCTCAAATAGCAAGTAAGGGAGATTTAGACAGTGATTTCATTTCTCTAGTCCAGTGTTCATCCTGAGCACTACTGCAGGGTCATCCTCCTTTTCTGTGGTGCAGGCAGCTCAGTGGTGAGTGGGATTGGGGCTCTCCTTCCCCTGGGTACTCCTCACACCTGTGCAACCACAATATTACAGGTATTAGGGAAGAAAGTTAAACCAAAACCCAGCCTGCCCTGCAGAGAGTTTCCCTAGCAGGTCAGAGGCAGAGGAAAAAAAGGGCTTTTTCAGCTGTTGCTCCAGGGTCAGAGACCTCACTTGGTCTGTTCTCAGAAAACTGAGAAATTAAATAGGACTGTGACTGTTTTGTCATGTTTTGCCCCACGGTCACAGTGATGACTCAGAGCACAAAACAGGAATGAAGACCCCAAAGGCCCAGGTTTTCTTCTTACCCAGCTGAGTGTCTGAGTCTCTCCATATAGATTGAAATTTGACACTCAAAAATTTGATAATGGTTTTCCTGCTGCTAAGAAAAATTTCACGGAATCACAGATTGGTTTGGGTTGGAAGGAACCTCAAAGTTCATCTCATTCCAAGAGACTCTTTCCACTAGACCAGGCTGCCCAAAGCCCCATTCCTGCCTGGCTTTCAACACTTCTAGGGATGGGGCATATACAAGTTCTCTGGCCACCATGTTCCAGTGCCTCACCACCCTCACTGACATGAATTTCTTCTTAATATCTAATTTAAATCTCTCCTCTTTCAATTTAAAGCTATTAAGCCTTGTTCCATCATTATATGCCCTCATAAAAAGTCCCTCTCCAGCTCTCTTCTATCTCCTTTATATAATGGAAGGTGCTATAAGTTATCCCCAGAACCTTCTCCTCTCCAGGCTGAACACCCCCAACTCTCTCAGCCTGTCTCTTAGGAGAGGTGCTCAAGCCCTTCTGATCATTTTCATGGACCTCCTCTGTGCTTATGTGACCCCATGCAACATAATTTTGATGAGAAAGCCAACACACATTTCTACCCAGACCACAAAGAAGGGGCTGCCATGCTGCCAGCATCACAGGCAGGTGTTCAGGCCTGAGATACCCTGTCCTTCATCCTCATCCTCCAGAAGGAAGAGCTTTCACCCAAAAATGAGAGTCGGGGCCCAAACCCCTTCCCATCAACTGCATAAGCACAGCCTCCTCCTGCAGCTCTGGCTCCAGGTGCCCTTCCTAAACAGCCCCTGGAACTTGTTAGAGGTGCCATAGCCCCCAGCAAGGTCAGCCCTGCTGAGAAATCAAACCAGAGCTGCAAAAATGGCCAGTAGAAAGAAAGCACTCAGTCTGTGGTCACTGCAGAGCAGATGGGGATGAGAGTGGGGAATGAGCACCTGCACCTCTCTGCCTGGAGGTTTCTCAGCCTGGAGCCAGATTTGCTGTGCTGAGCAAGAGCCCTGAGTGTGCTCTGCCAGCCTATGCAAAGGACTGAGGGACCTCACCTCCAGCTCCACCCCATTTGGATCCAGACCCAAAAAAGACATGGATGTACTATGAAAGAACTGAATCAGTGCTTTTATTGTGTTCAAGGACAGCTAGAAAGGGGGCTTTTTTTCCTCTAAATCAGCATGGATTCAAAAAGGTACTTCACATCCAGTCACAGGCACAATAAGCATGTGTGCTTGAGTCTTGGCTAGAAACCATGGCCCAGGTCTTTCCAAACTCACTTTTCCATTTGTGGCAGTAAATTCCCATCTGGCCTGTGGCAGCATGTCTGGAGTTACTGCCACTTTTAGGTTGATCCTCAGAGAAGGATTTAGTGGAATCTCTGCTGATTCCACCAACTCCTTATCTGACCTGCACAGAGCAGAAGCTGAAGGCATTGCTTAAGCTCTCCCCAGCTAGTATTTACTAAATGTGAGCAACCCCCAAAAAAGTTAAATAACTTGTGCAGGCATTCTCTCAGGCCTGATACCACAACTCATAGCTGTTCATTTTGTAGCTTCCAGCAGCCCTTTTTATATCTTCCTTCAAACAAGAGTCAGTCATTTGTCCAAAGTTCATCAACCTCTGATCTTTACATCAGTGCCCAGTTTGGCAGGGATGGATGTCCAGATCTTCCCTGGGCTACTGATGGCTGGAGCAGAGTGACCACACAGTCTGTGAACAGGCCCCTTGCACGTCCCACAGAGACACTGGCAAGGATCATAACCCCAAACTTACCAGCTCAGCAGATTTCAAAGCACTTAACACAGGCAAATCAGCTGTATCTGTTCATGGTAGGGGACAAAGAGAAACATCTCCAAAGGCCTTTGGACACTGAGTGTGTTCTGAAAATGGAGTCACACCACTCTCCAGAAGTTTGGCCAGGTGTCGGCCCTCCTGGTTGTCCCCATCATTTCCCCAGTGGCTGCACCACACCAATGCCTTGGAAACTTCCCTGCTTTTTATCAATATCAGCATTATCCTGTACCCTGTTGGACAGCACCACAGCTGACTGGCAGTGGTCCAGCTGCATTGTAGGGCTGAACCTTCCTTTGCATGAGTCCTGGTTCACAGAGATTCCGTGATTTTCTGTTTTTAATCAGTTCCCAAATTTCCTCTCTGCTATACTGGTTTGTGATTCTAAAAGTGGCCAAGATTCACAGCTTCCTTTTTGACTTCTCGGGGGTGTAATCTCATCCACAGCAGAGAAATCTAATAAACTTCATTCTCCTCAGTGCGGCTGAACACCCTTCAGCCAGCTACACCTCCACAACTGGCCACTCATTTCACACCACATTTCAGACACTTCAGCACACATCTTTGTTTCTGCTTCCTTTTCTCATATGATCCAAATTACTTCTCCTTTCTATGTTCTCTTCACATAAAAAAATTAAAAAGCACCTTTTTTTTTTCCTTTTTTTTTTTTTTTTTTGCGTGAAGAAGGCAAGAAGGATTGAGGTTCTCAATCCCACCTCCAAGCTGAAAATTGGAACACTCTACAGTTCTCCTGTCCCTGACATGGCAGTGTAGCCTCCTACACTCCCTCCTGCCCCTCCGAGGCAGTCCCTCAGGCTTTATCTGCCCCCTCCCATTCCAAGTGCCTGACTCCTGTGGCATTTCTGCTCACCTCCCACATTACAGGCGACCCAGACCTTTCCATCCTGTCCTCATTTGCTCCCTTCAGTCCCAAGGAACTGCAAATGCCCAAGCTGTGGAGCTCCAGGCACAAAGAACACTGCCTGTTTGAAAGCTGGTGCTGGGCACTCTGAGCATCCAGAACACACAGCCCTGCTGGACATCTCTAATTGAAAAGCATTTGCCTTATCTCCCTTCTCCCTCCTCTGACCATCAGAAGATAAAAACAAACAAACAAATAAACAAACAAAACAAACAAACCCCTCCAAGACCAATCAAGGCTACCTAACTAGAGTTCATCCTTGTGAAACAGAGGTCAGACAGCTTTAATCCAGCTGTTTGAGGAAGCAGCTCACCCACCAGATCACACCTTTCATCTGGCTTGTGCTCTGTGGAGAGCAGCTGTGTCTTCACAACTCATTAGACTTATCCCGCTGCTAGGTGATAAGAGGCAGGCAGTGTAGACAGGCATATTTGCACAATGCTGCATCCAGGGCAGCTCTCCCTGGGTCCAAGGCATCCCCGTGGCTGGGGGAAGGCTCCAGCTGCCTCACTGAGCAGAGGATCAGGCTGTGTCCCCAGTGAACTGCAAACCTGCTGGCTGCCAAAGGCTTCTCTGCACAGAGCTGCATGAGCTGTGTGCACAGAGCATCTTCACAGCCCTTCAGAGCAGAAGTGCTGCACTAATGAGCTCTGCATGGCTGTGTCCAGCTGTGGCTATCTGAGAGATATCAGCTATTCCCAGCCAGAGGGCTGGAGGCAGCTATCCCTGTCCTGCTTGTTGTCAAGCTCCTTCAGTGAATAGAGACTGGAGTAGTTGCATGTTGCTGAGGACAGTGCAGCAGCAGATTCTACATCTTATGAGTAATGCAAGTTTGAACCTAGTTCTCAAAATACATGTCTCACCAGCTAGGAACTGCTAGACTCTAGTTATTCTTAGCCCCCAAGTCACTGTGGTTAGAAACTAAATGGAAATGATTCCCCACAAAAAACATACTGAAATCAAAATATTTATCATGCTGCTCCTGTAAATGAGAAAAGGCTCTTCATTTTCAGAGCAGAAAACATGCTGTTTTTCTAAGAAACCACTTGATGACTGATGTTAACTCATCTGGAGTTTCTGGAGGGAAGATGAGTGCAAGGTGCTTGTAGAGACCCTGCCTCCACGCTCCCATCTACATGCCTGATGAGGAATTCACAGACCAAGCAGAGCAGCTGCACCAGACAGCTGGTGGCATCTGTGTGGGATCCCAACACAGAGAAACCACCACGCTACAGCAGTGCCCATGAAAACACTGCCTCCACAGGGAAGGAATGGAAAGAAGAAGTCAAGTGAGTAAATCCCATGTCCAGCGTGTGAGATGGAACAAACCTGCTGTTCTGACTTGGCATTGTCCTGCACCAGCTGAAGTACCTCTAGTAAGGTGAGCTCAGTGGAGAAACAGGCCCCTTCCTGGCAGAGGTGGTGATGCAGGTATGAGATGTGAGCTATCCATTCCCCATTCATTTACAGCTTCATTCATGGAGTTGGAAAACAGCTCAGCACCCACACACCTCCGCAGCTTTTATTTTACAAGTTCATCAGATAATGGTAAACTGAAGCTTTTGTGCTTGTCTTTTAAAAGCTGATGACAGCTTTAAAGACCAGTTTTCCTAAGCCCTGCACAGATTTCTTAATAAATAAAACTGGAGTCAGTATAACAAAAGATCTCTCTCCCTGCATGTCTCATATGGATTATATCCTCAGAGTGTCACAGCAACAGACAATTCTTGGCTACATGAATATTCAAGGGTTCTCAACAACTTTCAGCAGCACCTACAGAATTTGGTCTGACTTCCTACAGGATGGCCTTTGAAATTCAGGTCTTTGCTCTGGAAAACAGTCACAGATCTGCAGGCAAGCACAGCCAGCAGTGCTGTGCTTTGCAGGATCTGTGCTTAGCAGCTGGGAGACATGACATGGACTACTCATTCTTCAGCTCTGGCAGCCTGAAAGGAGCCATCTTTGGGGAGCCCTGTGGGGGAAAACAAGCTCCAGTGCTGTGAAGCCACCTGCAACCCCTCAGCAATTGCTCTGAAACCTGTGTAAATGCCCTTCCAGCTTTCCCTCTTGTGCCAGCTTCTGCTACCTGCGAGGCAAGGAGCAACCTCTGCAGCCAAGCTTCTCCCTCCAGTGTTTGCCAGCTTCAGCTCCCCTCTGGTCTCTCCCTGCCAGACACGTAGGGGACAGGGAGCGGTTAAAATTTTCCAAAGAGGAGGTAGAGCCAACTAGACACAGGTGAATTTCTCAATGCACACAAGTGCCCGCGCTGCTTTGGCTTTGCAGCTGCTGACAAAAGCCCCCTGCAATGACCCATCCTTCATTCCGAGCCTGGCCTTGGGGGAGAGAACAGATTTGTCCAGCCTGAAGCAATTCACTGCACAACACCAAGGGCAGGAACATGATTTTCACTCTTTATCAAAACAGTCAGGCCAAGGGCAAGGCAATACATTGCAAATGAAACAAGCACGAGGCAGCACAGGCTGGTAATAGCAAGGAAACAAGAACCAGGCAGTGATTTGAAGTTCTCCATCAAGTAAGGAGTATATCCTGCCCTACCCTAATATAACCCTCTCAAGCCTTATGACTCAGATTCACTGAGAATTACCACTCCCTTTTTGTTTTCCTCCTGCAACTGAAAGAAGCATTTTCTGCTGGCCTATGGCAATGTTAAGTGAGAGCCTTTCTCAGCCTGGCTCAGCTGCCTGGCCCCAGAGGCACAGGGTGGGGATGTGGTGTAGTCCCAGCTCACCTGCACAGGAGGGGACACATCAGCCCATATGCATCCAAGAACACAAGCAGGCAGGTCCCTTGAGCAGGCTACAGGACTAATTACACTGCTCCCTGAGGTTAACCTAAACCCCTGGGGCTCAGCTCCTGTGTGGCTGGAAGGAGGAAGGGTTTATTATGAAAGCAGAAGCTTCCACCAGTGAAGTGTGGAAAGCTGCTAGTCCTCCCTACCCCATGCTATTGCTAACCCCAGCTCTGAGTCTCTGCCCCAGCTCCACTGTTAAGATATTAATCAAATTCAGCTCAAAATTAGTCTTTTCTTCAAGCAGTTTTCTGATGAGTAACCAAGGCACATTAGTGGCTGAGTCATAAGGAAGCAAACCTTTGTGCAGCAAGAGTAAGCTATGGAAACTCTCTGTCACATCAGCTTTGTGACTGCCTTCAGATGTTTCAAAAAAAGCAGCTTCTTTGTACCACAGTTAGCTCAAAACCTGTCAGTGGCAGGGGATAAATGTTTTGAAAATGTTAGCAAATGATTAAATGGTGCCTTAATTGCAAAGAACAGAGGCAGAACTGTACATTCATAGGCAAGTTGCCTTGTCCCATGATGCACAATCCCATGGGAACACAGGAGATTTGAGTGCTCTCGCAGACCCTGTTGCCCTCTTCCTCTGTAACCTTGGAAAAATCAGAGTTTCAAAGTCTAGCACCAACCTTCAGGTCAGTTTTTAAGAGAAGTTTAGCACCAAATTTGCTGAGCTCTTTACAGCTTTGGGGGAGAAGGCAAGAACCCTTCCTGTGGGACCACACACTCTGTGTCCCGTGGATGGGACCATAGCCTCTCTTTGATAGCAGTGAACACTTGGGCAATAAGGCATCCAATCCAAACTTTTCTAATCCATGTGCATCTTTTGGACTTGCTGCTCCACAGCAACCTTTGTGATTAAAAGCCTCAATGGACTTTTCTCCCTTGAATTCCTCTAAAGTTTTGAAGAACTTTATTTCTGAGCATGTTCAGTGAACTCTACAGTTTAAAGCCTGACTGTGTATAGAACAGGGGTTTTGTTTAAAAACTGTTACTAAAAAAAAAAGGAGTTAATCTTAGGACCCTGAGCTCTCATTAGACAAGGAAAAAGATGGATAATTTTGTTCACTATTGCACCTTCTCTGTGACACTTCTGACATTGCAGCTTCAACCACAGGCCCTTTCAATCACTCCTCTTCCTACCTGGTAAAAAGTCTTCTCATGAGAAGAAGTCCTGTTCCTATTACTATTCGTCTTGCTTTCGCCACCTTTTTTATACGTTATTTTGGGGTTTTTTTCTGCAAGGGATTTAAGAACCGGTCTGAGTGTGCAGCCTCCCAGCTGGGAGTGCAAAACATTTCTGGAGTAGCTTGTTATGTTTCTCCTTTTTTGTGCACTTTTCCTGTTTGAACAAGACCTAACATCTGGTTTGCCATTTTCTAATTGCTGAGCATTGAATTGACATTTTCATGGGGTTATACATGATTAGCTGAAGTTTTTCTTCCTGAGTGGCAATAGCTAATTTTAGACCCTACTGCTGTGCATGGTTAGGACTGTTTTGTTTTCCTTAAGTAAATGAATTGCATCTGCTATTCTCCCATTCATCCAGTAACCTTTGTGAGATCCTTCTGTTAATCTTTACTGTCAGTTTTAATTTTGATTATCCTCAGTTAATGATATTCTGTATCATCAGAACTGCTGTCACTTCTTTATTCACTCCTCTTGTACATCACTTATGAAAATGTCAGAAAAGCAACACAAGATAAACCTCTGTAAGTCTGCTAGAAACTTAGAATATCCTGAGCTGGAAGAGATCCACAAGGATCATTGAGTCCAACTCCTGACCTGGCACAGACACCCTAAAATTCACACCATATGCCTGAGAGCATTGTCCAAATTCTTCTTGAGGTCTCCCTGCAGTCTCCTCCAGGCTAAACCAGCTGTAAGTCCATTCCTCCTCAGCTGTGAAAATTTTTTTTTGCTACATATGCCTTAACCAGTCATTCCTCCATGGAAGTGGCTTCATATTTACCCCTTTGACTGCTAGTTTAATCCTCTGTTTTTCTTTTCTACCAGTTTTCCAAGGACAATCTGAGGTTTTCTCATATAGTTTTTCTGTAGTTTTCTGACGTTAAGATCTCCCGAAAATCTGCCCTTTCATCACTATGTGTCTTAAAATATTTGAGGCATGCAAATGATAAATGCTAAAAAAGAGGTCAATTTATAGGAATGTCACAAATTGTCAGGGTAATTGCTGATGACAATCAAGTGCTTCTGTATTTAGAGGCAATTCCATGTACTGAGTCATACATTTCATCAGCTCTTCTGCTGAAAGAGATCTCTGTGTTCCTGGCCTAAATATTAAAGCATACGCAAAGACTTTGACGTTATTAGAAATGGTTTGTGTGGTGTTGTGCCATGTGATGTTATGCCATAGGAGACCATTCATGCCAGGCTCTGACAACTGTTGCTGCACAAACTTCTGCCTGATGCTGATCAATGAACTGAATGGGATAAAAACGTCCAAGTAAAAATTGTTCATCCAGTAAAACAACTGACAATTAGGCAAGACTCTCACTATGGTTGCTTTGTTTTCCAGTTACAGACAATTACACAAACAAGGGCACAAATATTTACATTGCAAACACACTGGTTCTTAGGCCAGTGGTTTGCTATGTTTCCAGAGAAACAACCCAAATTTTCCTTGCATTATGAGTAGAACCACAAAATGTGCTGAGCAAATATGTTTCATTCCCACAAAACTTGGTGGACAATTTATAAAAACTATCACCAGTTTGCATATTACCACTGCTTTATGTGCTTGAGCAGGAGACATTCTTCTACTGTAGGAGTACCTCAGGCATCCAAGGTTAGGCTTTGGAAGTATCTTCCTCCTTCTCACACACATGGAACAGAAGTGGAGAGTTAGTCAAAATATAATTTACCACACCATGGGCCTCAAGTTACCTGTAAGATCCAAGTTCTTCTTGGCCTACTTGTTTGTTGGTCATGAATTCAGCCAAGAAAAGGTCCTTTAAAAACCCTAAAGTTACAGGGATCAGAGAAAAAAGTGATGAACCAGTTTAGCACCAATAAAATGGTGGCAAAACCTTTTGTGTCTTTGCTAGAGGGCTTTAAACTGAGACCCTTTGGCCTTGGTGGCAAGATGGACTTCCCTCAGCCAAGAGAAGGCAGAGATACAAAATGAGCATTTCCTTGAAACCAGAGTGATAAGGGGAACAGGCTGACTTTATCCTCACAGTGGATCAAACCATGGCCCTATTTATTTACGGCCAGGCATGATGTATGCATGTACAATCAAATCAAATATCCCAGGCTATTGTTGAGTAGAGATTATGGGGCCAGCCTTTGTTCTGCTGCATGCACCAGCCTTGAAAGAGAGCCTTTGTGGAGGAAAATGGCCTGCTGTTCATATCAGTTTCCCTCCCCAAAATGAATTCTGCATTTCTTCCAAAGACACACACTAGGCCTAAGTCTTGCACTCACAAAGGGGTTTTGTCTCAGTGCCTTTGCTTAGAACACAGATTTTATTTATCAAAACTGCGCATGAAACTTGGTGCCATGTTGATACTTAACATGCAGAACATGCTGCTTCTCTGGGAGCAAGGGCAGTGAAAAGAGTGATCTTCTAGGAGAAGGAACCATGCTTTGTCCTGCCAAGGTAATTCCATCCATCCACCATCTCAAACTGAGCTTAGCACCACGCTGTCTCTAGAAACTAAACCTCATGCCTTGCTCGGAACAAGAACAAAGACCTTCTGGGAAAGATATGACAGCTGTTTGCAGGTATCATATATTTTTAATCAGTCTCTTTCTAAGTCACTTAGCTAAAACTTTCACAGGCATTGATTCAAAGAGTGGACAGTAAACCAGGCTCTGCAGGTGGTGCAGGGCTACCTCCACCTATGAGGAGAAGGCTGGGAGAAAACCCAAAATATAAGATAAACTGTACTGGGCCACCACAAAGCTTCCATCCAAATAGACCCACATTTATTCTCTGTAAGTGGCCAAACCAGATGCTTCGTAGTTGCTAGTCCTGTCTAACAATTGATAATATTGAGTTAATAATAAATAATTATGCTATAGTTAATTACAGCATGTAGTCATATCCACCCATAACACCTCGTCCATCTCCAACATTCTGCACCGTAGGAACTTCCAGAGCCACAAATATTATCTCCATAGCCCTCAGTCTATTTTTCTTCCATGAATTGGTCTCCACTGATTTTACTGCTGATAACATCCCACAGCAGTGAGTTTCACAACTTATCTTTTGTTGTGAGGAATCATTTCTTGTTATTTGCCTCTAACTTGTCTTCTGCTTGCTGGCTGAGGGTTTTTTCTGAAGTTCTAAATCTTTACTGGACAAGGCACAAAATGGCTGGGTCCTGTTTTGCTGGATTGAATCACAGGGCCCAAGTGCTTGCAAAAATCCTTTCCCAAACATGTGGTGTTATTTTTGCCATATCTGCATGTCCAATATTCTGGGAAGGGTTAAGAGGTAGGAGTTGTGCCATTAATGAAGTAATTTTGTTATAACCACTTACACACATCTTAAGCTGGTTGGTCCTTCTGTCTGTGGCAGTGGATTGGTCATCCAAAAGCTAATGGAGGGAGTTTCCATCACAAGAGACAGGCAAATCTGCAGAGAAACTCCTGCCTCAAAGTGTATAAAACACTCCAGGCATTCAGGATGCCAAAGGGGAAGGGAAGCCAACAGTGAACCACAACCAAGGCCAGAGAGATAGGCTGAGCCTGATGTGAGTATTTGAGGAACAAGGAGGGAGCCAAAGGAGGAGTGACCCATCTGAAAGTACCCCCATGTTGTGAGAGCAGCTGTCCTTGATAACTACCCAAAATGGGAGGGCAAACTGTGTATCACAGCCTTTCCTCATTCCTTCAAGCTATAAACAGATGTTTAAGTAAAAGGAAAGGAGAATTTAGGATCAAACCCTTTTGTGGTCAGTGAAATTGGCATCAGCTATTGCAGGCAAATCCCTCTTCAATCACTTTTCATAAAGAAATGAAGCTCCCTTTAACTCAGCCTAGAATTTTGGCCTTTCATCTCCTGACAGAGATAACACTTTTCTGACCATTAAAACCCTTTTTCTCTTCCCCAGTGTAAATGGGTTTATTTCTCATTAATACCCATTTGTTCTTGTGCCAGTGCAGTTCACACACTTGAATAGCCAGGGGTTATTTTGCTCCTGAGTGGCACTGACACCTTTCCTGAGATATTCAGAGATGATAGTATGCCCTCTCAACCCTCATTTTGTTATGCTTTATCAGCCAAAAGTCTTTTAATCTCATGCTGTAAAACCCCACTAGCATCCCCCTTCTCAGCATCCGTCCCATTTTAAATTCACCATTCTGGGAATTATCGAGAATTATACACAGGATTTCAAAGGATGCTCCTAGGTGAGCTATTAGCAATGGGAACCTGAAGTCCAGCAACTTGGGCATAAAAGCAGAAGGCTTTCCTGACAGAACTGAAAACATTTCCAAGCTCTGGACGACTTAGAAGTCTTTACATCACCTGGATAAGTGATAGGAGCAGGGAACCATACATCTCCTGTCTGCCCAGTCTGTCTGACTGATGTGTATCCCAACAGTGAATACTGGGATAAATACTGTCTCCTGTATTGCAAACAGTTCCCTTATCCACAGCAAGTGACAGCAAGCGTGGCTTTACTGTGTACCTGGAAGAATACCAGGAAGAGCAAAGAGGAAGAGATTTATAAGAAAACCAGAGCGCTGAATCAGAACAAAATTACATCCCTGTTAGTCTGTGCTTTGAGTGTGCCTGAATAATCAGTGCCAAAAACCACAGTGCTTTAAAAATCCATTACATGGGAAATACAGCCATTAATCCTAAATTGCTATAAAGGGAAGAAGGCTTCAGTCTCTGCTGTTCTGAAAGCCCTTAATCTCTATGAAGTCATGTTTGAGACACAGTTGCTGTTGCTGGGGAAGTAAACATGATGGCACACGAAGAAAAAATGCTGTCAAGTGGGGAGGAGACAAGAGAAGCAGATGAGCCCTGATGAAACAAAGGACTCTCACTCTCCAACTGTAGCCTCCAACAAAACAAAACATGAGGCAGAATGACTGAAACATCTTAGAAAAATTGACTGTTATATAGTAGACATCTGTGAGTCTTTATCTAAATTACACAATCTGAGGCATTTCACCCATTCAGTGTCTCTAGGCTTCTTAAATGAGAGAGGAGGTTTATCTTCCTCCCATTACAACTGCAAATGTGTGTCTAAATCCTCATGTATGTATGCACCATTACTGACTTACAAATACCACATTGCTTCTCAGTGTTCTTACTCGGTCTCCTGTGGTTCAGGGAACACTAAAACACAAAGATTATTTTGCACTTGATAGTATACATAAAATCTTTTTCTTTAAGGTTCTCAACTCTCTTAGGGCCTTTCCCTCAGGAAAATTCAACTCTTTCACAACTGCTTTGCGACTCAAAACCAAAAAGCACTTTTCTTCTGTGCTCTGACCTTTGCTGTATGCATTGCAAAGCTAATGTGAAGAAATAAAAGATCAGGAATCCTTCTGTGCAGTACATGCTCTTAACCTTCACCACTGCTGGAAATGAGTCCTGCTTTAATCTGAACAGGGACAAACACAAAACTAACTCTCGTCATCAGACCTTGGGACAACAATTCCTGCAGCTGTGCAGAAATGACATTCTCGGCATGGCAGATCTCTGTCTAAAACTGTGCTGCTTAGAAGGAAAAGGAATGTCTGCACAAACACTCACGTCTCTACATTCCTGAGCTCTACTGTAGCCCTGCCTTCATGTCAAAAAAACACCAAATAAATGTTTCAGCCCTCCTGAAGGGCAGGGCAAAACTGCGGGTAAAATACCAGGAACCTGACATAGGTCTGTGGACAGCAAGGGAAAAAAAGGAAAAAAAAAAAAATCAGAAGAAAAAAGCTTTGCTTCATATTTTTGACATTTAAACTAGATGGTCATTGTAGGTACCTTCCAACTGAAATTTTTCTATTCTCTTCTACCCTATTCTATTAAATATTAGTGTAGGTAATGAGAACACGAAGTAATACAAGCCAAGAATGATCTGGAAGTAGCTTGCTCCAATGAAAAAGTTGCTTTTTAGGACATCAATCCAGCCAGGGCAACAATTCCCCTGAGCTTCAAAGCCCCATCTTCCAGCTGCTGTGGTAATTCTTTCCAGCCCTTTCACTGTGGGACCAAGCAGCCAAGCATGGGGATGCTGTTGAATAAAAATGAATTTGCCATCAGGTCTTTTGCCCAAACCAAAGAAAAAAAAAAATGGCCATCTGGAGGTTAGAAGAGCAAATAGTGGCTCATGGTATAACCACGAAGAAACAAAGAAGAATTTGGTCCATGTGGTGGAATTCTATGTACACATTTCTGACATACTTGGCAGTGATTACACCAAATAGAAATGGCAATTCAGACCATTCAAAACCACATTCAGTGATCAGAGTCCCTCCAGGCAGGTAGATGGAGAGCCCAGGGAGAGATCAGCCTGAATTTTGTGGGTGCAAGGTTCCAAAGTGCAAAGCACACTACAGATATAGGTCTGGGGAAGAAAACCAGCTCCAGCACCTCCTTGGCCACACCACGTGTGCACCCAGCTCTGGACATACATGCACAGCGTGGCTTTGTCCCAACAAAGGACCTCTTGTGTGTTCACTGTTCACCCCCGCAGTCATATCTTCTTTGGTCAAAAGGGATTTTGGTGAAAATGAGGGGCATTTACACAGAGTTTCACTTTTCCTCTTTGCCTTGTCTTTTCTGAGCTTTGTCCCTCATTCCTACATGATGAAGAGAGTCCTTATGGCCCACCAGTTATAACTGCTCCTCCATAAGCAATTTTTACAGCCATGTGTACTGTCCTACGTCCAAGAAGGACTGACAAGTATCATTAGAGTAGGGATGATAAAGCAGTGAAACACAGAGAAAGAAGAACTCCCTTGTTCTTTTTTCTGTCTCTCATCTGCCCTGAGTACTAGGTCACTGTGAGCTGCAGGTCTCCTGTGTGTGACCCAGCTCCCCCGTGGTCACACTCCCTGCTACCCCATGCTCCTACAGACACAGCGGACAAGTGGATTAAGGGATCCACTGCCCAACTGCCCCAGGACTCACAGTCACCATGTGGGACAGAGGCCACAAACCTGATGCTAAAAATGCTTGAAATGAGTGTGTGAATGAGGCAGCAGGAGGGGAAGCCACATGGGCCACATCAAGATGTCCTACCTGTCTGACTTCCATATGGCAAACCCTGGCAGGGCTGCTCCAGAATACAAAGGCAGCAAAGACAAAGACAAAGAAGTGTAAAAATGCTCTCAAGCAGGAAAGATTTGGGTTCCCTGTTCTTCTTCATACACCAAAGCAGCAAAAACTTGCAGAGAATAGAAAAAAGGCTAAAGCAAGAACAGCAGCAGCAGCCAAAGACAATTACCATTTCCTAAAAAACAGTTCTTTCAAAAACAGTTTTATACCCTTCAGAGAAAGATTACAGGGGATATATCCATTTTTCCCACTGTGTAGATTTGTAAAGCTAAGCATGTACCACCTGAGTATTGCATAAGATACCAATTATAAACATTTGTTTCGGGCAAAAGAAGAAACGATGAGCCACTCTGGTTAACTGCCATCTCCAAGAGAGGCAGTCTCTTTCCATTTGTCTTCTCTTCCACTAAAAACAGAGTGTTTTACGAGCAAACAGTGAAAGCTCACGTCTCATTTTCCAATTTGAAGTCTCAGAAGTACTCAGCCCTGTGCTCTTACCCTGTAACTATCCTCCAGTTGCCTGTAATCACACTCAGTGGCCTCAGCTCAGCTCTCAGTGGCTTGAAGCAGCTCTTTGCAAAACACTTTATCAGTTATTTCCCCCCTCCACGATTTTCTCTCTGCCAGGTTTTCTCTGGATGGCAAAGCTGAGTGGCTCTGCCTGAAATCAGAACTGACTCATGCCTCTAATGACTACACGAGACCGCACTTCTGACCCATGAAGGGAAACACTTTTCCAACAAATTCTCTCCACTTGGCTATTAATATTTAGCTTAACTCCACTGTTTCCTTGCTCATCTCTAGAGCTGATGTGTTTTACTAATGGAAAAGGCATCCTTCCCTTCGGCTGGGTTGGGTGGCCCCACTGTTGCCCCTCGAGCTGAAGTATCATGAGATGTTAAACTTGTACTGACTTTGGTTTTAGGCTGTATCTGACTAGATGTTTACATGGTGATACACTCAAAATCTGCAAAATGCTCAAATATTAGCTTTACTAGCCCAGTGCAAAGTACAAGATTCAAGCATTGGAACAGGCTGCCCCGAGAAGCGGTTGAGTCACCATCTCTGGAAGTATTTAAAAGACATGTCGATGTGGCACTTGAGGATGTGGTTTAGTGGTGGGCTTGGCAATGATGGGTTAACGCTTGGACTCCATGATCTTAAAGGTATTTTTTGACCTCATCGATGCCATGATTCTATGTTAAAAGTGAAGCCGTTATGTTGCAGAGACCAGGGTGCCGGGCCCCTAGAGGAGAGTGCAGCATCCCTCGGGTCTCTGACCGCCCGGGCATCCTGTCTCCAGCTTCCGTGGTTCCCTCCTCAGCTCCCAGCCCCGGGCCGCGGATCCAAACCCAAGGCTGGCTGCGAGGTCCCCGCGCCGGGCAGAGGCTGCACCGCTCGCACCGGGGCAGCTCAGGCTGTCAGACGGCTGCGGCCGGGGCGGGGGCAGCGCTCGTCTCCAGGATGCCCAGGGGACACAGGAGGAAGGGGCACANCGCCCCGCCCCGGAACCGGGCGCGGCTCCCGCGGGCGGGCAGAGCCCGGCGGCTGCGGGCAGAGCCCGGCGGAGGGTCCCCGGCAGCGAGGGTCCCCGCCGTCCCCGCCGCAGGAAAGCCGCCGCGGTAAGGCCGATCTCCGCCGGGGGCGATCGCGGGATCCTCTCGGTCGGGAGAAGTTGGGCTAA
>VYXD01016862.1:292677-367359 GCA_013397195.1 Hylia prasina | reverse complement strand
CGGTTGAGTCACCATCTCTGGAAGTATTTAAAAGACATGTCGATGTGGCACTTGAGGATGTGGTTTAGTGGTGGGCTTGGCAATGATGGGTTAACGTTTGGACTCCATGATCTTAAAGGTATTTTTTGACCTCATCGATGCCATGATTCTATGTTAAAAGTGAAGACCTTATGTTGCAGAGACCAGGGTGCCGGGCCCCTAGAGGAGAGTGCAGCATCCCTCGGGTCTCTGACCGCCCGGGCATCCTGTCTCCAGCTTCCGTGGTTCCCTCCTCAGCTCCCAGCCCCGGGCCGCGGATCCAAACCCAGGGCTGGCTGCGAGGTCCCCGCGCCGGGCAGAGGCTGCACCGCTCGCACCGGGGCAGCTCAGGCTGTCAGACGGCTGCGGCCGGGGCGGGGGCAGCGCTCGTCTCCAGGATGCCCAGGGGACACAGGAGGAAGGGGCACACCGGGGAGCCCCCCGGGGTGGGCAGGGCCCCTCTGCAGCGAGGGGGACGCAGCGCTGGCTCCGCGGAGAGCTCTTCCCTCGGGGATGATCTGCCGGGGCAACACCAGCACCAGGACACCAGGACACGGCGGCGGGGCCACCAAGGCAATACACCCGGCGGAGCGCCGCTTCGGGGCGGCGCGGCGGAANCCTCCCGGGGCTGCAGCCAGGCTGGGCATCCCCGCGCCCGGCCGGTGAGACGGGGCGGGTGTCCGGATGGAGCTCCCCGGGCCGTAGCTCGGCCGGCGGCTCGAAGCTGCAGGAGGGACGGCCAAGCGTAGGGGGACGGAGGCGCGACAGCGGCAGGGAGGTGTAGGTGGGACCCGGTTTGGGCTGCAGATGTGGCGGCGCCGCTGGGACGGGGGCCCGCTGCCGCTTTGACGGCGCACGGGAGAGAGAGGCGGGAGCCGGCCGGGGCTGCAGATGCAGCTCCGCGGTGTTTGGTTGGGATGGAGTCCGGCTTGCAGGTGCCGCGGTGGAGCACGCAGGTGGGAGCTGGTCCGGACCGCAGCCGCAAACACGCCGTGTAAGGGATGCGTGCGGTTTGGGCTGCCGGTGCTGGATGCGCTTTGGAGGGCAGGTGCAGCCCCACGGTGTACAGGTGTGACGTGCTCCAGGCTGCACGTGTAGGCGCAACGTGGTGTGCGGGTTGCAGGTGTGATGTGCAGGAGGGATGTGGTCCTGCTGTGCCTGGGGCTGGCAGAGCATCTCCCAGCATGGAACGGATGGACGGTGTGCCTGCGCCTTTCAGGCTTTTATTTTGACAGATTCTGTTATCCAGTGATTTTCAGACAAGGTCTCCCAAGTCCTGCCCGGTTTTCCCACATAGTTCTTTCCAGCCTCATCCTCCCTTTTGCTTAATAACTCTGCAGTGATTAAATGGCTTCTTGCAACATCAGTATACAGAGCTGAATTCCAGAGATCGTGGGCGGGGAAGGAGTGCTCAGACACACTGGTTTTAGAAGAAATACCCCAAAAGGGTGCTCGTGGTCGTCCCTCTCTGTACCAGATCAACACTGTGAACTGTATGTTCTTTTTTTGGATTCTTAAGACTGAAGAATTTCTCCGGGTAAACACAGTGCAAAACACCTCAGGCTCCCTGGTAGACTGCAAGGAAACTTCTGGTCTAACTTAGTTGAAAAGGAAAGTTGGAGTCAGCAGAGTTACAGTAGCGTTGCCATCGTCCTACTGAACTTGCTCAGAATTTGGGCTGTCTGGCCACTAATCTCGTTTCTCTTCCATCGACTTAAGCTTATTTTTCCACTAAACAGAGGCTGCCAAAACTAGAGGGCAGGGGGGGAGGGGATCACAGGAATCTGTGAGAATATGAGATATTTTTTTTTGTCCTGTTATAAGTTAATAATCCTATTCTAGGCTGTCATCCAAAAATACTGCTGAAAAAAATGCAAGCAGTGTGCAAGACCCATTGTATAAAAGATAATCTAAATGTAGGACAGGAAGAGACCTGGCAGGTCAGCAAATCTAAACACAGAATGATATTATTCCATATTGCACACAACAAATGTAATTCATTTGTTGCCAGTTTTCTGGGAAGGAGAATTTTCACAACTTTACTGAACTCATATTAAATTTTTCTCTAATATATGGCTTTCTCTTGCTTTGTATTTGCACTATGACTGCTTAGTTCTCTGTCTGCTGCTTTTCTCTTGCCAGTGTAGAAATAGGAGTTGCATGCTTTTCTCTTTACTGTGGCAAACAAGCTACAGCTTGCTGTCTGCTTTCATGAAGCAGGCTCCAGCTTCTGCTGATCCCTGGCAGTTGTGAGCTGGGCTTCTTGATCTCCAGCTTCCCTGTGGATGAGCAGAGCTGCAAGGCTCAGAGGTCTGTCCTCTGCCTCTCATGCTTTGACACCTCACCTAGAAATAAATCCCTCACCAGGTAGGTGGTGCAATTAACCTCCTCCTCAGGTTCCTCCTGTCCTGTGATGGGGGATGTGGGAAGCTGGGATTTTCCTCTCCAGGTGTCCATCTGACTTTTGTATTCTGCTGTCAGCTCTCATCGTATTCCAGTCATTTTATTAATCCCATTTTTATTGGATATCCCCATGTTCTGTGCTGGTTCAGTATTCCCTCAGCTTTTTCCCACTTGCTCTGTCATGAAGGGAGAAGTTAAGCAGGATGGGGTCTCCCTCACTTGCAGTAGTGACCCCTACTAGACTCAGACTGACCCTTTCCATTTCATTGTCCCTCTGATCCTTCTAGTCTGTACCCTGTTTATTACAAGTTATTATCTTTTGTTTGCAAACTTCTGATTTCACTGGACTGCATAGCAACGGGCTTCAAATGTGTTGTAAGCTGAACTTTATCCCTGTCGTGTGTGCCAGCAATGCTGGATAGTTTCTCCAGAGTAGCTGAGCAGAAAATTTTTCTTACCAAAGCAAGCTAAGTTGCATTTTGTCCCTCTTTCTACCCACATTTACTTCTGTGGCATCGAGTATTAGATGTGGGGCTTTTCTGCAGTGATTATTCTGTTGACAAGGGATGTTTAATCCCACCACTGTACTGTAACCAGCTGTGAGTAGAAGATGGGTGTAATTCAGCAGCGGGTAGCAACGCAAAGCTGCAGATTTTGCAGTGAACAACATTCATAGAGCTGAAACTGCTGAAGGAACTTCAGACAAACACAGTGCTCATATCTGAGCTCAGGTTAAGCTCCCACTTGAATATCCTTGCTCTTAATATTTGCAGTAAGGTCTATCAATAATGATTCAGGGAAAATACCACCGAATCAACAAAGTCAGGACCTGGGGTCACACAGTGACACTGAACAAATCCAGCTCTGCTCAGTCAAAAATGCTGCAAATGGTAGGTGCAGATAAACATAAGGAATTATCTCTGCTCCATTCATTAACATTGTACATTGCTTTTTATGTAACTAGGTGAAAAACACCTAAATATTTTGCAGAAGGTAGACTCAGCCCTGCAGCATGATGCCCCTTATGTTCAGTGCATGACTACCTGCTTCTGACCTAATATATTATAATAATCTCTTCGGCATTATCCACCAAGCTCAAGTTTATTCCAGTGTTTCTCAGCATTGCAGCAGTTTATCATACAGTGTTCATGAGCTTGGTCTTGCAGAGGCTGCCTTCCTCTCCCAATGGCCAGAAAAAGCACTGGGAGGACCAAGTGCTGCAACAGAGCGGGCAAACAATCTGTATTTTCATTTTACTGAGATTTCTCCAGTCCTGTGCTGTCAACCAAAATGCTAAGAACAAATTTGGGGAAGGAAACAAGTCACATCAAATTTTGAGTCTTGAGTGTCTCCTTCTAACAAAAGGGCAGCTTCATGCTCGCGGGTCTGGTGTGGGGTTGTCGCACCATTGCAGTGGTTCCAGTTCTGCAGGCATGCTTTAAGGACTGGAGTGAAGCACAAATTGGGAATGCTTAAAAAAAGCATTTGAATGACTTTTCAGTGCCTCTCAGATTCCTTGTCAAGGGCAAGTATCCTCTGGTTCCTTTTTCCGAGGAAAAAAATAAGTAATGAGCAACGGCCAAGCTTTGTGGTTGCTACCAGGTAACGTCAGTGGTAGATGAGCTAATTTTATGAAAGTGAATAAGGAAGAAAATAGGGTGTGGGGTTCAAGCATGAGCCCCTGAGTCATAGCCTGGCATCTACAGGAGTGCCCAAAATTAAAAGTAAGTGATTGTGTGATGTGGCAGATGAACATTGGTTGCTGCTTTGTCAGCTAGCCTTTCACATCTGCAGAAAGCATCAGGAGAGCATCTAACAGCATCGTGGCTTTTCTCTTTGATGTAATGAACACGTATGGTTCACGGATTCAGCTGTTTCTACAATTTTAATACCTGAGCTGACATTTCAAAGTGCTGGGAATGCTGGAGCCACAGATCAATGGGAATCTTAAGCAAGCAATAGTGTTTGCAAAAAGCTCTGTAGCATTTGAGGCGTATTTCAAAGTCTCTGAAAAACCAGCTGAGCTGATAAAGGACACCAGACAGAGCCTGAAAGGACTGAGAGACAGTGGATGAAGTCCTCATTCCAGCATTGGAGTCATTCAGCTGATTCCAAAATGTTTAATGACCCCAGAAGAAATGGCTCACTTCAGAAGGGACATTGTGCCAGCACTATGTCCAGTATCACAAGTACAGACAAATGAAGAGCTGCCAAGTGCTGTAGTTGGTAAGGTCTCATGTTGAACTTGGCATGGTTGTAGTAATTATCACCAGGTGGAGTTACTTGGCATTGACTTCCCACTTTTTATTTTTGCCAGGACCATTATTCAGCAGAGGTGTGAACAGTATTAATTTTGTGGAATGTTTGAGGGCAGAGGAGGGATTTGCTGCTGCTCCATTAGAGTTTGTGAGCAGGGATCCCCAGTCACTCCTTGGTGCTGAGAGGACTTCCCCACAAGGTACACAAGGGAAGTTTCAGCTGATGGTTTGCATTGCTGCTCACAGAGTACCTACAGCCTCTCTGACACTGATTTCACCATTAACCCAACTTGCAAAGCCTTCAGTTGCCTCTGCTGCTCCCAAGCTGATGGCTAATGCTAACATAGGGCATCACTAGTGGCAGCTGGCCACCTTGGAACTGTGTGGGTCTCCGCTTGTCCAGATGGGAAAGCTGAGTCACATTTTAACAAGCAAGGACATCAGAGGAATTTGGAGATCACTCCAGGAAAGTGTGGGAAAGGAGGCAGCCTGCAGCCATAAAACCTGTGAATGTAGTTGTACTTTAAAATGGAAAATGTTTCTGATTTTGCCATTGCAGAGGTCAAATGAGCTCCACTCCCCTCTGCTCTGCACAGGGAGCCATGGCCACCTGTCCCACGCCTTCCCTCCCAGAGGGAGGGACAGTCCAGCCCCACTGCTGTCCCAGGGGGTGCAAGGTGAGCCCTTCACTGCAAGGCACAGCCTCCCCCCAGCATACCCAGGCTGGCATAGGGGATGAAGGGAGGGAAGCAGCAGTGGCCCCAGGGCAGGAGCAGTAGAGAGCCCCTTTCCTCTCTCCAGATCAATGAATGAGGTTGGCATCGTCTTGATTTATTTATTTATTTGTTTGTTTGTTATTTTGGTGAGCGGCTCTGCTTTTGTCAGTGCAGCTAAGGCATAACTGTGTTACACTCCACTCGGTGGGTTAAATTGCATTATTTTTAATGAGACAGCTATCTCCATGCAGCTTCTGTTCTGCTGGTTTCCCCTTTCTGGGAGCTGTCTGCTCTTTGCCTGTCCTGCTTTTCTGTTAAGTCATTGCTGAGCATTGGCTGGAAGCAGTGAGCTAAGCATTAGCTTTATTTTCTGACAGAGGCCCCCGTTGGAAACAGACGTTCCCATAGTACATGGCAGCAGCTTTTTGTGAGCAGTGCTTTTCTTCCCACAGCCTACTGAGAAGTCAAACTGTGGCAAATCAGCTCATTCCACCGTCTGGCCCAGATCAAGGTCCTTCACCTAAATAAAAGGATGGCCCCTGCTGCCCAAGGATTTACTCCCAGGAGTGGGTACAGCCCCTCAGGGGCTGGATGTGCCACCCAGGGTGCTGCAGGAGGAGAGGCAAAGCCACACAGCTCTCCCTGGACCGCTCCTTGTGCACTGGCTGTTCTCTTCCACCAGCACTGCAGTGCTGAGCCCATTCCCTCTGTCCCAGCGGGTTCCTTAGGGGCACAGGATGGCACTGGGGTGTTCTGGGGTGCTGCTCTGGGGTTTTTCCCCCCGTCCAGCCCACAGCTGTACACTCTGGGTGGCTGCCTCTGCTGCATCAGCTGTGAGTAAGACTCCCTCCTGCCCCAGAAACAGCCACAATCTCCTCTGTGTGTTTCTAGCTCAGAAAAGGCTGATTCATTCTCTGAAGCAGATTAATTACTTCTGCTATTTAGAAAAGGGGAAAAAAAATCCTTTAGAATTGGTCGGCTTAACTTTCAACTGTGTGCACAATGCAGTGAAGCAAATCTGCTCTGAGCCAGAGGAAAAAAGTTTACACAGAGTAAGAAACAGGGGGTTACAATATTTACCTGTCATGTCAGCAGTGGGCTCTGCAATTTAGAAAATATTTGTGAATGTGTCTTCCTCTTGACTTACATGACAAATGGTGCAAATGTGAGCCTGTCATGAAGGCTAACTGGGGAACAAATGTTTTTATTCCCTGATACATTTTATAACTTGTTTCCTTTCTGGTTCATGTCATGCCCATGTGGCAGAGGGCTCCCTGAGTAGCTCTCCTCTGAAACCTGGCTGAGCTGCTCCATTTCCCCCTTGGAAGGCTGCTTTCCAGCCTGCCTGGCTGTGCTCACTTGTTTATGCACTGATGGGCTGTAGTTCCCCATTTCAGAACAAGCTGTCCAATATTCATGAGTTATTTTATATTTACCCAGTCCTGAGGCTTCTTTTATAAGCCTGGGGATAAATTCTGGGTTTTGTTGTTTCCATTACTGGAAATGGACTGAACCTCCACAAACATTACCAAGCCTTAAATAAGGCCTCTATTTATCTAGAAAGGGAGGGAAAGGACTAACACAAAGCTAAATTGATTTACAAGCCTGTAATTCCCAAACCTCTGTGATAACACTTGTAAGAAAACAACTCATATGTGTAGAGATGAATCACTTATAAAATTATATCCTAATATTCATTGTATATTAACTTATCAGACAAATATAGTGATTTTCCTCTTGAAGATTAATGACAGCCACATGTTCAGCGGGCATAAAGCACTGCAACTCTTTGGACTGTGCAAACCTGAGGATATGATTGAACAACTGATTTCTTTGCAAAGAACAAAACAGTATCTAAAGTGACAAGGAAAAACTGAAAAAGGTCAAAATGATAATCATAAGATATCCTGCATGTATAGTAAGGTCATTTTGACCAAGCATGAAACCTTTCCCATTATCCCCAGTTGGTTGGGCCATACTAAAATCTCTTCACATTAATACAACGACTGAGTTAGAACTGGAAAGTTAATATCTAGGAGGGCATTTTTAGGTCCTCTCAAAATAGCTAGAACGAGTACTGGAGCAAAATGAAAGGTTAAGCTCCTGAATGTTTCAGGATTACTGCATTATAAAATAGGCTCTTCAAACTTTTTTACCCAGCAGCAGAGAAAATACTCTGAAGGCATCTTTGGAGTGGATTAATGTTGAAATCATGCTAAGCCAGCCTTCTTCAAGCATTTATTTTAAACAGCTCAAATGCTTAACTTCTTCAATTAGCAGCTGAGCAGGTTCTGATTACCCTTGGTAATGTTCATATTCACACAAGAGCTCAGGAAGGTACCTGGCAGTATCTGGGGCTGTTCTCCTTAATGTGTGCAATACGTGCTTCACCCATGCCATTAGGAATCCTGGCTATGGTCAGCTTTATCTGAACAAAAACACTCAGGATGTTTGCATTTGGGCTGTTCACCAGATAAGATACCAAGCCCTGTGATTCAGCAGCAGCTGAATGGAAAAGCTGATCTCGGTAGAAGGGAATTGCATTTGCAACCTGTTTGGAGAACAGCTGGAAAAACACTTCTCCCTTCTGTACCATTCTGGTGTCTTGGTAACTTTGTTCAGAGAGTATGTGTGTAAATATGGGTCTGGGTAGCTCTGTGGCTTAGTGATGCCCTCAACCCTTTCTCCTGTGGACCTCCAGCATCAAACTCCTTTCCAGGGAAGAGCTGGTGCCTGCCTGAAGATCTTCACCCTTGTGCTGGAAGGATACAGCTAAACCCTGGACAGGACCTGCCTGCCTCTCTTCCTCTGGGGCAGGGCTCAGAAGGTCTTTTTTCTGTAATTACATCTTCTTGCTGCTGCAGCGCCAGCATGTGTACCAGGGAGCAGAGTTCAGCTGCTGTGGCACCCTTCATTCTGGCAGTGCCTAAGCAGCTCCCCTTAGCATGGGTGCAATATATGTAGGCAGGATAAATAAACAATAAATATTAGGCTTCTTACCTATGCTTAGGAGCGCATACATCCTTTAGAAACCTGCATGTGAATCTGTGCTCTGGGCAGAACTGCCAGGGCAGTTTGGGGTTTTGGCAGAGATTTTTGGCAACACCTTTCTAAATCAGGCTCCAAGTTCCTCACAGTTCATGGTTTAATCTCCTCACGTGGAGGCACCCTCCCCAGAACAGGGTGTTTCTTTCTTGCAGAAGCTTCCTACCAAAAGAACTGCAGATCAAATATTATGGATGTTTTAAGCAGATCAACCCCATTGTATACAAAGTTCCCAGAAATATGCTACTGGCAGCATCAGAGTCCTTTATTTTTGTTATCTGAAGTATTCATCAGATAAAGGCTATTTCAGAAGGCTTTTTTTTTTCTCCTTTTAGCATCCTCTAAAGTGAACGCATTCAGCCACAAAAGCAATCAGAGAGCTGGTCTGTGACAAGAGAGCTGGAGGGATGTCAGTCTTCAAGGAGAGTAGAGAAATTCAGTAAGAGCCAGCAGCAGTCAGCTCTGCAGTTCCTGTCTTGCTCCTGTGGTTCCCTGAGGATGCTCAGATGTCTAAACTGGCTACTGTCACTGTGCTCTCCCAGTATCTGGGAAGGTCATCGTTAGTTCACCCCATTTACATCCCAGTAGCTCTTCTGGCATCTCCTGCTTCCCCCAGTGCATAAGGTCATGTTGCAAAGGCCAGATGCCTTGTGGGCAGGGGGAGGATTTGACTCTTCCCCCTAAATTTGTATGTCTTCACCCATGCCTAATTCCCCTTCAGTTTGTTTGAGACTGGTCCTTCTGCTTACTTAACTCAGAGTTCAGTTCTCAGATGAGCCGAGAAATTGAATTATCCAAGTTTATTTCCCTGTTTTTCTCCTGTAGACATGTGCTTGTTGTCACTGGCCCCACAGGTGCCAGAGTACCCAACAAAACCCATCACGGAGTTGCAGAGGTGACTATCACACCTCGGATTCTTGAATATTCTCTGTGCTGATGTTTAGTGATTTGGAAGGGAGTCATACGAGGCATTTTAGGCAGGAGCACCTAGAAAGAGCCATTGCAGCAGACCTCTGGCTGGCACAGGTCTCCCTGCCAGCCCGAAATGAGCTGGGTGTCCCCTTTCCAAAACCCTTCACATGACTTCCTTGAAAGGACACTGGCATGGGAAAAAATTTGTGACAGAAATGTAGAGCAGCGAGAAGTCACTGATTGCTGTAATTAGGAATAATCTAATTCCTAAAGGCCAGCGGGTTGTATTTATGTCTGTTTAATTGGATTCCTGAATTTTGTGGACTGGCCATGTGGGCAGTGAAGCTATTGCACTGTGATTCAGAGGCAGCAGAGTGATACTCAAAAAGTAGAGGGTCTCAACTATACTTTACCTAACATGGAACTAAACTCTTAGTTATTGATGTAATCTATCTGATTTTGGGGTAGTTACTATTCAGAGGACCACCAATCATCTGCTAGAAAATTGGAGTAAAACTGGGCTGATTTGCTGGGGGAAAACTACTTAGCTCTCTCTCTGAGCAACTTGAAAGTTCATGTCCATGTGGTCTGCAGAGGAACAGTGCAGCCTGAGAGCTGGTTTTGCTGCTTTTCAGCCCAATTTCTCTGCTACTTTTTTGCTTTTGGTTTTTTGGGGTTTTTTTGTGAGGTTTTGTTGGGTTTGTTTGTTTGTTTGTTTGTTTGTTTGTTGTCAGAAATGATAGACTCTTTCTAAAAGGAGAAACATTTCTGGAATTTCTCAGATCCAGGCTTCAGATGAAACCTGATGGGACCTGATTGATAACCTTTTACATTGCTTCCGTGGTTTTCAAGGACAGGAATTTACACCATCACAGTCCTTTCTTTGCAAGGTTTTTTTTTTTCTCTTAAATTTTATTTTTTCCCATAAAACCCACTGTGAGCCTGGTCCTGCTCCCAAGAACCAGATTAGGGACTAATCTTTTGAGGGCTTGGGGATTACACTTCAGGAGTGCATGCAATGTAAAGGGACATTCATTTGCTGTTGTAAAACCCATCCTGAATTAACAATAGTCTTGGATTGTATGGACACACCCCCAGACTGTTTCCTATGACAGGATGGGGAATTATGCAGAGTCATTTCCCTGGACATTACATTGTTATGGTGAAACTGTTTTAATTAGAAAGCACGTGAGCAATTTGGTCTCTTAAAGGCCAACAGAATTTGGACCAAAGGGCAGACAGATCAGTGTATTTCTAATACTGGTGGAGTTGTGATCATGTACACAAGGGTTGAGTTTCCCACCTAAGGCAGGAAGACTCTTGATGTGGGTTCCAACTTTTGATCTGGGAGGTTCAGATCAGGGTAGAACCTCACAGAGTAAGAAATAAACACTTGAAGCCTAACTGCTACCCCTGAGTCAGGCAGGAGGCCTATGCTTAAATGGGCCATGTTGAAATATTCACTATTTAATAATGACTGGGTTTCAGTTAACACCTCCCAAGAGGCTGAGTGGATGCATTTGGCAGCTGTGGCTCACAAACTAGTTTGCACCTGAAATGTCAACCAGAAAGGCACGGAGATGTGTTCTGTTTACAAAAGCTTTTAATGTCTTCAGAGGCTGCTCAGCCTATAAAGGTGGGCTAGAGTGAAGTTCAGCAGGACCTTAGTGGTGTCTGATGAGTGCAGAATTCTTGTCAACGAGCCCCTGCTCTGAGGACACTGCCTGAGCTCCCAGCCTTTGCTTTGTGTCTTCTCGCCCAAGATGGGCAGCCTTGGGTTACAAATCCTCAATATTTTAAGCTGTCCTGGTTCTTCCAGCATTGCAAAGACCCCTGAGGTCTTGCACTGCTTAAAGCTTTGGTGCCACAAAGCTGGAAAACCCAGTACAGCCTGTGCAAGATGCAGGGGGCTGTCCCCACCCACACCCATGCTCTCCATCCCACCACCCTGCATCCTCTTCTCCCCTTCTCGTTGTTTTTCCTTTCCTTTGCCAGATCATCACCTTGCTTTGGTCGTTGCCCTGCTTTGAGTCACCCCATGCTTTTTCATACTGGCAGACGGACGTGGAGTGGGGGCAAGGCTCCCACCTTCCCAGCCCACAGGGAAGTGACACCCTCCCAGCCACCAGCACAGGGTGAATGAGAAGGATGACAAATGACATGTAAATACCTTCCCTGGAGGCTACAGAAAAGTCACTTCCTTGCACCTTTCCCAAGAGTGGTATTTGCATACTATCAGACACTGACATCCTGTTGGACTTTCTTAGAGCGTGCAAAGTGCAGAGACACTCGTTTGGGGGTTTACACTATGTTGGCTGAAGGTTGCTGGTGGAGAGCAGGAGGAAAGGAGCTGGCTGGGGACGGACGGGCTCACACAACTGGTTGAGGAGTATCCTTCCATGTGAGAGAGACAAGGGAATAATTTGGCTTCAACTCTGAGGTAGGAATTCTTCCCTCTGACAGTTTTCTCTCTCCTCTTGGCATCCGGAGGAGGTTTTTAAAAATATCAACAAAACAAAACAAAAAGGCTATAAAAGGGTTTTGGCTCTCATATCTGCTTGTGTGACAGCTTCCCACAGAGCAGAAGCCAGGAGTCTTAGAAAGTTACCACTGCGCTGTCCATGTTGCTGGGTAACTGTTTCTGCTTCCTCACATGACCCCAAATGACGATAATAAATTGCATCCCAGAATGCTGAATGGTGCTGGAATTGCTGGCAGAGGGACGTGCTGCCTCTGCCTGAGTGTGTGGGCACTGGAGCAGGGGAGTCTCCAGACCCACCTTACTCCCAGCCAGAGTTTTCACGGGCTCTGGACCCGAGTCCTGCTCCTTTCTGGCTGGATTCAGGATGCTCCTCTGGCTCCCTTGGGCCTGCTGACAACAGCAGTGGGGAAGGACCAGAGTGAAGCACTGCTGGCCCCATTTGGGGCACCACAGCTGGGGGCTGGCACCCTCTGCATGGCTGCACACCTCACATCCCTCCGGCGTGGACTCTGCCCTGCCTGCCAAGGCCTGTGGTACCTGTGAGGGTGCCTGGGGTTCACACCCTCCATGGAAAGCTGCTGGTTCTGGTTTGTCTGACTTGGCACACAGATAAGCCAGTTTCCCCCCCAAGGGGCAGTGGCCATTACTGAAACAAAATCTTGACAGCTGCACCAGTCTGGTTTATACCTGGCTCACCACGTTAGGGGAAGTGATTATTGAGTGGCTTCACACTTACAGTAACAAAGAGCAGTTTCAAACCCATTTGAAGCTAAGCTCATGGAACCTCTCATATAAATAAGAGGCCACCGAAGATCCTTACATAAACATCCTTGAGCATCTCACTTGAGCTTGATTTGTTTGTGGTCCTGTAGCAGCCCAATGAGAAATTTGTTAATTTACTGAGGAATTTTTTACTGGTGATCACTGGCAATTTTTATTTTCTTTTTTCTTTTTACTTTTTTTTTTTTTTTTTTTTACTGTTGAGATTAAAGCTAGTGTAGCTCCACTGCTACCAATACATATTGAGTGGACACATTTACCCATTTTGTGAGACATCACACAACACTGTAGCTCGTATTTGCCCAGGAGAGAAAAGCTGTGCTGGCACACAGCATCCTACAGTGGTGAATGGGACTGAATCAGAACATGTTTTTCCTTTATTTGTGAAAGAATAAGCTGTACTAACAAAATACATACATATTTATATCAATATGGCCACTCTTTGTTGGTGCACTGAAGTCCTTTTCTGGGAATTTGCTTCCATCAGAAGCCACTGCCAGCCCTGCGCCTGGCCCAGTCAGAGTGTGGATGGCACAGCTCCTGCCTACCAGCTGCAGCAGGGTGTGTGTCCATGCTCCCTCATTTCCTAAAGATGAAATATTCCCCATAATTGTTTGCAGCACTGCTGAGGCCTCAGCTGACCTGGGCTGTGTTGTGAGAGCTCCTGTAGGCTGTGACAAAGCAAAGCACAGTGTGCCAGAGACCTCATGAACTTCTTCAGTAATGAAGAGCAAGAGTGGGCACTCCTTCCAAAGCCTTTTCATTTTTTGATCAAAAATCACACATTCTGGCCTCTGATACAGGTGATCTACAGCCTGTGTAGATCTAAAGACTGCTGAGGCTACTGGCCATGGCAGCAGAAGGATGGGACAGCACTTGGTTTGCATGCTGGGGCAAGGTCTGTTGTGCAAACCCTGCCTTTGCTTCCCACAGTGCCTTTATCCTCAGCTGCCCTGGGAGACTGAGAATGCTGCAGACAGTGATGGGCCCACACCAAGGGATCAGGCTGGTGTCTAAAACAGAGATTTGTGGTTTCCCCCAACTCATCTTGGTTCATGGGAGGATGGTTTGTTGGCCTTTATGTAGGTGAGTTCTTCCATCCCTGCATAGGAAAGCAACAACACAAATGAAAGCAAAAGGAGAGGTGAAGGAAACACATCACACTTCCAGAAGTGATTTTGGAAAGCACAAAGCCAGGATGTTGTTTCTTTTTGGGACTGAGTAGTCTGACATGTTGCAAAATACAAAGGCTTGGCATGTTCCCAGCAGAAGAGGGAAAACTGGAACTACCAGAAGCAAAACCTGTCATTAGCAGTCAGCCAGGCAGGACAGGCTCCTGAGTGCCAGGAACAGGCATGGAAGGGAGGGGAGACTCAGCAGTATAAAGGAGCTTTTCTCACCCTGGCAGCCTTGTGGAGGGGAGGCTGTGAGGGCAGCATGTGGGATTGGGATGCTCCCAGAATTCTTCAAAGGGCAGCAAGGAGCTGCTGTTCTCCCTCACACACAGCAGCCCTAAAGTCCCATTCTTCTGCATAGGCAGTGGGTCTGCTCCCCAAAAAAATCAGAACGGTTTTGACCTGCAGTTTTTCTCCCTTTTGTTTTCACTCAGTTATACTTAGCTGCCCTGAGAAATCTCTTTTTCCATGTCCTCCCCAGTCCTTGCTGTGATCCGTGTCGTCCTGGAGGCATGTAATAATTTAGACTGAAAGCTGTGCTGTGCAGCTCTGTTCTCCACAGCTTCACAGGATGGAGGAAGTATTGATGTGTCCTGATTTATCTCCAACAGATGTCATCTCCCTAGGAGTGGACTTGAAGGACAGAGAGGCACAGAAAACTGAATCTGGGAAGCACCTGATTTAGAAAGAAAGGAGGAGGAAATTTCACAGACCAGGTTGGATGGATGCAGGGAACATTATAACTTTGCAAACCCAGTGATCCAAGGAGTTCACACCATGAATTGTGATGTTGCTGTTGCCACGTGCAAGAACACAAGCCCTCAGGATACCTTTATGTTTCCCAAAGGAATCTTATAAAATTAACAGTACTTTTACATTGATGCTTCTTTAGCAACCTTCCAGTATCTGAAGGAGGCCTGCACGGAAGCCAGAGAGACACTCTCCATCAGGAACTGTAGTGACAAGACAAGGAGTAATGGGTACAGATTGAAAGAGGGGGAATTTTTTTTACCCTGAGGATAGCTAGACACTGTCACAGGTTGCCGTGGGAGGCTCTGGATGCCACAGCCCTGGCATCCAGGCCAGGCTGGATGGAGATTTGAGCAACCTGGTCTGGTGGCAGATGTCCCTCCCCATGGTAGGGGGGATGGGACTAGATGATCTTTAGGGTCCATTCTAACCCCTTAACATTCTGTGATTCCCCATCAGGGCTATCCAGCCTCTGAGGGTGAGAAGATGAGAAGAGGATTGCATTTAAGACATGTAGATGTGGCACTTGGGGACCTGGTTTAGTGGTGGGCTTGGCAGTGCTGGATTAATGGTTGGACTCAATGACCTTAAAGGTCTTTAATCTAATCTAAACTATTGTGTGATTCTTTGTTGTTGCTGTGAGTGTCCCCACAGCAGCAAGCACAGACACACTGTCAGGTTGTGCCCAAGGGAGCAGCACCCAGCCCCAGTGCTGGGCAGGCAGCTGGGGAGGCAGAGCGTGGGTGCTGCAGGTATGGTCAGACACATGGGGACACTGCTTCCACCATCACAGCCCCTTCTCTGCCCTGGGAAACAAAAGGCAAAGCTCCCCATGGCCTTCTGCTGGCAGGAGGTGAGGTGTATTCAGCTGTCCTGTCTGGTTTTGTCAGGGCACTTTCCTTTCCTCAGCCAACATAGTCTAAATAGCCTCTGTGAGCCAGCCAGATAGATGTGTTCCATTTCAATCCTTGTCTGTCTCACTCTGCTGAGATCATTTACCTGCTAACAAGCTCCTGTGGTCAGAAATAAAAGGCAAAACCAGCAGCCCTTTAAGGAGGTATCCAAACATCTTTGCAACACTTTGCTTCATGGAAAATATGGAAAGATGTTGCATTCACAATATATCACTCATATCTGTGTTTGTAAACAGATTTATCACACCATCTGCAGAGTCGTATTGCCATCTCCTCCATATTCATTTCCTTTCCATTTATATAGTACAGCTCCTGTATATTCCCTTTTTACAATTAGACACATTAGCTACCTTTATCCTTTGCTACAAAAAGAGTGCACTCTCTGTGGGGAAGAATATTTAATCAGTCCAGTTTGTTCATTTTAGTGCATAAAAACACAAGCCAGGACTGCTTGGAGAGGTGCTGCCGGGTTCTGTTTCTCATCTCTTCACATCTGTGCGAAGCAGGTGGGAGGGAAGGATAATTCAGAACAAATCTGCTGGTAAACAGGATGCTCTCCCGGTATTTCCTGTCTCCTGTTGCACTGGTGAAGCTTAATTTTCAGGAATCAGCTAAGCCTGAGGTCAATAATGCTGCTGTAATTTCTCTGACTTGCTGTAGCTGATAGGATATAATGCAAATACAATATAATGAGGCACTCATACATCTGGGAGCAAAAAGTCAGCCTGCTTTGTTATCTGGCTGGATAAGAAATGTTTAGTCATGTTCAAATTAAAAAAGTGACTTGCTGAGCATAAAAGAAGTCACACAAGAGAAGGAGAGCTTGCAGTTGGCAGCCACTTCTGCAGCCCCATAGGCTGACCAACACCCAGGTCAGGTGGTCCTCAGTACTTCCTTACACTGAAGGCCCAGCCTGACCCCAGCACTGGAAGGGATGGCTGGCCTCCATCCAGCTCTCCTTCCTTCTCCAGTGGAGGAGATTTTGCCTGCAGATGGACCTCTCCAGCCCCGTGACTGTAGATTTGCAGACACCCTGACTGGTGAGAGGTGTGGGATGCTGCCCCGTCCACAGGGCTGTGAACCTGGGGCAGGAAGCTTTTGCTCCTCTCCTTCCAGTGAGGAAGGATTTCTCTTCACCTTTGCATTAAGGCTAACCCAAATTCCTGAGCTTGAATACAGGGGAGGGACTGGGGTTGACTAATCCCAAAAAGAATTTTACCAAGAGTGAGTAAGGGCTCTGGGCTGCAGGGAGTGATGACAAATCTTGGAAACTCAAGCCTGTGCTTTGGCAGGGAGGTTTGTTTGGGGATTGGTTGGGTTGGTTTTTTTATGGTCCTTTTTATCACTTTTCAGCTGTACAGTGTGTTCTCAGATGGTATATTTGCCACTTCATGTTTTTGGATCGTGACCATCATCTTTTCAGCTAACAGAACAGAGAGCAACTGGGTGCTTGGCCAGCTTCTTTCCCACTGAGGCAAAAGAAAACTCTGCAAGAGGGTTTCTCCGGAGCTGTCTAAATGGATTTTCTGTCACCATATCCTGCTAACTCTTCCACCCCTCTGACCTCTCAGTGCAGACTTTGATGCTGTGAGGTGCCAAAAAGTCCCACCATCACATTTTCTCAGGGAAATTTTTTAAGTGTCCTAACCCATCACACTTTGCATCTTTCCAAGAGGCATGTTTAAGCCTATAATATCATGCCTATCACTAATCAGTGAGCAAATCTTTTGGCTGTATTTGCCAAGGGGAGATTGCCAAAATAACTCTTCGGGTAAAACAGAAGCCATGCAGTTCTGCTGTGGGGAAGGAGCCAGGACCTTTCTCAATGGCACAGTCCCCAGGAAAAATCACAAGGCAGACTTTAAAATGAGATTTTTTCCAACCAGTGTAAAGGATCCATCCTTTATCTTAGCTTTCTGAGAAAAAAACCTTCCAGAGATTAGTTTAGATTTTTCAAGCATTTTCTCTAGTCACTGATGGGTTAGAAAGCCTTGTGCTTGAGCTGGGAAGGGAAAATAAGAGTCTCCCATAATCCCTTCCATCCTCTAAGTGCTTCATTTTGGGGCCAGTTGACCCCAGGTTATTTTGAGCTCTTTGCAGGTTCAAGGGGAACAGAGGTACTGGTGGTGTGGTAGGACAGGGAGGTAGCATCAATTTTTGTTGGGCAAATGTCATCTATGGGAGCAATTCAGCTTTGAAACAGAATCACAGATTCACAGATTATTCGGAGTTGGAAGGAACCTCCAAGAATCATCAAATCCAACTCTTAAGTGAACAGCCCATATGGGGATCAGATCCACAACCTTGGCATTATTAGCACCGTGCTCTGACCAACTGAGCTAATCTCAGTGGCCATAACGATTGCATGCAGCCTGGAAAAGGACCTGCATTGTATGACTTGATCCCTGTGAGTCTGAAAAATAATAATCCTGCCTAAAACCGTGAAATCTGGCACTAAGAGTTACACTTGGCTTTGCAGTTTCCCTGTGCTGAATCAGTTCCTGGCTTTCCTTGCTGCTGATGGCCTGGCTGGACAGGGAGACAGGTCCTTGCTCCCCATCTCTAGCACCGTGCTCTGCTGTTTTCATAGCAAGACTCCTGCTGCTGTACCTGCACTCACAGCCTGTCAGGCTCTCACATTATCAGGCATAACCACCATGTGTACAAACATATTTGCTATTACAGCAGACAGGAAGGGATTAAGTGAGTGCTATAAAATTAACCTCAACATCAGTCAAAAGAAACAAAAGCGGAAAAGGAACAGGGTAATCAGATGCTCTTATGAGCAGGATATGCTCAAAATTATTTCTCCATCCCATTGCAAATGCTTAGAAACTGCACAGCCTCTCCAGCACAGTGAGATTTTGAAGTGGTTTAATGGGCACTAGGAGTTCAGAGCTGATAATGCTGCTTCCAACCTTATCCTTTCACTGCATGAAAATAGGTAGTGGCAATTGACTGGTGTAAATTGGCTACTTTTAAAGCTTTTTTTGCTGGCTTGGATGTGCTAAAAGTCTCTCCACAGAGTCTTCGGAGCCTGAATGTAGTGTGTGTGGTTAAGGTGCGGATATTTTGAGTTTCTTCAACAGAGGACTGGTTGCAGTGTGTGCCCTAAGTGCTGGAGAGCTGGGAGCTGCTGTAGTTGGGCTTTACATCCCAGTTACTGGAGAAAAAGCAGGGCTACTGCACAGTTTTTGGTCAGTCCAGACAAACTTCTCACTTGCTTTTCTTTTTCTTGCAGAACAAACCATTCACGATGTCAGTCAAAAAGGGAGGTGCCCACAAGAAGTGGGCTGCCCTGAAGGAGAAACTCGGACCCCAGGACACTGACCAGTCGGAGGCCAACCTGGAAAATGCAGAGCCAGAGTTGTGCATCCGTCTCCTGCAAATGCCCTCAGTGGTGAACTACTCCGGGCTGAGGAAGAGGCTGGAGAACAGCGACGATGCCTGGATGGTGCAGTTCCTGGAGCTGTCTGGGCTGGATCTGCTCCTGGAGGCCCTGGACAGGCTGTCTGGGCGAGGAGTGGCCAGGATTTCGGATGCTTTGCTTCAGCTCACCTGCATTAGCTGTGTGCGAGCGGTCATGAACTCCCACAAAGGCATAGAGTACATTGTGAGCAACGAGGGCTACGTCAGAAAACTCTTCCAAGGTGAGAAGACATCTTCCTGCTTCATCCATCACATGTGGTGTTGGGGAGGGCACTTTCCTGTTGCTTGTCCTCCGGCCCTGCACCAGGCTAGTTGGAAATGGTTGGTCACAGCTGATCAATGAGATTGTTTTCTTTTTTAAAATAAAACTGCTATGAAATCACCTTGCCTTTGCCACCCAGTTCTATTTCCACAAAAATATTGTCATACTTTACTGAGAAGCTGGGGCAAACCCAGCCTTATCTAAACAGGCATGAGAAATCTTCAACCCTTTGGTTGTCAGCAGACGTTTGCTATTCAGTCTTTGAGAGCTCCAAAGGGAGAGGAGAGGAACTGAAAGGGCTTGGAGTCTTGTAGCCTGTAAAGAGGAGGGAAAGTGGCATGTTTGGACTCAAGAGAGCCTGCTCTCTGTGCTGCTCACTCTGCTCCTTCTGGAAGATGGTGGGTAACACCACTTACATTCTCCTGACATTCACTTGGCTCGTTGTTGGCTTTGAAATTCATCAGGACATCTCATAGAATTTATTGTACAGCACTTAATGGTGCTGGTGCTGGAAGGATAACTTCTGTGCTGCTCCACAGAGATCACAGCTGTACCCAGAAACCCTTATTAATAGCTTTTTAAAATGCATTCAGTCTGAAAGCTGACTTGCTTCCCTCTTCAGTTTTGAAGTCCCCTTCCTTCCTCTTCACCCTGCATTTCCTTAGCCTGTATAAAATATGGACCTGGCATTTTTGTCCTGTGAAAACAGGGGGGTATCCTGGAGTTTTCACTGTTGAAGCTTCTTTGTCCTCTAATACAGGAAAAATAAGACAGCCTAATGCACTCCCTCCCATCTCCCAGGGCTCACAGACAAAGAGTAGTGCAAAAAGGGAATACATGGGGACCCGTTGGAACAATTGGTCTAACTCATATGCATATTGAGATTTTCTGCACTAAAAATAAGCGTCATTAATCAAAGAAAATTGTTCATCTGCTGTTCTAGAAAATACCCATATGTGAAAATGGGAAATTAAATTTTGTGAGTGCTGAAAAATCTTGGCTGTTATTGCAGCATGTCACTGGGACATGGAAAAGATGAATAACTACAAGCTGCACCAAAATGCTAGTGGGATACCTGTAGCATTTACTGTTCCCGCTAGAAGGTAACATCACTTAATGCTATTGGGATGAGATATCTGTACATTAAGATATTTCTCTTCCCATCTTCCATTGTAATGGGTCCCCTCCTTCAGTCTCTTTTCTACTACTGCTCATAATCCATGTAGCAGAAGACACTGAGATTCAGAACATGAATATCATTACAAATTCTGCTTTGTTTTGTTCTGTTTTTCCTACAGCACTTGACACAACTAATGTCATGGTCAAAAAGCAAATATTTGAGCTCCTGGCTGCGCTGTGCATTTACTCATCAGATGGACACTCTTTGGCTCTGGATGCTTTGGACCATTACAAGGCAAGTGTTTGGTTGGAGCAGGAGGAATGCCTCAGCTTTGATCCATGCTGACAGATCCCTGTACTACATAAAAGGGTGGGGATAAAGCTTATTTTGCATTGTTTTGGTAATAGAAGTAAGGGTTTGTAAAGTGAAAGCTGTAGGAAGTTTTTGTGGTCAGTGTAGGTCTGTGGTGCTGTTCTGTGACTTGTGGGGACAGATGACTGCCAGCCACAAGGTGCTTTCTGGCAGCAAATGCACCACCAGCACCATAAATGTTGCCACATCCACAGGTTTCACTGCCCACGAGCTCAGGTACATGCATCAGTTGCCAGAATGCACAAAGGGATCTAGGACGTGTTTTCAATGGCTTTCTCTGCTCCACAATGGAGGAGTGCTGCTTTTACCTGTGTCTTCCTATCCTGTGCGCAGTGGGATGATCTGAGGATTTCAGATGCTAATTCCATCTGAGAGCCTGCACCACAGTCATGAGCATTTATGTCTAAACAGACCATTCTTGTCATAACATCAGTTGTGTTACCAACAGAGTGTGAAGAACCAGCAGTATCGATTCAGCATTATAATGAACGAGCTCTCCAACACAGACAACGTGCCATACATGGTGACACTGCTGAGTGCTATCAATGCCATCATCCTGGGGAAAGAAGAGCTGAGGACAAGGACACAAATCAGAAATGAGTTCATAGGTAAGGATGTTTGTTACACCATTCCCTGGAGAAAGTCAGTTACTAAATGGGGTTTTTTTCAGATGTATCCATATTGGATATTGGATATTAGGAAAAAGTTTTTTTACAGAAAGGGTGATAAAATACTGGAATGGTTTGCCTGGGGAGGTGGTGGAGTCACCATCCCCTAGATTTGTTTAAAGAAAGACTGGATGTGGCACTTGGTGCCATGGTTTAGTTGAGGTGTTAGGGCTGGGTTGAACTCGATGATCTTAGAGGTCTCTTCCACCCTAGTGATTCTGTGATNGTGTTTAAAGAAAGACTGGATGTGGTACTTGTTGCCATGGTTTAGTTGAGGTGTTAGGGCTGGGTTGAACTCGACGATCTTGGAGGTCTCTTCCACCCTAGTGATTCTGTGATTCTGTGATTCTGTGATTCTGTGATAAGGTGCCTGAGGAGGCTGGGGAGCAAAACTGCAAATATTAATTTTCTTCTTTCTTTTGACCTTTATTCTCAACAACCTTTCTGTCAACATATTTTTTTAACTTGGCTTGCCATAGCTTTGATCTTTTCTGGAATCCCAGCAGCACTGTATCACTTGAACTTCTTTAGAACATTTCTATAACCAACCATCTTATGTGGCCACATTTCCATATGCTGCAACTACTTGTAAGAGTTGAAGTTTCTTCACTCTGTGTATACTCAGTTGATCTAGAGAGGCTGTTCCATGGTTCAGAAGTTCTTTCCAACTGCTAGAATCCCAGGCTCCTAGGTACCATTGTTGGGACTCACCTCACATACGGGGTGCATCTGAGTTGGTGAGCGTGGGCTCCATTTCTCTCCATGGACATCAAGGAACATTTGACCATATCAGACTGATTTCAGATATCTAATTTGGACTGAGGTTACTCATGCCCCAAAACTGCCTGTGTCTCTCTGTAACCCCGGGGGGATTGTGGAGTGGTTCACACAGGTGCTGCAGATGTGTGCTGTGGTGTCTCATCATTTACCAGCTTGACTCTACCCACTTTGGTAGATCCATCTAAAGATATTTTCACTTTTTCTCTCTACAAAAAGTGTTTATGAGCATAACATATATAAAGATCATAACAAATAAGTACCAAGTGGGTCATAATGCAACTATATCTATTTTTTTCACCTGCCAGGGCTTCAGCTGTTGGATGTTTTAGACAAGCTAAGGTAAGGATCTATGCTTAATTTTTATTTGAATGAGATTGACAGTGAAGTAGCTGTGGAAACTTAATACTTATCTAACCTTCTGTTGTGTGAAGTGCAGCGTGCCTGGGTGGAGTGGACCATGCTTGTATGCACCCATTCCATGGGAGCTAGAGGCATTTGGCCAGTGTTAAGAAGCTCCTGCACCACAGTGTCACAGGGACAGCTGTTGGCACAGATGGCATGCACAGAGGCTCTGGGCACAGATGGAGTAGCAATGTCCTCATTGAGGCTGTTTCAGACTGAATCTGAAGCAATGCTGCAGGCTCACTGAGCAGCTCACTGTGTTCAAAACCACTGCTGCTGTTGGCCCCAGAAGCATCCGGCTAAAACAATTTGCTAATGCATGTCTGAATGTAATTTAAAAATTATGTTCCATTGGAAACATCTGTGATAAATTCTAGAATGCAGTTTATGTGAGTTGCAGTTATCCATGTAACTGGAATTGCTCCATCCAACACCATAAAAATTAGGGAAGAGAAGATCTTTTAATAGAGCAGCAACTGTAAAATTCTAACACTGAGTGGTCTTGAGAGTGCTGAAAAAGTCAGCTTTAGAGTGTCTCTTTTTTTTATGCAGTTGTGAGTAACAAAGGAGATTTTTCAAATAGAAACATCATTGGAATATTTTCAATTAGTCTTTAACAAAAACTGTCAGCTGAAAATTAGTAAAGGGCTCTCCAATGAAAACGAATGCTGTAATATTTCAGAGACATCGAGGAGGAGGATCTGCTTATCCAGTGTGACACATTTGAGGAGTTCAAAATAGAGGATGATGAGGAATTACTAAGGATATGTGATGGGATAAACATGAATGATCATCATGAGGTCTTTTCATCTCTCTTCAATAAAGTAAGTTGCCCCTCTTGTGGGGTGCAAGGTGACACAGTGGCAAAGTTAATGCACTTTGCTCAGGATCAGCCTTGCTGTGACAGAAGCTGCTCTGTCTTCCAGGTGAGCCGTTCTCCAGTCTCTGTCCAGCTCCTGTCCATCCTTCAGAGCCTGCTGCACTTGGAGCCATCTCATCACTCCAGCCTCCTGCTGTGGGAGTCCTTGGATGCCGTAGTGAACAGAGCCCTTTTACTCGCCAATGACAGTAAGAATGAAGTGACATATCCATCCAGCCTTGCACACTCCTCTTGTCTTGCCTTGTCCCATAAAAGTCTTTGCCCAGTGTGGAGGAAATAATCTGTGGGACTTGGTAAGAGCTGAACAGAAGCTGGGACAAAGCTACACCTTCTGTATAAGGTCAAGTGAAGCTTCATCCATGTGGGTGGCCACATTTAGCAGTGGGCTTGAGATTCCCAGTCTTGTTTTAATGGTTAATCCCTGAGTTTTGGCTCATGGGAATCAGTGGGAATCTGTCCTCATTGGCATCCTGCCACTGGTGCTGGCCTGTCTTGCTGGCAGATGAGCTCAAAAGTGTTTGTGGGCTGGGCACAAGGGAAGGAAATTGCCTAGAAGCCAAAAGTGTAGTTGTGTAAAGTGACACCAGGAAACGGGCTCTCCATGGCTCCAGATCTGCTGCTTGGTGAGGGTTGGATAGCATGAACCAGCCTGTGGGCCTCGTTCCCTTCCCTGACCCTGGCTCCTTTCTCTAGTCCAAGGGAACACAGTTGAAGAAGTCATTGAGAGGCTGCTATCTATTAAAAAACATCCAAACAAGCAAAAGCAAGCTGAAAACCGCCCGTCTGGCGTCCAGGGTGAAGCAGAACCATGTGCACGTGCAGCTCGGTGTCCAGTGGGATCATCAAACCCCACCAGGCCACCAGTGACATCCTCAGGGCCAGTGGCCAACGTAAAGAAGATCTCATCCTGCCAGTTCACAGCCTGCTGTGCTCTGCCAGAGAAATCTAACCCTCCCTCCAACACTGCTCCCAACCCAGCACCTCCAGCCCCACCACCTCTACCCTCTGGCACGGCAGCCATGAACCCCACATCCCCCATGACAAATACATCTCCAGCCCCTCCACTCCCTGGCATCCCTCCACCTCCACCCCCATTACCTGGCATGGGGGGTATTCCCCCTCCTCCTCCTCCTCCTCCTCCTCCACCACTGCCTGGCATGGGTGGTATCCCTCCTCCTCCACCCCCACTGCCTGGCATGGGGGGCATCCCTCCTCCACCCCCNCCACCACTGCCTGGCATGGGTGGTATCCCTCCTCCTCCACCCCCACTGCCTGGCATGGGGGGCATCCCTCCCCCTCCACCCCTCCTCCCTGGCATGACAGGAGATCACATAGAAGCCGTGGTGGCCTCCCAGTACAGCTGCTCCCTTGGCTTGGGCAGGCCCCCGCACAAGACAGTGAAGACACCAACGCTGAGAATGAAGAAGCTGAACTGGCAGAAGCTGCCCTCCAATGTGGTGAGAGGTGGGTGCTTCTGGCATAAAGTCACTGCTGCTTTAGGGGTGCTCTACACTGCTGCTTTTGCTTCCCAGGGGAAGAAATACTGTCTTAAAGTTTGTAAGATGTGGTTGACTCTCTTTAGATACAGGACTTCCCTGATTTCCTTTACTTTGGACCTATGGAACTGATATAAAAGTAACATGAAACTACTAATGTAGTAGTAACTATTCCAACTGAATTAGTACTTTGGAATAGCTTGTTTATAACTACAATATTTTGAACTTACAAGAAGAGAAAGGAATGGGAATACTTTCCTAATTCACTATGACGTGCCTTAGATGAGGCTCTGATCTGAGTTCCCCAAACTTTATTACCCAGCTCATCTGTGCTTGTATCTGGCTATATTAAAGTCATGAGTAAGAGTGCATGTGAGGATCACATCGCATATCTCTTGATTTTTGGGTTACATTTCCCTCTACTAGTGGATTCAAAGTGGAGCATGGAATGTGAGAAGAAGCTGGTACAAGCTGTGTCAGCTTTGTCCTAGACAAGTAAGGCATCCACTGCATGAAAGTAGGCAGAGGTGAAATCTAAATAAGGCATGTCTTCAATCACAAGAGCAGTAAAAGGTTGGGATTATTTCAGTAGAGGCTTCTACAGGCATGTTAGGGTGATGGGTTTTTTTTTTTAAGATAAAAGAAATTGCAGTAGAAATTAATTTAAGCAGTCATGTAGCCGGAATTATACAAGGATACTTGAATATAAAATGAAAAATGGAGAAGGACACAGTCAGAAAATGTCCAAGTTGTGCCCAGTCCCTCCATTAGGATGCAAGGAAGCAAAAGTAATATCAAACAGGGAACTAGAAACAGAATGTCTGAGGTCCTTGTCATGCTGATGCAGTTTGCCCACCGTGGAGGAAAACGCAGTTTTACAGGGAGGGAGGGGGCTGTACAGCCTCTCCTCACCAGGTTTAATTGCCCTTCTGGCCCTTTGGATCCCACCTGTGGCACTTGCCCCTCCTCAATAATGACCATTTATCCAGGACTAATGTCTCTTCTTGTTTCATTCACATTCTGAAGCGTGTCCCTGCTACCAGCTCGCCTTGCCCCAGGCGCCAGGGGTCTTCAGCTGTCCCTGCAGCCAGTCTGAACACTCTGTCTTTCTTTCAGAGAGCCACTCAATGTGGGCTTCTGTGAGCAGCAGCAGTGAGGAAACGATAGAGCCCAACTACAGCAGCATTGAGCAGCTGTTCTGCTTCCCACAGCCAACCCCCAAGGAGAAGACAGCAGCGCCGGTGAAGGCAGAGCCGAAGGAGGTGAGGAGGCCCCCCTCGTTTTCTCAAGTAAAGAGCCCTGCAGACAGCTCATCTAATATGAGATATCTTCTTTTTCTTTAATGAAGATCACATTTTTGGACTCCAAGAAAAGTCTCAATTTGAACATATTTTTGAAGCAATTTAAATGGTAAGATACGGACAGTTTTCGTGACAGTTGACAAAACTTTGAGCAAGTTCTGCAGTATCTGGAAGGTCCTCACAGAATCTGTTCTAGCCAATGTGCTTTGGTGTCCATGCTAAATCATCTGAACATTCCCCATTTTGTCCTACACTGTCTTTAAAATACTGAGTTTAGGGGTTTAATTATGTTTTTACATACAACTTCCCCATATGTTGGCAAAGGAGTTACATCTCCATTTTGCAGATAAAGTTGTGGCACAGACTCTTAGGGCAACATAGACTGTGAGACACCTGGAGGTCAAATCCTTCCTCAAGTCAGGGCCAATGGCCAAATGTAGAGTTCAATTTTCTTTTAAGGAGAAAAAATGCTCAGAGACAGGATCTCACTTGCAGGATTCACCTCTGGCCTTGTGTCATTTTAATCAGGGCCAGATATAAAATTTGGGTCATAGCCGGGATCCAGGTCCTAATTCTAAGTTAATTGTGGGGACATACCTTTCCTTTTGGATTATTGACTCTTTATTAGGGAAAGCACAGAGTGCTTGCACAGATAAATCTCTTGGTAGCATGTGATAGTTGAAAAGTGGTCTTTGGCTGATGGCTGGCTCTGCTCCTCCTTCCTGCAGCTCCAATGAAGAGGTGACTGCCATGATCCAGAATGGGGACCGGACCAAGTTTGATGTTGAGGTTCTGAAGCAGTTGCTGAAGCTGCTGCCAGAAAAGCATGAGGTCAGGAGGAAAACAGTACCCTTGGTTCACAGAGCTGAGCACACAGTGCAGCCCTGCAGTCTTGATTCTTTATTTCTCATTAGATAGAAAACCTGAAGGCCTTCAAAGAAGAGAAATCAAAGCTAGCAAATGCAGATCAGTTCTATCTTCTCCTCCTTCAGATTCCCAGGTAAGGTTGTTGGTCAGGAACTTCAGCCCAATCTATTTCTTAGTTTACCTCTAGGAAGTTAAGGGTTTTTTATAGGAACCTCACAGACCAAGACTGATGGATATAACTGGTGGATTCCCCCTTCCCCCTTGGAGCTATCCCTTTCCCTGTTACCCTTAGATGAAGGGCTCTTCCTGATCCAGCACCTCCTCTCTCTCTCAGGGACTCAGGGTCAGGTCTGCTCAAGGATGCTCCATAACTTAGGGAAAGGCAGTGCCAAATGCAGTGCCAAGAAGGGCAATCTCTTCTCTTGGCTGACCACAGTGCCTCAGCAGAACCTACATCCCTGCTCGTCCCCAGGGCAAGCAGCGGCCCCTCACCTCCCTCCACAGGCCACACCAGTGGTTTGGTGTGGATGTGGTTGACAGCAGTGTTGTGGGGTGGCATGGGTTTGCTGGTGATGGGGGAAGGGGGCTGCAGGGCTGGTGAGATCCCAGTGCCTTTATGCTGTGAATCCATCTGCACCCTTAGCTACCAGCTGCGCATCGAGTGTATGCTGATCTGTGAAGAGACCACCGTCGTGCTCGACATGATTCAGCCCAAAGCTGAAGCCATCCGGAGAGCCTGTGAAGGTATAGATGGCCTGAGCTTATTTCTGGATCTGATTTAAGACAGGAAATTTTAACACCCACACAACTTCCCTGGAGCTCTTCAGTGTGACCCCCAAAACCCCCCTGGAGCTCTGCAATATAACTACCCCAAAACCCAAAGAGCACCTTTGTGGTCCATTCACTGGTTTGCTGCAAATGGGATGCAACCAGGACCAAAGATCATTTTCTCTCACCCTCATCCCTTTTTTTTCTGCAGCAGATGTATTCCTCTGAAACACTTTGAATGGTGAAGTTCTGGAAGCTCATCAGCCCTTTCAAAGGAGCTGAATTTAGACAGCAGAGCTGGCCCCGCTGGAGCTAATTCATCCATCCAGCATTATTTCCCAAATTAAGAGCTTCATACAGCAATTTTCTCTGCTGTCAGAAAAGCCTACCCCAAACTTCCCCCAAAAGTAGTGATGCTTTAGTATTTCCCTGCCTAGAAATGGAACCAGAAGAAAAAGGTTGTTATTTTGGGTTATAAATTGCTGATGCTCCAATATGGTGAGTACACCGAAAATTTATGCACTAGATTCTGGCTTCCTGTGGCAGGAACCTTTGATCCCACTCCTCTGAGAGCAGTATGCTCTTCTTGGCACTGCCAAATGTCACCTGTCCTACAGAGCCAGTTCCCCCAACTCCTGCTGAGGATTTCTTCAGCTGGCATTACAGCTGTCTGCTGGGATAAATTGAGGAATCCCCCAAAGTGACTTCCCAGCAGCCCAGTTGTTCTTTTGGAGCTGTTCTGCCTCAAAGCTGAGTGCTCCAGAAAGCACAGCACTGCAGCACCCTGTTGTAAGAGCAAGGACAGGGCCTGCACTCTTCATGCCTGGTCAGTAATCACCACTACCATGAGAGACCAGGAACAGAGTGAGCATGTCTGGTTTTAGCAGCTGGCAGGTGATCATAGGGCAGTCAGCACTGGCTTCACAGCACAGCTAAATGAAGTTGGCAAGATGAAATTTGCAGCCCAGTTACCCTTGCCCACACTGGGAAACTTGCAAGGAAGTGAAGACTTTGATTGCTGTTAGTGACAAGTGTCCAACTCCAGATTATTTGTCATTAGGAAATGAGACCAGATGTAAAGAAAGAAACATAAGTCAACAAAGACTTTTACAACCCATGGAACTGAACCTACATAGAATCAGTTTCTCTGCTGGTTGTGCATTGGGCTGCAAAGCCAAAATACCAGATTTGATTTAGTGGAATTCAGAATCCCAATTTCAATGCAATTTAGGAAATGTTCTGATGTAACAGAGGCTTTTGTTTAAAAGTCCTTTATGTTTTTCAGATCTTCTGACCAGTCATCGCCTGCCAGTCTTTTGTCAGCTAATTCTCAAAGTTGGAAACTTCCTGAACTATGTAAGGACGGGTTTTTTTGTCTTCTCCTTCCCCCATTACAGTCTGTGAATGATCTCCTTTAGGGCTGTAATTTGGATGGACACAGGAGTTACATCTGCTTTCTTTCTCTCTTGTAGGGAAGTCACACAGGCGATGCCGATGGGTTTAAAATCAGCACTTTACTCAAACTAACAGAGACCAAAGCAAACCAAACCCGCATTACACTGCTCCACCATATTCTAGAGGTACCACTGCCAAGTCCTGCACAGTAGGGGAGAGGGAGGGTTTTATCACAGATGAGACATTTCTCCTACTCTGCTCTTGGCTAATGCCTCATGCACATACTCATGTCCTCCCTGGCAAGCCCCAGAGTGTCACAACTTAGGAGCATTTGAATCACTTTGGTGACTCTGGTGGAGGATGCTTGTGGGCACTACTCCTTATTTTAAGACTTGCTCTGCTTCCCTCCAGCATCTTTTCCCGCAGTGTCTGCAACTTCCTTTCATATTTGTGCAATCTGCACATCAGCAGCTGCAAACCACAGAGCACAAAGCTGTCCTGGCTCATCTGTTTCCATTCAGCCTTTCTGCCTTTCCATGGACTTTCCCTTTTCCTCCAGACTATGCTCAGGCTTTTCCTTCTTCTCTCCAAGCCCCCATGGATCTCCTATTCCCTGCAATGCTCTTTTTATATTTTTTCTCCATGTTTTGCTCTGCCACCTTCATTCATCAATGTCCCTCAGTTTCAGTTATGCATGTTCAAGCCCTGTTTTTGCTGGCAGTAGCTTCAGCAAGGACAGCTGTGAAAGTAAAGAATGCAATTAAGATTCAAGGCCTTTTAGTACCCTTCTGGGACCATAGGAAGTGTCAGATTGCATCAAACCACAGCCCTGCCTTCCTCCATGCTCAAGAAGAGCTCTGCTTTGCTTTGAACTATGAGTATTTCTCAGGGTTCAGCACTCTTCTATGTTTCTATAGCCAGGGGAAATGCCTTTCCTCTCTGAATGTGCAAACTACAGACAGGGGGGCAGTAGCATAACAGAGCACAGTCATCCTTCCTGGACGTGTCTGTTCAGCTTCCCCTCAGCTCCTGCCACACACCAAATAATACTTCTTTCTCTCTTCCTCTTCAGGAAGTAGAAAACAGCCACAAGGACCTACTGGAACTGCCAAAGGATCTTGAATATGTTTCAAAAGCAGCAGGGTAAAATTGTGTGTCACTTCCTTTGAATTAAAAACAAAAATAAATCCCATGCACATCAACAATGTACCAGAAATTAGGACACACACAGCTGGTATAGAGATTAACAAAATGGCATCTTACATAGTTTAAACTGAAAGATTTGGTTGATGAATGTTGAAAGCTCTTTAATATATAATAATTCTACTACAGCTGGCAACACTTAGGACTGAAATTTGCAGAGCAGTCAGTTAAAACTGCCTCCCAGACCCTTCTGAAATGTGCACTGCCTTTGTGGTGGCAGGAGCTGGTGAAGGCCAACTACCCGGAAGCATTTCTGAAGTACCCCCAAGCAGGGAAAGTGAGCTAATGCTGAGCATGGCAGGTGGAGAACAGCCTTTTGAATGGGTGGACATTTTTTGGCATTCATCTACCCAATATACAAAATTGTAGGTAGGTCTGGCAGCCTTTCCATAAGTGCTGTGGAGGGAGGGAAGCTGTTTTCCATGAACTTGGACTGTACAGAGAGTTCAGAGCACAGGGTTCAGTTCAGTGAAGTGGTGGGAGGCAGTGGGATGACCAAAGCACGAGTTCAGACTTTTCCACTCCTTTTTCAGCTCAAGATGCTGGAATGTCAGCTAATGGCAGGGTTCTGTGTGATTTCAGAATTAATCTTGATATTATACGCACGGAGTCCGGTACCAATTTAAAGAAGCTGCTGGAGCTTCAGCGGAAAGTCTTATCATCAAATGAGGATGTGAAACAACAGTATGAGAAACCCATCCAGGTCAGTAATGGAGCTGCCTCAGATCTCCCCCATTACACACAGAGAGGTGATGCATGGTACATCTGCAGCTGAGGAGCCTCATGAGAGGGGAGAAAATATTGCCACAAGACATGCTCTCAGATTTGTAATAGGCTGCAGTGCCACACAACCCAAATGTGCGTTTGCCAGCTGCACCCCAAACCTAGATACCTTTGGTGAGGCCATTTCTTAGGGTGTGTGCCCCAACTGCTCTGTCCATGCTTTTGTGTGACTCCTCACTTTAAGAGAAGATGGTCACCTTCTGTGTGAATCACCAGAGTGAAGCCCTTTGCTTGGGATTAAGCTTTGTATGAAGCTGTCCGTGTCCTGCTCAAGCCACCCCTGTAAACTGTCTCAGCACAGTGCCAAGAGTAAAGATCATCTGCAAATTTTAATTTCTTCCCACCTGTTTCCCTAAAGCTCTGCTGTAGTTAAAAGCCAGGACCCTGAGTCCTGCTCTAAGCTCTAATCCATTCTCTGTGAGTGCACTTCACTCGTTGTCCTCTGGATGGTGTTTTACTGTGTGCATGTAATGTGTTTCAGGACAGCATTGATGCCTCCAGAAAGCTGGAAGAAGAATTTGAAACCATTGAAAAGAAAAGAGAAGAACTTGCAAATTATCTCTGTGAAGACCCAAGCAAGTTGTCCTTGGAGGACATATTTAGCATCATGAAGACCTTCAGAGATCTTTTCATCCGAGCCCTGAAGGTTGGCATCTGCACACAGGGTGCTGAGCATCCCTAGTGCTGGTAGCTGCCTCCACTCTGATGGACAGGGCTGAGATGGGCACCCAAATCCAGGGGGGAACCTGGCTATAGCCTCCTGCTTTTGGCACTTGGCATGAGGTCCCCCAGTGAAGTGGTGTCTGATTCTCCCTCCACTGCATCCTCGTGCAGTTCTGGTGCTGCTGGGCCTGGCCCAAACACCAGGGATTTGTGATTTTGGTGCAACTTTAGCTTCAGTGTCACAAAGGTTTTGTGACTTCAGGGCCAAGTGTGCAAGTTTTAGAGAAAGGGGCTTACAAAACTTAACCCTTTGCTCCAACCTGAGCAAACAGGCTCAGAAGGGGGATATGTAGTAAAAAAGCCACCTGTTTGGAAAAAACTGTGGCTTCAGTATCTCCCACTTTCACCTCAGCTAGAGGTCAGGCAGGTGAGCACACTGCAGGGAGCTCTGTGACGCATATCACTGCTGCCACCTCCAACTGGGACGTGGCAGAGTCCTGGCCAAGTCAGCAGTCCCCTCTCACCATTTTGGTAAGACAGCCCTTATTCTCAATTCCCATTTTATTTATTGCATAGGATGAGGCCAGAATTTCCCTTCCTTCATCTACAGATCTCCTTTCTCTTCATCAGCTTCTCTAGCAGACATTTACTCAACCTTCTCATACCATTGTTACCTCACTGCAGGAAAACAAGGACAGAAAGGAGCAAGCTGCCAAAGCAGAGAAGAGAAAAAAACAGCTAGAAGAGGAAGAGGGGAAGAGACAGAAGGGAGAAAATGGAAAAGTCAGTGAGTATCTGAAATGGCTTCAAAAAATAGAGATGGAGCCATAGGAGCTCTTTGGTGGTCCTGCTTTAATGGACTGGTAATTTATTTTGTAGGTTTCCAGGTGCTGGCTGACTAAAGGCTTTTAGGTGTCTTACAGCTAAGAATTGATTTTCCAGAGTTGCAGCTGGGCAGAGAAGTTAATTTTAGGTTTGCTGACTGAACAGCAAAAAAGAAAGAAAACCACCACAAATTAAATATTTCAGTTAACTTTTTCAGTTTCTAAACATAACTTTTGAATCCCAAATCTAAAAAGAAACATTTGACTTATCCACCATCCAAGGTCCCTGTATACAGTTGAATAGTCTCTCTTTACCACAGTTGCCCCAAAAAATCTTGCATGTTGCTTAAATATGCCTTCTTCTGGATGAAAATGAAAGGCTGAAAAATATAATTGGAAGAATCTGAGAGGTAAGAAAAATCAAAGTTATAATTCCTCCAAAAAAAAAAGAGTTCCCACCAACATCAATAACAAACAGGAAATATTTCAAGGTCATGGTACAACCAGGGACATGTCCAGGCGGAGCTGGTGCTACTGGTGCCAGGCTGTAGCACCAAGAACTGGGAGTAAATCCCTTGTCTTCAGCCAGGATATGCTGCTGTGGGATCACAGAGCATGGGCTGCTCCTAGGCCTGGTGTAGGTGCCTTGCTCCTGCCCAGTGTTTGCTTGTACTGGGACAGCAGTAGCCACCTCCAGCAGTGGCATCACTGCAGTTTTCTCCTGCCCTGTCTCATGGGCAGATTTAACACCCATCTCTCTCTCCCCCCAGTCAAGAAGGGGCTGATGAAGCAGGAGGAGGTGTGTGTCATCGACGCCCTGCTCGCCGACATAAGGAAAGGGTTCACGCTGAGAAAGACAAAGAACAGACACGAGTCAGATGCAGTTCCTAAACCCTTGTCTGCAGACAGCCCAGAGGAAAGCCAGTCTGGTAAGGACACAGACCTGACTGTACCTGCAGCTGTTCATTCCCATCTACCTCTGAGCCTGAGCCAAGCACCCACCAGCGAGAAGCTTTTGTGTTTGCATTTGGGGCATTTTATTTAAGAAGGCTTTGCAGCCAGTGCCAAGGAGACGAGGAGCAGAGAGCCCTGAGCTGTTGCTAGCCAGATCTGTCACAAAAGCAGCAGGAATTTGGAGCAACATGGCCCTGCCTCTGTTGATAAACCCTCTGAGGTGCTTGACCCCCGTGTCAGCCATGGCACCATGGTGATGGGGCACTGCTGTTATCCCCACACAAGTCCCCTCCATGCTCTTAAGGCTCAGTAGCACAGTGTGTTTCTGCCTTGGAGACTGCTGCATCCCATCGTAGTCTACACTGGGACACTAAGGAAGCCCTTGTAAAAAAATAAAAAATTTGCAGAAGTACCCAAGTCCTTTAGGTGCTTGTGAAGAGACAGCCCATGGGTTTAGCTTTTCTTTGGTGTCTTGTCCTCAGTGTCAGTGCAGTTAGACAAGTCCAAGGACATTGGTCTATCCATGGCTCTCCTAGACCTCTGCAAGGGCAGGTTAAGGCCGGCTCATGGGCAGCCTTGAAGTCCTCACACAGCCAAACCAGCAGTCCAGCCTGGTCCAGAACCTCAAAGACAGGTTCTCTCTTCCTGATCTAGACTTTTAGGCTTCCTTGCAAGTCCTGGAGCTTCCATGGAAATCAGCCATTTTGCAGCAAAGACACATTTTACACCTGCTGAAAACAAATCAGGGGGGCTTTGCTGAGCTGGAGCCTCGGAGTCCAGCCGGGGTGACCACATGGGTAATCAGGGAAGAGGTACAGGGAGGATAAGCTGGTGCTGCCTCTGCATAGCTGCTTTAGGGTCAGTGCTCCCTCCACAGGCAGCTGCCAACCTGTAACCTCTGAAGGGTAGGTGCATCTTGGTTGATTCCTGGTGAAACTGCAGCTCTGGCTGATTGAATGTTTTCTGTTTAAAGGAAAGAGCATTAAGGATCTGCAAGCAGCAGGGAAGCAGATTGATGACAAGACCAAGCAAGACAAGGATGATCATCCCTCAGAAAGCACTCCTCCCTCAACCACTGCCCCGATGGAGACAGGTGGAAGTGTTAGAAATGGTTCCGCTTCAGACCAGGTATTATCTAAAAACAGTGCTGGAGGAAGTTTGCCACTGGAGTCCCAGACCAAAAGCCTCTCAGTGAGCATGGTGGAAGCTGATGGAGCCAGTCAGAGCATGCTGGGCCCCGGGATGGAGCAGGCAAACAACGTGGAAAGCCTCCAGCCCAGCACAAAGAGGGGCTCCTTTGCCTTCTCTGTGGCTGACATGGGCACAAGGATAAGCTTTGTCAGCAGCAGTTCAGCCTCTGCTCCAGGAGACCAGCTCAGCCGGACTAACGGGACCATGTCAGGAGGCCAGGACAGGGAATGCCCCACAGATGGCTCAGAGAGTGCTCAGTCTGCTCCCTGCAAGGAGGCTCAGCAGGCAGAGTCAAAAGAAATGACGAAGGAAAATGAAGACCCTGTTACAGACTCTCTGCTGGACACCTCTCAGGACAAGTCCTTCTCAGAGGAGCCAGCCACCGACTCCTCTTGTTCAGCAACTCTTCCCCCAGAGCAAACCCACAGCGACAGGGAAAAGCAGAGGCCCTCGGGGAAACGGAAGAAGAAGAAGAGGCACAGCAAAAGCTACTCAGGTAGCCTATTTTATAAATAGCCCTGGGGCACTGACTTAAATGTGGGAACCTTCCTGATATATTTGTATAACCCTGTTTCTTTCCACTTACCCCTGCCCCTAGAGTCACACTGTTTCATGCAGCTATTCTGTTTTTTAAACCTGAAAGAGCTTTAAAAAGAAAAACACAGGCATAGTTCATTCTGGTGACATGTATAAGTAGTTTATAAAGGAGTAATGATGAATCAATAATTAAAAAGCCCATTACACATACGCAGTAAAGATGGCAATAAGCACATCTGTCAAGTGTGCTAAAGACAGCTACAAGGCATGGTTATGTGCAAACAAGAGCTCCATTAGGCTCCAGAGCAGTGATTAAGAGCAGTTAATACTGGGTACTTAATCAGCAATCACCCCCTCTGAACTACTTAAAAACACATAAAAGCAGCAACATCAATGCTGCCTTGGGATTGTTTGGTTTTTCCCCTCATTGCAACAGCACTTTGCCTGACAAACTGCCCCAGGGGTACTTTAGGTGACTTCTAAACATCAGGCCCTCACTCCATTGCTGCAGAGGGAGGGGGGAAGGTCAGTCACTACTGAAAAAGAGCATCTTGCTGCTGCTTCCACCAAGGATGGATCCTCCAGCTGGGCTGCCCTGTTGGGGCTGGGAGGGAGCTCAGCTGCTGGAGCCACACAGGCCCCCTCTTCATAGCAAATGTCCTCAGCCAGTCCCCAACCTGGGAAGAGTGTCCACGTCCTTTAGATTCTTTTACCCTTGGGGGGGCACCTTAATCCCAAATTGGAGATGCCTCATAGGGAAGACAGATGGGTCTGTCAGCCTTTATAACTTAAAATATACTTTCCAAAGCCTGTTTCCTGCAAGATCCTGAGGTCAAACAAATGGGCAGGCAAATGGGAAAGTCTCTTTTTACCAATGTTTATTGTTTTTCCTTTGAAGGAAGGTGGAGGAGAAAGGAAAGGAGGGTTTGAATATCCATTGCTGAGAAAGACATCATAGGTTGAGCGGCTACCACAGAGGGATTTACCCTTTTAGTGCAGCATGCCCCAGGGTTGTAGTTATTTACATTTCCAAACATCCCACTTTCCCCTAGTTACAAACAATTCAGGAATGAGAAGTGATCTCCTGCAACAGTGGTTCCCAAACTTGCTTCTCAGGAGCAGCAGAAGCTGCAGCAATGGGAGCATCCCATGCTCACAGCCCTCTCAATTCTTCCCTGACACCTGAAATTAGGAGTTCTGGCTTAAGAACTGACCCCAGCCTTCAAAAGCCACAGAGTTCCCTGGGCATCCAGGGATGGCATCAAGGGGGTTGGAACTAGGTGATCTTTAAGATCCCTTCCAACCCAAACCATTCAAAGATTATATATTCTTAGGAACCTCTCTGCTACTAGACAGTATTTTCATCATAAAAAGTTCCCTGTTGCTACCTTGGCCTTGCCATGATCAGATATATTTAGTGTCTCTCTTTTGTTCAAAAGCAGAGGTTGAGACTGATACTGGAGATATTAAAACAAAAAAAGATTGTGTGACACAATGAGGTATGTAAACTCATAAAGGTGTTTTTTGTGAACTAACCACAGCACTGGGACTTCGCAGACCTAATCAGTATTCAGCATATCACCTAAGCTTTTTGTCTTTGTGTCTAATCACAAACACATTTTTGTTACTCTGATTTTTACTCTCCAGGGTGTTGATCTTGTGTTGACTGGAGTCAGTGCTGATCTCCATTCGACACAGGGTCACAGCCCACACGTTTGTCCTCTGTGTCAGCAGCAGCCAAACTGCTTCTCCCTGCAGATAATTAAAAGCCATTATTCTAACCAAACAATCAAACTTCATGTGATGAACAAAGTCCTTGCTTTGATCACATTATTTTCTCAAAACCGTAAAAATGCAATTTCAGTACCTACCTCCAGCAAACAACATTTGGTTTGCTTGTGGGTAACCACTTTCTATAGCACTGTTTAAATATGGGTATCTGGAAAAGGGAAAAAAACACTGGACCCAGGGACAAATACTAGTTGGGGCAAGATACCAGCTCCCACTCAAAGGTAAATTCAACTCCAGAGCTTCACACAAGTTCCCTGCATCCTTCACTGATGCTAGCAACATTTGGTTGCCCCTCAAAAGGAGTTCCAGGATGAGACTTTCATTTGCAAAACTTCCCCTGTTTTTACATCATGTGAAAAGAAAAGCAAGAAAAATAAACAACTGAAATTTCACTGTACTGAAATTGCATAGTTATGCATTGTTCTTTCCATGCTGATGAGCATCTCTTATCAACTAAATCAATATTATCAAATCGCTCTTTGTCTTGTTTCCTGAAAGGAATGTATTTATTCTCCAGCATCCCAGTTCCCTGGGGCTAGGAGCCCAGCTGGGAGTCCTGCTCTTGCACAGAGACAGGAGGAATCTGTGCAGGATTTCCCCACAGGACTGCTTTTGTTCCTCCACTTGGAGCATCACTGCCAGCAAGAGAAAATGGGATATGCATTGGGTTACAGTCCTGACTACTCCTGCCTTCTTTTTGGCCCTTTTCCTGCAGTACCATAGGATTACATGAAGTGAAAGTAGCTCTGTTGGTTTAAAAATCCTAAGGAAGTTTTCCTGCAGGAACAGACAATAGTAACAATGAAGCATAGGTGAGAAGTACTCCAGGACCAGTGGACATGCTGCATTGGAAGGGCAGCTGGAACTGTGAGCTAAGCTTAACTCAAATTTTTTTTTAAGCATGCAGGCTTTAGAAAGTGATATTTGAAAAAAAATATATGAAACACAGTTTTGCTTTGTCCTAGGAAGTCATAGAAACACAGCACAGAGGAATGCCTGGGCATAGAGTACCTTTATGAAGTGACCAAGTCAGGCAGAAGTTTCACTGCATCCTTGGAATGCAGTGCGTGGCATTGCACCAGCAGAGCCTGCCTGGGATTTGATGCCAGGAGGGCAGAGATGAGCTGCACCTTGAAACCTGTGCTTCTCTTTTTCCTCTTCTGTATGTCACAGAGCAAGGGCAGCAGAAGGAAAACCCACTTGCTTGTCTTAGTCCCCTGCCAGAGAGCTTCCTCTCCCAAATGCAGCTCCTGTCTTGATGAGACAGATAAGACAGAACTTCTTGATAAAACAGATTCAGTAAGCCTAGAGTGTTACCAATCAATATTTTTTCCTAGGATCTTCCACCTGATTTTTTTTTTATTTTATTTTTATTTTATGTTTCGTCCCAAGCATACATGGCCTGTTCAGGTCCCCACTAGTTCTCTTGGTACATGATATTTCTTTCTCTGGTGGATTTGCTGATGTGGAAGTTAATGGGTCTTAGTGAAGCCATGGGAATCTTCTTCCTTCTTGTGCTGATCCAGCTACAGGGAACAATACTCAAACCCCTTATGAGTTTTTAGAGCTTCCCTAACAGCAGCAGATGGCAGGAGCAGCCTGTGGCTCTGTGATAGTATTTCAGAACAGTAAAAGACTGTAATCAGCTACTGAGTTCTTGCCTCACCTTGACCATATCTTGTTATGCAGCAATTTCTGTAATAATGTTAATGTCTTTAAGTGTCAGCTTTTACACCTAAAGAGTGGTATCCCAGATTATATTCATGTTCTTGAAAGAAGTAGTTTAGCTGTTTTTCCTCTGGAATCAAGGCACTGCTGGTCACACTGTTTGTGTGCACCCTGGTAACATCTCAACTCATTTCCAACCGAGTCCAGAGAGAGCTTGAAGAATCATTTTATAAAGGTGACAGTAAAAGAGAGGAGACTGTACAAACAGCTGAACTCAAGAGAGCTGCTGTGTGAGTTTGCCTGCCTTAGACCCCAGAGAATTCCTACAGACAAATGTTCATGTCTGTTTGTGCAGCTCCCCTTTTCCTCCCATCTGTCTGTCACTTGGAATGGTTAGGGGAAAGAAAAGCCTTGAAAGCACAAGTCCATAAGCAACTGGGCTTCAGCAAATGGGCTTTAGCAATTTCCCTGCTCACAAATCTGCTTGATTTGTTCCCTAGAAAATAAAAGAAAAACCAAACTGTGAGTACAGACCAGCTCAGAGACCACAGCCTCGTGAGGAGGGAGAGAAAGGGCAGAAGGGCAGCTATGACATGCCCATGGCACAGTGGCACATCAACCTTCCCCTGCAAAGACACAGAAGGGATTGAGAGTCCAGCTTTTCCTTTAATTCTTGAGGGACAGATGTTTCACCTCCCCTTCTGCAGACCCAATATTGTCTGTGGACAGTTTTTAAATGGACTGTGAGAATGTCATCAATCTAATGCTCATCTTCCTGTTAGGCCTTTGCCTTCATGTCTGCCTTTAGAAATGGTATTTGATTCAGTTATGGAGTGAGGTTACAGTGTGCTGCCCCATCCTTCTGACAGTCCTGCTAAATCCTCTAGATTTAGTTAGTTCAGCAATTTAATTCCTAGAAGGACTAAACTTAAAGGCAAAGTTGCCCAAACTCTGGAACATCAGGATTGATTCTGGAAGCACAGGGTTTTTATTAAGTACATCAAACTTCCTTTTTTTAGGTTATCTGCAGAACAGATGAAACTGATTTCCCTAGTAGCACGTCAACCTTTGGATACACATGCATGCAAAAACACACCACTTTTGTTCACAGTTGCAAATAATTTGCATTTCCCCCTCTTTCTGCAGGTGTCATGGCAAGGCAGAAGGTATGAGAGAACCTCTCACCTGTCCTTGGAGTGCTGCCAACTTCTGAGACTCCAGGTTCTGCATCAGTGAAATGCCACCATGAACAGCTTCTGCCCCATGAAGACCCACAGCCTTTCCTCATGCAGCTTTTCACTTCCCTCCCCAGGACCTAAAGAGCCTCCCCAGAGACTTTGGACCCCTCAGCCTGTGCCTGCACTGGGCACCTCTGGGGGCAGGGGATGGTTCTGTGCATAGTGGTGGTGAAAGGGTCAGACCTGTCCTGGAAGCCAAGTCTTTCAACCTGCTCTTAGGCCACACTCCTCTTGAAATGACAGCTGAGTGTGGCCCAAGGACAGACTGCAGTGTTTAGCCCTCGAAGAAATGTTAAAAACAGCAGTGCCTCAACTAAATTAAGGGTGTAAATTAAGCAGTGGCTGTACCATCACGGGTAAACGTGTATCAAGTCCCTCTTCTCATTGCCCACTGACAAGTTATATTGGGCCAGGTCCAAGACCCAGATTAGACAAATACATTTTTACTCTCAATCACTAAAAGCAAGGGGAATTGGTTACAGGGGGGAAAAATGTAAAAGTGTGTATTTTAGTAAGCGTATGGCCATATAAACAGTGTCTGGTTTCTACATGATGCTTATGTGCAATTATGTTGAAGTGCATCAGTAGTCTTAAGTAGTCTTGTAACACATGCTGATGCATCCATCAACTTTTGGAGAACCAGGGCCCTGGTTTCTCTTACTAAAGCAAGAAAGAAGTTTCCCAGACTGCTCTACTGGACACATTTTCAGCTTATCCTGTAGTAAATCTCTGGGTTTGACGTCCATTGTCAGCTGCTTGTACTCAAGAGTCTATGTCCAAGCTGCAGAACATGTGGAATCATGTTACTTTGACTTTAAAACTGGGACTGTGCAGTATTGTGTTTTCAAAATTCAGAGCTTTATTTCTCAAGTTTTTTAATAACACTGTATAATAATTTTGTACATAGCTGTCCATTTAAAATTATCTATGTTTGTTGAATGGTGTGATATGTGCTGAAACATAAATCCAGTGGAAGAGCTGGGTACATTTCAGAACTGTTCATTTCTATGGTAACTCACTGTGGCTAAACTAATGTGCAGGCTAAAGCTTATTTTGCTTTGCTTAATAGGACTTGTAATGTCCTTGTAATACTGAAAACTTAGAAGTGCAACCAAGAATTAAATCACTGGTTTGCTGTAACCAAGGCATCACTATGAGCATGTTGAGAACTGGTCAACAGAAGCAGAGATGAGTTGAGAACAGACACATGGGCAGGTTCAGTGCAGGAGGCACTGCAGAGTAGCACAGCCCTGTTGCAACAGAAAACCCATTCCTGTTGGCAGAAGCAGGCATACCCTCAGCATTCCCTGTAGAACCGTGTCACCCAGGTTTGATTTGCAGGACTGTCTCTGTCACATCTACAGGTTTCCCATCTTTTCCAGTCTCAGAGCACATCACCCAAGCACCATCCTTTTGCTCTTCAATCTAGCTGTGCTCCTCTCAGATTCAACTCCAAGCTGCAAAAACCTGAGTATTAAACACATTCTCCCAGCTCTGTGTTTCCAGAAGAGCCTGCAGCCCAGGTTAGCACTGCACAGCCAGGCTCCTCCTCACCACCTAACTGTTTGATCAATTGGAACAACATCATTTGGAGATGCAGGACTGGGGAACAAACAGGTTTTCTGGGTGTTACCTAGGGAACCTTTCCTGCTGATGCCCCACCAGCTGCTGACTTCAGATGCTACAGCATGTGTCTATTTCTCCATCTGGGTCTTTAAGCTTCCCTTATTTCCACCCAGAGAGAGCAGCTCATTCCCACAGCCAGAGTTTTTATTGCTCCATGTGCTTAACTTGGCCTTTAAAGAGAGGGGTTTGGGAATTATCTTTCCCCTGCTTTCAAGAGTTTGCAGGGAAATGGGTTATTTTGAGTCACGAGAGGCTCTTTGTTCAACAGTCATCAGTAAATTATCTATTCAATCACATCCCAATCAGCAGACTCAAGCACAACATTTATAATTTATTGCTCCAGAGCAGCTCTGCTTCCATTACAGTGATTATTTAAGAAGAACAGAAGAAAAGAATTAGAGCAGGTCAAATACTGATATTCAACTGGGATGTGCAGTTTTGTTCCATTTATGAGCTTGAAATAAAGCTCATATCCTGAAGATTTTTCAGTGGTTGCAAGACCAAATTAATTTTTGGGTAAAAGAATATCAAGGGCAACTCAACAGAGCTGTGGTCATTTAAGTCAACCATGGGTACAGACCTCAAAATATCATTTTTGTGGTGTATTACAGCAACTGCACATGGAGTCTCATCTGTAAACCAGGCTGTGAGCACCACAAACTTCTTGCTGCCAAACAAATGCATATTCAGTAATTAAGCATTGGCTATATGATAAAATGAAAGCACAGGAGAAGTCAGCAGGAGGATTTTCCAAATATTCACATCAAAAATCAGCCATGCTTAGTGAGATGGATTTTCTGGGTTAGTTTTTGGGGAGTTTTTGGTTGGTTTGTTTGGGTTTTTTTTTTTTCAATACTGAAAATATTTTAAAGTTTAGAATAAAAATAAATATTTGGTGAGTTTCCTTTCTCTGGTGAGGATGGGGAAGACCTATGATTCATAAGAATTCATCCATCACAGTCCAATATTTTCCACATAGGATATAAAGCACCTAAGCATAATTGTCATATATGTAAGTAATTGTCATATATGCTTAGTAATAATTACCAATGGTTTTGTTCTTCTGCCAGTTCCCTCAGTACCTTTGGGAGGATCCCATCCAGCCCCATGGATTTGTGAGTGCCTAAGTGGCACAGCAGGTCACTGACCATTTCCTCCTGGATTGTGGGGGGCCTTTTCTGCTCTTTTTCCCTGACTGCCAGCTCAGGGGGCTGGTTTCCCTGAGAATAACCAGTCTTGCTGTTAAAGACTGAGGCAAAGAAAGCAGCTTTTTCCTCATCTGTGGTGATAATGTTCCCCTCCACATCCCATAAAGGACAGGGATTTTACTTGTCCCTCTTTTGTTGGCAGAATATTTATAAAAACACTTTTTATCATCTTTCACAGCAGTGGCCAGATTGAGTTCTAGCTGAACTTTTGCCTTCCTAATTTTTTCTCTACATGACATCTCACCACCCCTGTAAGTGTTCAAGAAACAAACTTGGTGTGACATTTAGTGCTGTGGTTTAGTTGGCACAGCAGTGTTTGGTCAAAGGCTGGACCTAATGATCCTGGAGGCCCTTCTCCAACATTAATGATTCTATGAAAAAAACAGAGATATATTGATGCAGTCGGACACGAAATGATCACACAGAGACCTGGAATCTTTTGAGATGCAGCGCTGAGGCCGAAAAAAGGACCTTTGTTTATTAATTTCCAAATATATACTTTTATCAAGGTGACAATGGATTGGAAGGTGAAATTCCCACCTCTCAACCACATTGGTCAATCAGACTATCAATCACATTCTCCTCCCATTTGAAGGAATGCAAACATTGGCCATATTTACAAAAAACAATTCTTTGTTTATGTTAAAAGGCATGGGAAAGTGAGAAACTCTGACTCCAATATGAAACATCAGAAGGCTAAGAAAATTCTGGGTGACAATATATAAATGGAGCTATATCTAGCACCACCACAGCTTTGCACTGTACTTGGAGCATGGCTGAATTCTCAAAGCTATGGGAGTATCTTTTGGGCTGAGTGTGCCATTTGGTCCTCTCCTACATTCCATACAGCCAAGGGGGCTGAGAAACACCTTCTGTTCCAGTCAGAAAGAGGCAGGACAAATTGAAATAAAAGAAAAATGCATAAGCCCATTTCAGCAAAATTAACCAGTTTCCATTTGTCTGAACATAAAGCCTGGATCTACAGCTTCATATTTCTGGTGCACAGTGATGAACCAAGTACAACATACAAGCTTACCAATGCTAAACATCAGCACTGTGGGAGCCCTGGCTCGTTCTGTCTGTGTGGTAATAGTCATGGCCATGAAATATGGGTGAACATGTTAGTCATGAGGTTATGTCCACATAATGTGTCTGAAACCAAATACAGTCATGAACCAACTCCATCAGAAATCACATTTTGTTTGGTCACCTCACAATCAAAACTGGGCAGGATATGATAAACAGTTTTCCCATTACTGGGAGACTACAGAGGGTTAAAAATGGGGAAGCGATAGTGACAGGATCTCTCTAGATGTTCACAATTACTGCCTGGTGTCAATCTTGCAAAATAACCACATGATTTGCAGGATTTGCAATGGAAATGATGTCCATAGTAAAGAAAAATATTTCCAATTCTTCAGTTCAGAGCAGGTACTAGACCTTAAATACCAGGGGAGAATTTGATCACTGCAAGTTAATCAACATATTCAGTCAGCTCTGTAAGTAACTCACTCCTTCATCCGTGCTGTGCTAGCACTTAATTCCCATTAGGAACTCTCTAATGCTCTCTTTGCTGCTGCATAAACAACTCCTGCAAGAGCTATGTGTGACAATTCACACAGAGCCAGGTGTCCATAGCAGGAGCCCTGTGTTTCCCTAATGGAGACTTTAAGCAGGCTCAGCTTGCGTTACTCAAAGTCAGAAGACAAGAATCACTCCATGGCAGTCAGCTCCTATCAAGTCAGTTTAGATACAATCCCAGCCTGTCAAAGTAGGTTTTTTCTAAGATCAGCAGTCTTTGCTGGTGACACCTACATTATTACAGTTATGGTTGGTTTGCCCTGCTCAGGGCCTGCAGAACCTGATGTGTTTGTCTGGTACTTATCTGGTTATTATGCTTCATACAGCATAATGTGCTGTAAGTTTAGTGATGAATTAGTGACAATGACCAAATCCACCAGTCAGAATAGATGAAGAAAGAGGAGAAGCAGAGGAAGCACATGCAAAAAGGGTAACAGGTCTATGAAATCTGGTTTTATAATCCTTTGAAACCTACAACTTGATTTTGTAATTGAAATTAAACCCTCAGGAGCACACATTTTCCAGGACTCGTCCTTTGAGACCAACAGGTTTCTCTATACACTTTGCCATGTTTTGTACCTCCATTCATTCAGATTTTCACAGCTCAGTTAGACAAAACCAGAGCAGTGATGATGATCCTCTGGAAGGGAGCTTGGACTAAACCATTTTTAGGGTCCTTTCCAACCAATGTTTTTATGATTCTCTGTTCAGCAAGAAGCAGATACAAGAGAAGTAGAAAAGATAAGAGTAGTAAGAGTCCAGAAACCCTTTCAGGTCTGTTTGTTAATTCTCTTTGGGGAACCAGTGTCATACACAAAAGAATATGCCCCAGGGATAGTGACTGCATTCACCATACCAGCAGTCTACAAACCCATCCTGAATCACAGACAAATGGTTTGTTTTTCTAAAATACCTCCTTCATTGGAGAGACACCAGGGAGAACAGCACAAGAGTAAAGTATTTTCAACTGCTCTGTACCTTGCTGGAGGTCTAGAGGACAGAGAAGAGACCCTGATCACCACAAGGCATGTTCTGTGACACGCGCAGCTGCCAGCAAAGGTCTGGGTGGAAACCGTAGCACAACTGTGTATAGATCAAAGGAGAGCCAACACAGCATTCTCTTCAAACCATGACCTATCTCAAACCTAGCAAATATCCAAAGATTAAAGCTATTATGTCCTGTCTTCAATCCCTTCAGCTATACAAGGCCCAACTGGAGTAACTGTTGACATTTCTTTCAATTTTGAAGACTTCATCCCTATTCTCTACAAATTCCTCTGCTGATCCTACAACACATCTTCTCCCAGCCTCCTGCTTCTCACAGTCTGTCCCCATACTCTACAAACACCTTTCCATGGCTCCTTGAACTGCCTCATCTCTCTGCTGCAGGGCCCAGAGACCAGCAAAGTGTCTCAGCAGCTGTGCCTGATAACATCTGCCACCCACAGCTGCTGCTGCTGGCCCAGGCTCCTTCTGCAGCAGATCCCAAGGTTCCTGCCTTACCACCAGCTGCCAAAATGTGGAGCCAGTTCCCTAATAGGACTTTTTCATTAACTCCATGCCCAGGACAGAGTCCACAGGCATTAAGCACACACACTTCACAGCCACATTCCTGCCAGCAGCAGGGGCAGTTGCAGAGTGAAAAGGGAATGCTTTCACTTTGTTCCCAACTTTTTCCAGCTGTTTCCGGTTTCCAACAGCTTCCAGCTTTTCAGCTTTTGATATGAGGAAATGGAGGCACAGCAGTAGCTGGATCTTAATGAGAGGTGGACGCAAAGACTAAAGAGGGTTTTGACAGACAGAGCTCTGAAATGAAATGCCAGCAACTTGGGCTACTGAGATTATTCATTTTCTGCCACTGGCTTCCTAAGAGGCTGTGGGCAAACCCAGAACCTGTGCCTCAGTTTCCCCGTCCCGAAAATGGGGGTACTGGCTTCCTTTGAAACACTTTGACAAACATTGATGAAAAATACCACAGCAGAAATATTGTTGGCAACAAACAAAAAAATTCTCTTTTTCTCTACTCTTTGCAGCCATACTAGAGCCAAAACAAAAGGAAGAGGGGAACTAACAAGGAATTACTGTTCCCCAAAGGCCTCTCTTACCCCAGGTTGTAGAAAAACGTAGGAATGGATCTGAAAGGAAAAGCGTGAATCTTATAGTGAGAAGATTGCTTGTTCAAGAAAGAATTAAGATTTCTATTTTCTCCCACTTCTTATTTTTATCTTTGTAAGGATCATAATCATCAAGAATAAAATATAAGAGTTGCAAAGTCAACAGTGAGGAATATTACACCAGGAGCATCTTAATGCAAGTTAGTGCCTGAATCCAAAGCAAGTGGAGCCCATTGGGAGCTAATGAAGAACAGCTTTGTTCTAGTTAGGGAGCAGCTGTCTGCATAAACAAGTGGCAAACCCTCTCTCCAGTTGGGTTGTACATCCTACTGCTCAGCTCCAGCCATTAGGTAAGAAGAACATCTTTATATTCTCAAACTTATCCTACACTGCAGATATTGACACTTTTGGTGGTTACCTTGAATGTATGTGGAGCACAGCTTTTAAACAACTTCCCCCTCAAGAGAAACCTTTTAGGTATTTATAGCATACAAGGGGAAATATCAAGTCTTCTGAAACATTCATTGAAATCCCTGTTTATAGTATAATAGTGATCAATATTCCCATTACAAAGAAAATCAAGTTTTACAAAACAAGGTAGCCCCATATCAGTCTATTAGCAACAAGCAGTGAAAAACTGGGAATGTTTACATGATCCAAATCACAGAGGTAAGCTATTTTTTTAATCTAGCTTAAAATTCTAAACCCTATGCTGTCAAATTACAGCTTCTCTTTCAAGGCTAATGAGAAATGTGCCAATTTTTAGCGTGTCAGTAGTCAGATAAAAAAGTGGAAATGAAAGACTGTATTGTGGTGGTCCTCAAGCATCATCAGCTTTCCCCATAAAACAAAAGCTGGAGTAGTAGAGCACTGAAAACAGCTTCACAGTTAATTGCAAGTTAACTGATCCAACAGGATCATCAGAATTGGGCTAATGTATTGAGTCAGTCTCTGTTCCCTTCCCTGCCTAAGTGGTGTCAGTGCAAGTGCTTGTCTGGCTGCATTGAGATGTGTGTATATTTATGTATGTATTCACCGGGGACGGGAGGCTGCACTTTCTTAGGAGAAATTTCATACCAAGATTTCTTCTTAAAATATCCCCACAAGCTCATTTGAACATTATCAGCAATGTCAATTACAGCTGCCTTGAAGTTATACCAAAGCTTTAATCTTTTTAAAAGCATGGCTTTCTCTACACAGTCTCTAAAGTATAATCTTTGGAGATGCATTATTATAAGCCTGTTTATCATTCAAAGCATATTAGCTGTTTCTCGTATACTACTAACTACTTGTTAGTAGGATTTTTAAATATAAGACTTTTCCTTACACAAACCCTGTAGCAATTTAGATGAGCACTCTGATTAAAAGAAAAAGAGCTTCCTAATTAATAGTCTTACTGATTCTCCCTATAGCTTAATTAAAATAAACAACCAGCAGAATTTTAACATGAGCATTTCTAATAAGATTTTTTTTTTAATCAGCTCATTTTACTCCTAATACTTCTAGTAGAAAATGGCTTATTTCTCATTAGGCTTTTTCATAGGGCTGAATCCTTCACTTGTCCTGTTAGGGTAATTACAGGCATATGTACAAGTTTACCACAAAGATTGTGAAGTTCTAAAGGGGATACATTAAGTTGTTTACTTAAATTAAATGTAAACCTGCTTTACCTTTGGGGAAACTGCATATTTGTGAGAAAAAAAAATGGAAACCAACAACAAATTAATTCAAATAAACTGCAAATGTGGTTAATAATAATTTTCTATTATTGGCCTTTGACTTAGTTATTTTAACTGGTACCATTTAGTATGTAAATCAAATGTTATTTACTGGCTGATTTAACATTTAATGTTTTAATGTAAACCATTCTTACTAAATCAAGACTGGAAAAAAATCAAAATTTATTTCTTTCTTTTGCCTTAGATGCATTGATTCCCAATTGTACAGGGGCTGTAAGAGTTGGAGACTTTCATCATTATGAATTGCTAGGTTTCAAAGACAAACTGTTCCAAATTATAGGAGATGTTTTACATGTATACTATGGACTAGAGACGCATCAATTGCAAGTTTTAATGCAGCTCCCTTAATGAATTTTTTCTGTGTTAGTATCTGCCCAAAATTGGCATATCAGGAGGAAAATGTTCATAAGTATTAACCTAGCTCTTTGAGAACATAGATGTGGTGTATGTACCAAAAAAATCTTTCATGCTGCACTGGAAAATCCCCACTTGGTTAAAATTGCTGATGCTATTATTGTGTGTTTTGCTCAAGAGTGGGATGAGAGGGGCTTTGTTTCTGCTTACATATAGTCCCTAAAACGCTGCACCTACTGTGTCATTTCTGGAGCATTGATAGTTTGCCCACTGCTCCCCTTTTAGCATATGCTGCTTCTGCCATTTTTGATGGACACTGCTGTAGAGGCTATAAAGAGAGAAACCACACAGCAGCTCCAGCTACTGAGATTAAGTGTCCCAAGACACTGCTCATCCACAAGAAATGCAATTGTTTGCAAAAGAAATGTTTGCTCAGTCAAGAAAACCAAGCCAAGCTGAGCCAGCAAATGCTCTACTAACTTTGGTTTAAAACTGGGCATATATACAAGATAGGGACTTCTGCAGTCTTTTGCAAGAAGCTCTGAGAGAAACTGTACAGTCTCAAGTCAAATATAAAGATTTTCCCTAGATTAAAATTTGGTTTAAGGGCAAAATAGGAAAGATAATCTTATTCATTTAAATGCTTACCAGTCATTTCCATCTGTAGTCACAAATACATAAGCAGTTCACCCTGAATCCTCCTCAGCTGTAGCTTGTTTAGTTTATTAGGCTATTTTGAGAGTTTCTCTTTAAATCCCCTGCACTCTTTTGCACTCAAGGTAAATAGTGGCAACATGGATTTTCAGAGTTAGGTGAGTGTGTCCCTGCTGTTTGAGATGTCCCCTCTGTAGAGCAACAGTGTTCTGTAGGAGGCATCCCTTTACCCCTTTGTTCATTCCACTGAATGGCTGATCAGCACGGGGGAAAAAACAACCAGGTAGGGGCTTACTATGCTGATAGCATTTGCTCTGTCTTTTTTTATGTATTATAAAAGAATGTAGAAGGATCAAGAGAAGTCAAAATTGTGCCTTATGGACAGGACTGCCTTGCTCCTGACTCACCCAGTGAAACTGCTACAAATTGTCACTTGTAAAGCAGTTAGAAATATTCCTGTTGCACACCTTAACATGAAGGTCACTGTTATTTCTGTGTCTGTAAGAATTATGAGTAGACAGTAGTCACGAGGAACTTTGCTAATCCGTGCACCTCCTTGTTGTCTTGTAGAGCAGAAAAATGGGACCAGGTCAAGCCATGGAGAGTCTGCTATCAAGCATGTACTGCTCAAATCACCACAAAACAGCGTCTAGAAGATCTGTTCCAAAGGTGAACAAATGCATTCAAGTTAATATGGACTTGGAAGAGAAGAACCCCAGTGCAGACCTGAGTCTTTCTCCAACAACTGGCCTTTCTGGGAAGTCAGAGCATTGTCCAGGGAACATATCACCTTCCCAGAAAGATGCTTCCTCTTCCTCCCAAGAACAGTCTGTCAAGCCAGCTCTGCTACCACAGCTGCCTGTACCTCCACCGCTACCTCCTTGGTGCATGGTGCCTCTTGCCCCTGTTTCCATGCCTGGCATAAATGCCCCATCGCTCCCATCTCCTCAGCCATGCAGCAATCCTGAGTGCAGTCATCCCACCTGTGGATGTGGGGAGCAGCCCCACACTAAGAAGACACCGATGCTGAGGATGAAGGTGCTTCACTGGCAGAAGCTCCCCTCTGATGTGGTGAGACGTACGTGCTTGTTTGTAACCCTGGGCTGATGGGCTCATGCACTTTGCAGCCAAAGGAAGACACTGATCTTGGGGGACTAAGCCTTCACTCATAAGTAAGGTCACACATGTAGTCCCATTGCTTGCTCTCAATCACCAAATAAATATGGAAAGGCAGTCCTCTGCCAATTAGTGGAGGAAATAGCAGTTTGGGAGACGCTCAGAGCTGGGGCTCTGTGGCTGCCGAAGTTACCTTCTGTTAGCCTCAATCTCTACTTGTTACTTGTTAAAGGGGCGTTGTGAGTCTGCACTGATTAAGGTTTGCAAAACACTCTGAGTGTGTGGTGTGGAAAGATCCTTTGAATGGTCATGTTCTGTGGTTCTTCTTAATGAACTGCTGGCACATCACCAGTGAGTGAAGTCTCAGCTGAAGCTTTTGCTTTGCTTTTTATGTTCTTGCACAGCCAGAAGATTCATCAGCCGAGATCTGAGGCTGAAAACTCTTGTCAGGAGAGCTGGGGAATGTGTACCCTCAGGGTAGCCCCCAACTTCATTTCATAGTGACCACAGCCACATGATTTGTGTGGTATTTCACTCACACACACAAAATAACCCTAAGAGTCTGTGGTTACCGTGTGCTAAAGGGACTTGAAAGTCTTGTTCAACCTCCAGCAAAGAGGCTGGAAACATATCTCTAGTTTTGCTGCAGTTTTTAATATTCAGTTCACACAACACAGATCTCAGCTGTTCTTCCTTGATTATCTCCAAGACAAGGGGACATCAGGGGCAAGAACTTGCTGCTATGATAACATATATAAACACAAATGTAAAAAAACTGAGCTGTGGGCTGCTTTTTTGTGCAGGGACACAAACTGACGCTTATCCCCAATGCATTCAGTGTCACTGTTGCAATCTCTCCTAAAGCAAGAGGAGGTGAGATCATGTCTTAAAGGTTCCTGTGTTGAACAAAATCATGTTTTGAAGTTCTATTTGTTATTTGGATAGGTCCTGGTGATTCTGGTAATAATGTTGGGCTTGGGAGTCTTTATCTCTTGCAAAAAGAGATATTTATCTAATTGGAGGCAGCATCCCCTGTTTCAGTAGCACCATCCTCCAATGTGTAGCTGGTCAGCAGTAGCAAAAACAATTTGGAGCAGCCCATTAAGTTCATCTGCTGCCTTCAGCTCAGTGAATTGAATGTGGCAATAGTCTTCCAGGTTTAATTAGGCTTCAAACCTTTGGGATGCTCTCTGTGGGAGCTGTCACTCTTAAATAATTCACATTAGTCCAGGCCTAATGAGCATCATATTTCATTCATCCTCAAAAGTGTTTTCCCTTTTACAAATCACACTGCCTTGAAAGTGCTCCTCAACCTCTGTGGTCCATCTTGAGCTTTTATTCTCTTCCAGAAAGCAACTCCATATGGGCTGTGATGCCAAGCAGCAGCAAGGAGCTTGTAGAACCTGACTACACAAGCTTGGAGCTTCTTTTCTCTGTCCCACCAAGGACACCTACAGAGAAAACAGGGCCAAAAATAAGGAAAACAAAAGAGGTACTTGGGCTGCCCACTTTTTATAGAAAATGGCAAAATTCTTGGAAGTGAAAAGCTTATTCATTCTTTATTGTCAATCATTTATAATAAGAAAGTTTGAAATATTTTGAGACTCACTGCCTGAGGCTGCCTTAAAAAAGCACAGGGGAGGTTTAGAATGAAACAAGTTGAAGTAACCCTGCTGAGGGATAGGTCTTGATCTGAGACTGGGAGGATGTGGGAATTTCAATATTCATTCTTATAAACTGGAAAAAACAAATCTATTTCCTTCTCTATGCCTTTGCCTCTTTCTCCTTCTAAAATAGATCTAATAGCCTGTATTGTTATCAGTTACTTGGGGTTTGATCAATGGAGGTTATTGATAATATTATTACAAAAAAAAGAATGAATCTCATCCAATAAATGCACAAAAGCTCTAGAAAATCTATTAAACCCAAGGTAAACAAATTTCTAACTGACTGATTTTTTTTCTACCTGACTATGTTTACAGATCACATTTATAAGTCCAAAGAAAAGCCTCCTTCTGAGTATATTTCTGAAGCAATTTAAGTGGTAAGATTTGGAGAATAACCTCTGATTTACTGATTTGGTGTGTCTATGTGTTTATTCAGATATTAAATTAAATTAATTTAGCAGAAAGATTTTGCAAGTACTATCTTTCTTTAACAAGAAGTCAACTTTTTTTTTTTAATGATGAGAGGTGAAAGTCTCTTTCCAGACAATTAATATCATTTTTTCAAACTGGTATTAAATCTAGAATGGACTACTAATTTCTAAAGAGACAATATTCATAAATAACAGTACGATTAGGTAGAAACATGTTTTTCTTTGGTATTATTGTCATAAATATTAAATTCTGGCAGGAACCATTAGTGGACATTGTTGAATGGAAATTTCAAGTCACTTCATTGCTTTTAAAGAGGCATCTCCAGGGGTTCAGATCCAAAATCATGCATATTTTTTATTTACAGTTTTTCTATAAATAGGAAACAGTTTGAATAATAAAACAAATGGAAATTTACCAAGTCACAGCCCTCATAGAGGGGTGGGGGTGGAAAGGAATTTGTACTAGTTTTTGGGAAAGTATCTTTACTCTTAGATTTCCTGAAACTGTGTCAGGATGATGATGGATGTTCTGCTCTCTACCCTTCATGTCATGGCCCATGTTAAAAAGGTTTCAAGAAGAAACTCAGCCAAGAAGTCTCCTTTCATTAAGAATAAATCAGAATCAGTCAGAGAGATGTTTTAAATTATTACTATTCTTTTTCCATGACAAACTGCTTCTCAGTGGGGAAGAACAGTGCACAGTCTAATGCAGATGCTATTTCCTCTCTTTGGTTGAGCTCTCCTGAGAGCAGCTGGTGACTGTGGGATCAAAGAGCTGAGCCCCACTGCACTTGTGGGGGGTGAGGCTGCTCTGGAACCAGGTGCTGCCTCTGTTAGCAGTGGTGGCCAAGGGAGCCCAGCTCTCCAGAGCCCAAACCACAGCAATCTGGAATCATTTCAAACCCATGTTGCCTGCCAAAGTTTCAGGCAAGGATTTGAGTTAAAACCTTCTGGGTGCCATTGATTTTTATCCTTGTCTTTGCTGCAAATGGTGAAGGAATTCAAATGCAAATACCTTCTCAGTGACACTGGACACTAACAGTAAAAGCAGAGCTTTGGGGTTTGATGTGTAAGTATGAACAAAGGCCAAAAAGCAGACCTAAATTAAAAAGAATATTGCTTTAGGCTTAAAAGAAAAACCTTTGCATTTTAATATCTCCACTGTACTTTTGAGGACTAAGATCCAAACTGTAATTGGAGGCAAGTATAGTATGAATTATTTCAGTTGCTCGTGGAGTGCCAGCGGAGAGATTGAGGTCTTTTTTGTCATGTTACTCCCCCACTGCTCCACAGCATTTCTCTCCTTCTTTCAGCTCCAATAAAGAGATTGCTGCCATGATTCACAAAGGGGATAGATCCAAATTGGATGCTGAGATACTGAAACAGCTACTTAAACTGCTGCCTGAAGACCAGGAGGTATCTATTAATGTGTCATTCTGGTGAACTCCAGTGCTTTGTGTGCTCAGCTAAAGCAAGGAGTTATGACTGGATCCCACATCCTTCTGCTGCATCTAGGTCAATGATACTTCAAGACAGAGTGGTGGGAAGTCCAGCCCAGCCTGGCCTTTTCACACAGGGGCTAAACAAGAGCATGTTTGGAGACTCAACACAGGTGTAGGCAAAGTGCTGCTCTCCATCCTGTTATTTTAATTGGGTGGATGAAGCACATTTCAGTTTGTGGACTAAGGTGAATAGAGAGCCTTTCAGAGCAAGATTTAAAAGGGAGAAAGGGAAAGGACCCATCTCCTTAAAGGGGTTTCTGGGTGTCTGTGCATTATAGCTTGCTGAATCCCTGCCTACAGATCAGGAATTCATCCTAGGAGACGCTGTACAAAAGCAAAAGACCTACCAGTCAAAGCAAAACCTATATGTTTGCCCTTGAAAACCAGTTCATACCTAGAATTTGCTGTTCATCTGCTTTACTCCCATTGCAGTGTACACAGAAGGTTCAGAAAAGTCAGTTTCAGGCCTGTAAGAAGAAAATGGCACAAAAAATGTTTGGGTGGTTATTTTCCCTGTTAAATCAAGTTGTGTGGTTGCTTTGCTCTTTTATCCCCTGTTAGATAAATAGTCTGAAATCTTTCAAAGAAGAAAAATCACAGCTGGCAGATGCAGATCAGTTTTATCTCCATCTTTTGGAAGTTCCCTGGTAAGTAAAATCTTCCTTGTCTCTTTCCATGAGTCTGGTTCTTACAAGACGTGTCCATAAAAATTAAGGCCCCTGTTTCTTGTGCTAGAGGGATGTTCCTGACATCCAGTCTTCAGGATAAATCATCTGACTGCTATTTGTAGAGCTCATATGAGATTTTTTTTTTTCCTTCCCAAAGGCCAGAGAGACTTTCAGACACCTTTGGCAAACTACAGTTAAAATAACCTTGATATGAAAAAACCCTTGAGTGTTGAACAGCTATTCCTGTGTGGTATGAAGCTGGAGACTGAATCCTGTCACCAGGCTGCTGATTCACTCCACCCCTGGGCTGCAGATTCCAGTTCACCCACTGGAGAGCCCACAAATCCATGAGTGAATCACAGCAGTGCCTGTGCTTTCACCACCTCCCCAGTTTTTACCAAGTCAAATGAGGTGCACACAGAGAATTCTTTCTGCTGTTCACAAAAACATGGTGATACGTTATAATTAATAGCAGTAGCCCTCCATAAATCTGGTCAGTTGCCATGCCACAACCAGAGACACTTTGTTGAAAATGTGGGGGTGAAAATGTGGCTTTTCATTTTCTCAAACTTCTAGTTAGATTTAAAAGTACTTTAGAAAATGTTTTCCTTACACAATATTAATCTGTGATGAAGTATAAATGCCATTAAAGGACATCACTGCCAAAATATTTCAAATTTCTGTTTGTGAAGTTAAAAAGAACTAAAATCCTGACTAGTGTTGCCCAGGAATTGTAAAAACTATGGCATCATTATACAAGGTAGTCACTGCCAGATGTCAGTCCAGCATTGCTTTCTGAAAGAGGAGATAATAATTGTTTCTAGGATATCTTTGCAAATATCTGTGTTTGATTTATTTATAATCTAGTTCTCATGTCAGAGCATTAAAGCGACCATAAGAATGTTGGTGCTGCGCTTTGCCTAAAATGGATGATGCTCTTGCTGAACACAAGTCAATTAATCAGGCCTGTGGGGTTGGGGTTTGTTTTCTGTGGTGTTTGTTGTGGTTTTTTCCACTGATCTCTTCGTAGCTACCAGTTGCGGATTGAATGTATGCTGATTTGTGAGGAAACAAAAATTCTGCTGGAGTGTCTGTGGCCAAAAGCACAAGCCATCAGGACAGCCTGTGAAAGTAAGTACATCAGTGCTGCACCAGTGCCCGGGCTCAGCCACTTTCTTCTACTTGATCAGCATCAGTGGTAGCCTATGCTTTAATCTAATCAAAATTAACCTCTTAATTGCTGAATGTGTAGTGAACATCAAAATGATTCTGCAAATTCTTGCTCCTAGAATACATTCTGAAGTTTGCAGTTTGTGCTGTTCTGCTCTGAAGTAGTAGTTCTGCAGAGAAAGAAGGAAATTTCCTTTATCAGAGAATCACAGAATGGTTTGGGTTGGAAAAGGACTTAAAGATTATCCGGTTCCAACCTCCCTGCCATGGGCAGGAACACCTTGCACTAGACCAGGTTGCTCAGAGCCCTTCCCAACCTGGCCTTGAACACTTCTAGGGTTCACAGAATCATTTAGTTTGGAAAAGATCTGTAAGATTACTGTGTCCAAACTTTGACCCATCAACACCTTTTCAAATGGATCTTATCACAAGTGCCAAGTTGTTTCTTGAACACCTCCAGGAATGGTGACTCCTCCTCCCTGGGGAGTTCATTCCAATGTTTAACAACTCTTGCTGAGTAAATTCCTCCCGATGTCCAACCTGAACCACCCCTGGTGCAGCTTGAGGTTGTGTCCTCTCATTCTGTCACTGGAAGAAGCCAAACTCCTGTGACTACAACCTTTCAGGGACTTGACCTTTCAGACAGCAGTAAAGTCTCTCCTGAGATGTCAGTGCCAGGTCCTGTATGAATATAGATTATAGTTTTGTGTGCAGCAGATATTTTTGTCCATAACAATGAATCAATTCCAGTTTTTCCTATAGTGTGCACTGATGCAGTCCAGCTTAGCTCTGTGGTATCTGTGACATACTAGAATCTGATTTGGCTGCCAGAAAAGGGTATCCCAGATGATGTTCACCAGTATTTCAAGAGACCCCTCCCCCCAAAATTAACCCTGGTTTTAGTTTTAAGTTGTGTCTTTATTGAAGGTTCTCTTGCATTCCAGCTCCAGTTCAATGGTTTTAGAGAGTCATTGATCTCCTGTTAAACACCTAAACCACAAACTTTTATAGTTACAAACAAAACAGGACTATACCTGGATGTCTGATGCCAGTGCAATGGTTACTCTGTATTGGGATGCAATCAACAGCTCTCTGCAGTCCCACCCTGATATCCCTGTTCCCCCTCCATCCCATTGTGAGGGTCAGTGTTTCTGTTCTAATTCTGCCAAAAACTTTATTCTTATCCCAGATTCCCCCACTAAAATGTGCATCTTTTGATTATCTCTCTCACTAACAATGATAATGAGGCACAAAGCCCTTTGCTTTTCTTAACTAGATTAATATGTGCTGGGGGAAAAGGGCAGACTTTGACAAGTTTATACACTTTATTGTATGTGGTTCTCTTTCATAAGGCAGCTGCAGGATTGACACATCTATACTCCAAACTTAATGGAAAAACTAGTTTTCCATCTGCTTGTAAAGAAGAGATCACAATAGAAAGTTACTCATTCCACTTCCATTCAACTGATTTATTTCTGTACTGGTATTTTTCCAAATCCATAACAATGGCTTGACATAATCTTGGATGAAATTTTTGTTACCATTGCTGTCAAACCAAAGGAAAATCCTATTTCAAATAATTTAATTTAATTTATTGAAAATGTCTCTCTTCTTATTCTTTAGCAATTCTTGCCAGTCACCGACTGCCAGTTTTCTGCCAATTGATTCTTAAAGTTGGAAACTTTCTGAACTATGTAAGTAAAAGGATTTCTTTGCTTGTTGTATTCTAAAGATAACAGAAAATAATGCAAGACTTGAAAACTGAAGGAAGGAACCTTTTTCTGTATCTTCTAGGGGCATCACACTGGAGGTGCTGAAGGTTTTAAAATTAGTGCCTTGATCAAACTAACAGAAACAAAAGCAAACCAAGGCAACATTACTCTGCTTCACCATATTTTGGAGGTACAACAAAACTGAGAAATTAATCCTGTGTGCATTATTCTCAAATATTAATTCCCCAGAAGCTAAGGGGCTGTAGCTTTAGTCATACCCCACTATAGGTACCCAGAGGTTGAGCCTCTGTGCTGGAAATACCATGAAAACTTTTCCACAGCTCTCTGTGCAGATGAGCTCTCATACAGTAATATTTAGAGAGGTAACACTAGGTTTCTTTCCTCAAGTTCACTTGACATGTCTGCTTGCTGTTTTCCTTCTCTTTTTCAACTGCTCTTTTGTGTTGACACATATCCCAAATGCATCTGTCAAATGAAATTTATTTTTGTGGTATCACAAAATCCCAGGTCAGCCTGCGCACTGTGGCAGCCCATGGGATGTCAGCCTGAGCACTTAAAATGAGTCTTTTCCTCTCTTTTTAACTCCCTGTGGATGCCAACATGAGAAAAATAATGAACAAGGTTAATTTTATCCCACACTTATAAGAACAAAACTGAAGTGTTATTTTTTCAGTCTTGATGTTGTCCAGCTGAAAAACTTTCGTACTCTTTGACAGCCTGTATAAGATAACCATTTTTTTCTCTTCAATTTTAGGAGGTTGAAAAAAACCACACAGATCTCCTGCAGCTTCCCACAGATCTTGACTTTGTTTCCAAGGCAGCAGGGTAGGACATTGTTTGTTTTTGTCATGTATGAATTGCCAACCTCTTTAAAGCCAACAAGGAGCTGAGTCATTTTATGGTGGTGTAAAAAGGGTCACAGGATTTCTCAACCGTGGGAGAGAGTGGTTCCCTTCAACACCAAACAGTGTTGAGATTTATGTCAACCTGGTTAAGACTTTTAGGTGGGTCTCAGTGTGATTTTTTTTCTTTCTGTGGATCCAGTACTACTTTAGAAGAAAACTGTGTAGATAGTGAATTTCTCTCATTTTCAAGGACCAGATTCTTCTTCCACATATTGCAATAGAAATATATCTTCCCTGAAGTTTCTCAGTCAGTTCAAGAAGTGTTTGGACAATACTTTTGTGGCACACAGTGTGACTCTTGGGGATGGTCCTGTGCAGCACCAAGAGCTGGACTTGATCCTGGTGGGTCCCTTCCAATTCAGCACATTCTGTGATTTTTAGGTAAAGCCCATCTGGAGGTACAGAGATTTTATAAAGAGGGAAAGGTGGAGGTGATTTACTGGCAGTTGGGGGACCTCAGGACTCCCAGAGTTGACTATCAGCACAATTTTCTAATATATGTGGGTAGAAAGAAAAAAGGTGTTTCTGGAGATTTTTGACTTTCTCCCATGTGCCTGAATGCCTCCATGAGTCTATTGCCAGCTCTCTCTCTTTAGCTCAAAGGAATCACATGGATATATGTTCAATTACACAAATCAGAATCCACATTTGTAGCAGCAGGATTAACATTCTTAATCCTGTTACAAATTCAGAGGATTCACAGGAACCTTGTAGTGATTTAGATTTCCTTGTAACTCAAAGAAGGAATAAACTTTTAAATCTTTAGATGGATTGACATTTATCACACAAATCATTTTTTTTGAAAGTAGTTTAGTTCCTTAATTAAACAGAAAAATGCTATGGCTTTTGTGAATTATCTTTGTAGAAGCTAAACTGAATGTTGTTTACAACCATGGATTTCTTTTTGGATTGTGACATAATAGAAATACTTTCCTTGACTAAAACTAGATCTTGCTGGCCAATGATATAAATGCACTCTTTGTATCATTTCCCCCTACTTTAGTCAAACTCTCAAACTTACAAAATTAATTTGCTAATCAACCTGTGGAGAACTGCATGGTGCAAATCCTGCAAGGAACTCCCCTAATGCTGCTCACATCTGGAAGCACTGTGAAACACCAAGCCAGGTTTTGCTGATTCAGTAAGTTTTGTCTGGCCCAGAGAGTAGTTCAGAACCACAGAAGATGTGGGTTTAGCAGTGGTTTTGTTTGGATCCCCACACAAGCTAAAGTAACACAGAGAGGAGATACAATTTTGAACTATAAATAGACTGAGGAGAAAAGGCAAGGAGGGAAAAGAACCAGCTAAATAAGGACAGTATTGGCACAGGGAGATGAGCTTGTGTTGCCTATGAATAAAAATAGGCTGGAAATTTTTTTGAGTTTTTTGAATACCAGGACAGTGAGGTTCTTCCACAGTCCATCCAGGGAGATAGTAAGGGCAAAAGCACAGCATCTTTCTTAGGTGGGGGTTTGCAGACATGAGAAAGAATTTATACAGAAATGAACTACCTGCAAAAGCAGGATCTGGGCTTGACAATTAATTCCATGTTCATTTGCAGAGATGATAATGTTTATAATAACCTTTTACATTAATGCAAACAAAAGACCAACCCCTTCAATGTACTGTCCCTTTTGTGGACCTTTCAGAATCCACATTGACGTCATGCGGGCTGAGGCAGGTGCCAATTTGAAGAAACTGTTGGAAATAGAGAAACGTGTATTTTTGTCAACAGATGATTTAAAAATACAGCATGCAAAATCTGTGCAAGTAGGTAATGTGAGTGTGACACATTTCCCATCTTTCTTCCTAAACACACTCTTCTTGAAGGCACTGTGATTCAGGTTACAACTGGATATAAAGCCCTGTGGGAAAGGGGTCATAACTACACTCCCACTGTGCCCTGATGGAAGGAGTATCCCAGATTTTCCTCCATTTTTGTTATGTGGTACTGGGATATAGAAACAGCAGAGGACCAGACAGGTTTTTCTGTGGGTAAAAGAAAGGAAGGTCCTAAAAATGAAATGTAGGCTGCAACTATAAATGAGTGCAGTGCAGCACAGAAACAAGTTTTGTCTCACTGTGCTTTGTGGGGGAAAAAAGTGGATAGATTTGCAATATGCTTTCCCCTTTGTCCTTCCCCCCCACATATTTCCTAACATCATAGCTTTTCATACTCTCAGAACAGGTCACTTAATTAAAGGTATAAGGTAGAAGTCCTGGTGCTGCATGTCCCTTGATCAGTCATCCCAGGTTGTGCCAAATTTCCACATGGCTGTATGATGAAATGAGGGAAAATGCAGACTATTCAATTCAGAAATAAATATCACACCTGGTGAAACAAACTTAGCTGTTAGTTTTTTAAAAACTGACTGCTCTCCGTTAAGTGGCTAAAATCTTCTGGGCAGCTCAGAATGTGCTACTTTTTAATATGCATAAACTGTCTTACCAACTGTGTCTCAGGGCAGCCTCAATGCTTCAAAGGACCTGCAGAAGGAATTTGCCACCATTGAAAAGAAGAAAGAAGAACTTGCTGATTATCTTTGTGAAGACCGAAAAAAATTGTCTTTGGAAGATCTATTCAGCATAATGAAAACCTTCAGAGAGATCTTCCTCAAGACCTTACAGGTGGTTTGCCCTTGTGACTGTTTAGAAATAGATTAAGAATTATTATTTTTTTTAATCAAGCAATAATTTCTATTTTCTTCTACTCTAAGCTGGGCTACCTAACCCTGGTTGCAGAAGTACATGAGAGTAAATTCATGTGCTTGCAAACTGCAGCAGAAAATGAGTATGTGGGCAAATATAAAATTTGGGGCTTTTGTTTGTTTGTTTGTGGGGTTTGGTTTTGTTGGTTGGGGTTTTTTTGTTGTGGAGAAGGGTTCAAGTCATTTTTTCCCACTGAAAATTATTAACCAGACCTCAGTGTAATAGGACTTTTGTGGCATGGGAAAGAATGATCAACCTGACACGCTTTATAGACTTTGCTGATAGACTAAAGGTAAATTTTCCTATAGGCAAAGCCTACTTGGAAGAAGTGTTTATGTGCTGGTATTTCATTGTACTAGTTAGCTCCAAAGAGTGTGTTTTGTATTCCAAAAAACCCTTCGAAATCTCCCAATGGATTATATTTCTTAACTTATCAGACTTAACTCCTTGCAATAAGGAGTAACAACTTCACCATAAAAGTTGTGTAGAGCACCTTCCAATAGGTAAACTCTCTAGTAAATCTCCATTTCACTTCCCTTACTACACACTTCACACCTGGACTAATGTATTTCCTTTTGGGTTTTCTTAATGCCGGGTGATAGTGGCTTCACGCTCATACATATTTTAACAACAAGGACCACCCATTCCTGTGCTGACTCCAGCCTGGGTAATCCATCTGTAGAGAGAACCATCTGCACTACAAGAACTGCAAGAATACAGACAGCTCTGCTGCCAAGAGAGACTGGAGGAGTGGTTCAGGGCAGATCATAGATTTAGATGAAAACAATGACATTTCTGACGAAGTGATAGAAGATGAAAGACGAAAAATATATCCTCTATTGTTCCCACTACTTGCTTCTCCAGTGAAGCATTGAGCTGAAATTTTCTGAGCAATGCAGCTACCCAGGCTCTGAAATTATGTGATACTGCCACAAACAGTCTGGAAAATTAACCCTATAAACCACAGATGTTTTGGCAATATGCTTGATCCTTAAGTTCCTAAAACCCTAGGCACAAAAGAAAGAATTAAGCAAGTCAAGAAACATAATGGCTCAGCATCTGTGGAGAGCTATACAGGAAATTTGCTGTGAAGGGTAATTCCAGTAACTGCAGTTCTTTTGAGAAACAGTCCCAGTAAAGGTTATGTAGTGTCCTAGTATAGCTGCAGGAGACTCAGACTACATTTCTGGGTGCTTTTTGCTCACAGCCAGGTCAGAGCAAGTAGAAAGAGACTTCTTTTTTATATCCCAAAATGTAAACTCCTTTCAACCTTATTTTGAGTTCCATTTCTCAGCAGCATTTCACCTCAAAGGTACCACAGCTGTTAGCCATTTTCTGCACCTCTTTCCACTGCAGACTTAGAATTAATCTCCTCTTCCTCTTGCCTTGCTTTCTTACTGTTACTGCAGTAAAGATACTATTTGTACTTGAAACAGCAACATGCTGAAAAGCTGAAGGTTTTCATTTTTAAAGCTTCTTTTTGTTCTGTGATTTTGATTTTTACACTAGAATTAGCCACAGGCATCATCTCTTCCCAGTGCCATTTATTTTAAGCTTTAATGCTAAGGTGTAACTTTTATTTTGAGATGAGTCTTCTGTGTAAAGCAGACCTCTTAGCACTGCCAAAATCGTTAGTGCTATCATCCATTCCCACATCAAATAAGAAGGGAAATAGTTTTGATAAATAGTGATCCTTCATGTCTACATGAAGCATATCTACAGAGATTTGGGGTTTGTTACTTTGTTCAAACAAAATCTTTCTCCCTTCCCTGAGGGTTCTTTCTGATCTTTTATCCTTCAGGTAACAAAAATTGAGTTACACAAATGGAATTACTTTAAAAAGACTGCCATCTTTCTCTCCATCTACCTGGAGGGGAAAAAACCCAAATCAACAAAGCCTTTCCAAATACCCAAATGATATCCAAAAGTGACACAGTGAAAGGAAGCAAGGGAGCTGGTTTGTCACCCAGGGTTTATGACTGTTTCACCAGTTCTCAAAAAATAAAAGAAGCAGATGGCAGGAGGAAGGAGATGGAGAAAATAGCTTCTCAGCTCAAAGACAAAAAAATCAGAATTGGAGTTTTGCTGAGAACTGAGTGGTAAAATTGTAGGGAAAAGAATCACTGTGTGATTATAGGGAATTGTGGGAAAGATTTGATTTCCCTTAGCATTTGCAGCTGTTCATAGAAGGGAGGTCCCAGCAAATAGATGGTCTAATCTCAGGAAAAGGAGAAAAAAATATTCCACAAAATCTGCTCTAGGAAGTATTCAGTTGATGACAGAGGTTATACAGACAGCTCTTCCCAGGGATAGTTCCTCTGTGTACTCCCCTAGGACAACCAAGCTGGAGCAGCTGCTCCTCAGTAGGGTGCATGTGGTGTTGGAACAGGATGTGCTTTAGACACTGTGGGGATAAACAGTTGTCCTGGAGCATCTTTTAATTCAAAAATCAAGCAAGTATCTAACAGCCCACAAAGTGCAAATCCAAAGTGACCCCCTCTTTCACTGAATCTCACCCCTGCAGTTGTCTTAACTAATCCAGAAAGGTGTAGAAGGGATTGTGAGTATTCATTCCTCTGCCCTACTACCACTGTACTTTTTCAGGCTTTCTTGTGTTGAAGAAACTTTGTTAAGTGTGTTTACATTGAATTGTTATGTTGTTAGGGGGTTTTTTACAATTTTTCTGATGAAAAATTTGGTTCAGGCTTGCTCCATTGATAAATGTATTCCTAATGTGTTTTAGCTTGTTCTCACTACTGTGTGTACTGTTCAATTAGCAGAAAAACATATCCCTGAATTCACTTTCTTTATTTCTTATGACTATTACATAGAGACATGCTTCAGGGGCCACAAATCTGCAAGTCTCCCAACATCCATAGTATCTCAAAGATGTTATGCTAAGACACAGCAGGAATTTATCAGGCAAGCACATAGGAGGCAAATACTGATGGAAGGCTTCATCACCTGTATCTCATTCTTTCAGAAGTACCCTCTATTTGGGGCAAATGGATAATTTTCCTTCTCTGTGAAGAGTACGTGGATTTTTTTCTTTTCAAGGCACCCAGTGAGAGTTTCCATAACCTTGAGCCTCTAATGCTCCTATATTTCAAACAGACTAACTCTGTTAATGCTCACAAATTTCCTTTATTTGTTTAAAAGTTCCTTTGGGCCAAAGGATCCTAGACTTTTATTTTCTATAAAGGCTGGTTCTATAAACTGTGCACATTTTCTGGGACTTGTTCAGCTCATCTTATGGAAATAATGGCAGATGATCCATACCAATCAAACAGGTTTATCACTATCGTGGGAAACTGCATTTCCTGCTTCAAACTCTGCAAAGGAGACCCCCCTTGTCTCACCAAAAATCTTATCTGTACCAAATCATCAGCATCTTCCTGGATGTTATTAGGTTTTGTCATGTGACGCAGCAGCCTATTAAGTGCTGATCTACCTGCAATGTGTAGATTAACTACTCACTAGTTGCAGTCAAAAGCAGGCAAGCTTCCAGGTGGAATGGCAATGTTCTGGTGACAAATGCAGCTCTGGAACAAGAACTGCAGAAACATTTAAGAAAATGGCTTTTATCACCTTCATGTTATACTACAGTTATCTCAGTTCAGAACTACCTTCTCCCACTGTTGTGCTACTTGTCAAAAGTAAGAAATACTCTTCCACTGAGTAATGGCCCTCTTTGCTAGCAGTAATCATTCCAATCCTTTTCCTTCCTCCATTAATCATATCATTCTGGTACCAGCAGCTCTGTGGAAACCAGAATCCTGTCTATCTACATAAATCCCAACAGGATTTATGCCATTCTGGCAACTGTGTGAGTGGTACCAACAGACATCCAGCCTGGACTCTGGCCCTGAACTGTAGTGCAGAAATACTACTGGCAAATTTAATGAGAGCCTGAAGAGAAACTGTGAATTGCTGTTTAGCACAGCTGAACAGTTCCTGAAAATTCTGGTAGAAATCCCTGAATACAAACAAGGTTGCTATGGGATAAATCTCTAGAATGCTAATTAAGTTAAACTAATGTCTTTTTTGTGGACAAAGAGACTAATTAAGAAGAATGCATTTCAGTCTATAGTTGAAAGTTGTAGTTCAAACTGATGAAATAGTTTGCTGGTAACATCATTACATGGAAAAGGCCAAAGGGATTGACCAGGAAGCTCTGTTCTCCTATTTACCCTCAAACCCCAGCAACTGAGAGTTTGAAGTGTGCGCAGGGCATGTTCAGAATACCTATTCATTGCAAACTGAGAGTTTCTTAACAAGCTTTTCCTTCAGAAACTCTTATTTACTTTTTTATTTGTCATTCTATCTGAATGCAGGAAAATCAAGAAAGGAAGGAGCAAGCTGCAAAATCTGAGAAAAGGAAGAAACGGTTTAAAGGAGAAGATGCAAAGAGGCTAAAGGGAGAGTATGGAAAGTGCAATACATTTAACAATGAATTCTGTTTTTATTAGCCAATCTTTTGTTAATTAGAAGGAATTTATCTGATCTGATACAATGAGAATGATTTAGCCATGGATGATGTAGTTTTCAAGCAGATGCATAGTGAGACATCAATTGCCAATTTTCAAGTGCAAGTGCATGCTTGGAAGAAATCATAATAGGGATGTTAGAAAAAAAAAATACCACTCCCAGTGAGCAAGTTTCTCCTACTTTGCTCAGAGGTGGAGGATATCCTACTATTGTTCTGAATAGTTGCTGGGAGACTTTTAGGGTTATAGAAAGCTGCACACACTTGAACTTCATGCAGCACGGTAAGCAAGTTGTGTCCAGTGTTGTTGTTACCACAACATTTGCTTTTTTCTGATCAGAGATCTGATTTCTTAAAGGAGTTACGCCTGTAAAGAAGTGTCTGTGCTGATTGATGCACAAAAGCACTTGCTGTGCTGGGCCTCCCTTGGTGTGAAGCATGTCTAGTGCTAATATATTTTAAATTTTTATTTTGGCAAATTCTTGGTATCCACTTTTATTGAATCTTTCTGCCAATAACATTTGATTACAATTCTTGGTTTTTCAAAGAACCACTGCAAAGAAGCCATTTGTATATCTGAGTGAAGTTCATGTAAATTTCTAGATGCTCAACCCTTGGAAAACTGTGGTTTTTCTTGTATCTGGTGTCTAAATAGATGGCCTCCTTTTAGCTCCTCCTTCACAGTTATTCACTTTCAGAAATACATTTTTAAAATACATATAAAATCCATTGAAAACTAACCAAAAAGTTTTCAATATGGTCTTGTCAAGTTCTACCACAAATACGTTTTATATACTTTGCATTCATAACACACTTAATGTAAAGCTNAAAAAAAAAAAAAAACACTTTTTGCTATAAATACAAAAGAATAACCTCATATATGAAGAAATAAATCCAGGAAGCAACATTTATCAGCTGCAAGAATTAAAGGTGTGCTTCAACCCTGTAAAGAAAAGGAGCACCATACCAGAAGAACCTTCTGTATTTCCAGGAAACGGTTTAGGTGGAACTATTATTTTTGTTCCTTTGTGAGAAGGTGAATTTAATTCTTGGGGAGTATAAAGTTAAACATGAAAGAGCATTTAGAGTCTGAATTATTTTTCAGTACTGATTTTAGAGATCTGTGCATAGCGGCACTGGTAAAGACAATCAGGAACTTTTAAAATCTATTTTAACCTCGATCAGGGTATGGTGACAAAATAACCGAGGGTATCAGATCTGGCAGGATGCTGAAGCTCATCTTAACATTCTTCATTCTATGTCAAATGGTTTTTTGGGGGATTTTTCTAATCACATAATCAGCAAGTTAAGTAATTATTTTCTGAAGAAGGGAATGAAAAGACAGTAAATTTGAACCCCTATCAGCCTGTGCTTACAGGATTGTCAAGGCCTGGTTCCACAGGGAATGAAGTAACCCTTTAATTTTGCAGGTATCTCCCTTGATGCCAGTGACACACAGGGCAATCCTGGGCAGGGATCTTTAAGGATCCCAATCCTGCAGTCTCTGAATCTCTGACCTTAAGTCCTGTCACATGCTCCGTCAGTGTGAATATCTGGTTTGTCCAGTTGTCTGAGGATCATTTCTCTGCAGCTGACAGATCTGCCAGGGACAGCACACAGCAGCAACGCCTCCTAGGGCCAGCAACAATCCCACTCTCTGGATTTCAGTCAGGAGAGGTGAAGTCAGAAGCACCCATTGCTGATGTATTTTAGAGTTTACAAACAAGGGCTTCAGCTGCTGAGAACCAAATTGAGTCAAAACCTGCTACCCAAATTCAAGTGGAGGGTGCTATTTAGACAACTGAGCAATATCTTACTTGATTCCACATACTAAAAACAGCTTTTCTGTGAATAAGATTTAAGACAAGACTTCCAAAATAATTCGGTGACAGGCTCATGCTGATTCCAGGGATTCAGACATTATAGGGTTGGGGTTTTTTTGGACATATCCATATATATATATATATGTATGTACATTGATTTCCCACCCCCACCCCCCCTCCCCCATGCTTCATAGTGGATTAAGCAACTCCCCTGCTTTATTTTCTTCAGCTTCTGTTGCAACAGCTCCCATTACTTGGCATTTAAATTCTTCTGGAGAATTCTATCAGATAATTGCAAGGACTATATTCTATATGTTACTTCAAGAAAAAATAACATATATTGAGCTGTTTCAAATGGGAATTTGGGGATACAGCTAATGACCAGAGTCAGCAACAGAGCATGAATACTCATGAACAAAATAAGGAAACATGCAGTTAAATATCTGGTGAGAATTTAGGTATGCCACTATAATACTGTAACTGCAGCAGAAAATGAAATATTGTTTAAAGATAAAGAGCAGGTAAGTTTTGATGCACAGAAGTTCCAGAGCATAACTGCTATCATGTCACATAGAAAGAAACTGCAAAAGCAGACTCCTAATCCAATTCCATATATTGATATATCCAGGATCCAATACAAAAGCTTTCCTCTGGCAAAATTCTTGTCTGTTTTTACACAGGACTTACTTGTTTGGCTGTAAGTAACAAGCTGATATTGGATAAAATGTCACCAACACAAATTGCTCTTGCAATGGTGAAAGCATCTAGTCTTCAAGAGCTGGGGAAATCAGCTAATATTCTACTGCTAAAATCTTACTGGGTCACTGTTGCATTGTTTGAGTTGGCTTTTTTAAAGCATGTAATAATGGTTTTAAAACTGTGTATGAAGGATAAGTGCAAATTTTAGTGCACAGTTTACTTACAACTGCATTGTACTCTAGTACATGTTTGTAATCCCAGATGAATTTCACTTTTGTATATCTTCATTTTAGTAAACAGAGCTAAACAAAAGTACCTGAATTTGTGAGGCTTCTTAGTTGCAGCTTTAATTACATACTAGCAAGTGAGATCTTGAGCTTTTCTTGTGCTGATAGTGAATATAGTAATGGTATTTTTATTTATTTATTTTTAAGTGCAAATGACAGGACAGATTATCCAGATCTTAATCTCCCAAAAAGATGGTGAATAAATGAGAAAAAAGTTTCTAATTGCATCTGGCAATATAAAACTGCTAAGCAGTTAAATTAATGCTCCATGAGCTTTAGAAAACTGCAAAAATTCTTAAAAACAACAACAACAAAAAATTAAAATCTTGACCCTGTGCCCCAGAGTTTAATGAGTTTGCCAGAGTGTTTTTTACTGAGAGCCTGGCAGACTTCAGGCCATGCTCTCAGAGGCATAAATGAGTATAACAATATTGCAAAGCTCCTTTAATCTCTTTTTTGAATATACATCCCCCTCCATAATTTCCACTTCTTTTTTGGCTGTGAAGATTCAAGTTGAGCTCCTTTCATAAAAATGTGTCTTTAAATCTTTCCACAGGCTTTATGAAATCTCATTTCTGTGTATAATGTTTACTCAAATAGCTGAAATAATGTGAAGAAGCCTCTAGTTTTGGTATCAGCTTGATTATTTGTCAGGCAGGGAGAAAGCAGTTGTGGATGTCCCATCCCTGGGAGTGTTCAAGGCCAGGCAGGATAGAGCAACCTGGTCTGGTGGAAGGTGTCCCTGCCCATGGCAGAGGGGTTGGAATGAGATGATAAGGGCCCTTCCAACCCAAACCATTCACCTATTAAAAATTTCAGTCTAGAATACAAGAGACTAAATAATGTTCACATCTCTAGTCAGCAAAAAGAGACCTGAAGCACCAAGGTCTGTCACATCCCACCTGAAAGAAACCCTTAAATCCTCAGGCACACTGGGTGACAGTCCAAATACAATATTGTGGGGTATTTGCTCTGGTTTATACATTCAGTGTTCACGAGGGAGGGATTTGGTAGCAAAACCACCCAGTGTGAGAGCTTATAGCTGAATGGGGGACACACTCACAGACATGTAAGTGATTGCAGGTTTAGGTGGCAGCTGAACAACTTCTTAACCGTTGCTTAACTATTTGACCTGGGCATCTAAACAGGTGTACTTCTCAATGTACCTTTTGGGAGTTTGGTAAAAGTCTTCAGAAAATACCTACAGCACTGGGACATATACAGTTCATAAAGCTGGTCTAACTCAAAGCAGTTAATGTTGAATCGTTTCTGTCTCAACTCTTCTCGGAAATACCCAAGGACAACAGGAATCCTGAAGTCTGGACAAGCTGCTGCTGTGCTCAGATGTGATCACTATGAGTAGTGTTGGAGCAAAGATGGTCTTATTCACAGCTTTTGTTTCAAGCTTACTAAGGCTTTACACACCTGTCCATGCTTATCAGATTAGTTTGTTAATCTAATAAAACATGCAAACACTTTTCATTTCATCCTACTCACCAGAGAAAACACGTTACCACTCCCTTGTAATTTGCAGCAGGCTTTACATATTTGCAGGCTGTTATCATTTCACCTTTTGTCTTCTTTTTCCTAGACTAACACCCTTTCAGTTTTTCAACTTAGGGCTTTCCTAGTATTTGCATCCTACGATTTTCCATACCTGTGTTCATGCACTTGTGGACCTCTTCCTGATTTTCTTCAACTGGATCTCATCTTCCCCACTGTGCAGTGCTGGATCTCCAGCTGGGCAGTTTAGTAGGGCTCAGGACAGGGCAAGGACACCTGCCTGCATTTAACAGGTTGTTCTTGCACCTCAGCAAGATATTTGAGTTCTTTTGCAACTATGTTAACATTTTGACCCTTATTCAGAGAGGCATCCTGCTCTCTAGCATGATACTTGCTTTCATCTTCATTCACCTCCACATTCAATGATGCACTTTTTTGCATGCTTCAAGTCTTTCATAGAAACAAAAAATAAAATGGAACCACAAGCACTGCCTTTCTGATTTGATGTGTACTTTATCCAAGTAACTAGCTCTTTATTACTCTCCAAGCATAGATCTTCATGTGCTTTTCCACCATTTGCTATTTTTATCAGGACTGTGAACAAACAGGTGTTTGGTAAAAATGCAGTTCTGAAAGGAAACAGTATAGTTTGGGTTAATTTATTCTGAAGTAAATCTAAAGTTCACTGCTTTAATCACGTGCATATATTTTGCTCTTATTAGTCACCCAAAAGTAAAAAGCCCTGTTGTTATCTTTTTATCTGAGAAGGCAAATGCTTGATGTTTTTTCTGTGAAATTGCAAAGGTCATGTGTTGCCAGATGAATTGGTTTTAATGGAGGAGCTCTGAGGAACAGGGAGATAATCTGAGACATCAATTCTGATTACAGAGCTAATTCCCTTCCTTATCAATATCCAGCACCAGGTGATTCACAGGGGACTGGGCTGCTGCCTTCCTGTGGCCCTTACAAGACTCATGGCACTCTGCATGATTTAATATTGTGTTAATATCTTACTCAATTTAAAAGTCATTTTCTTTTAACTGAGCATCTGATGTTGGGCAGCTTTAGACTGCCTGGTACCAGGACAAGAAGCCCAAAGACTAAAGCCTATGCTCGAGGAGTTGTGGCCAGATCATTTGGGACATAATAGACCACAGGAATCAAATGTCTTACATGAATTAATAGTAATTAATTCCTGTATTTGGTCTGGCTAAGATGGAATTGATTTTCCCCATAGCAGCCCTCCTAGAGCTGTGCTTGGCTGGTAGCTGGAAGGGTGTTGATAACACACCAGTGTTTTGGCTACTGCAGAGCTGTGCTCACAAAGCATCGAGGTTTCTCTCCAACATTCCTCCCTACACAAAGTAGGCTGTGGGAAGGGACATAACCAGGACAGCTGACCCAAACTGATCAAAGGGTCTACTCAGGTAAAGTGAAGAGAAAGGAGGAGGAAGGGAGGCATTTATAATTTATGTCATTTGTCTTCCAGAGCAACAACTACGTGTGCTGAAGCTCGGCTTCCCAGGAAGTGGTCAAACAACATTTGCTGATGGCAAGTTGAGAATTACATCTTTTGGGTTTTTCCTTTGCTTGTGTGCACATGACCTTTGCTTTTGCTGCCTTTATCTTGACCCATGAGTGGTTTTATCATCTTATTTTCTCTGCCCCCATTCTGCTGAGGAGGGGAGCAATAGAGCAGCTCAAGGGACAACTGACTCCAGCCAAGGTCAACCCACCACACATCCTTCAAACCGAAATAAATAGTGAAAATAAAAATAAAGGTTAAAATTCTATAGTGCAAAATTCCAAAACCCAAGCTGGGGTCTCATCTCTCAGGCCACAAGAGATCGCATGTGGCATCTGGTAGTGAATACATACACGAAATGCTAAGTAGCTGAGTTGTGCATGTGAAGTGCCAATGGCAGAAACAGGCAGTATTTCAGTGTGTGAGATACCAGCACTGCAGTGAGGTGTGGGGAAGGATCTGACTCTCACCACGTATATGAAACTTGGCAAGTCCAGGAATGTCTTAGGTGAGATATTTCCATCTGAAAAGAGAAGACTAATTGCCTGGTAGAAGGTAACAGGGAGCTTGACATGGACCACAGGGCACAATTCTCTCTGCCCATATTCAAGAAACATGAGCAAAAATCAGAACAGGTGCAGGGCCAGCAGGTGAGAATGATCAGCAGTTTGAGAGTCTGCCTTGTGAGAAGAGAAAAAAAATCTAGCCTTTTTCTGCTGAACAAAGCAAGGCTGGAGACTGGATGTAATTCTGTCTATAAATAAGTACACAGGGAAGGGAAAGAAAGAAGTATTTAAACTAAATGGCAATATCAGCATAGAACATATGGATATAAATCGGCCAGAAGGCTGGAAATTAGCAGAGGTTTCTAACTCAAACAGCTCTGGAACTTATTCAGTAGGAACAGCGAGGTGTTGTATGGTTTCACTGACTGCAGAAGCCAGAGAACTAGGCTCAAACACCAGGAGTTCCCTTCCTGTGTTTCATATTTATTACTTCCACTGTTCCCTGCTACATGCTCAGCTGGAGCATAGAGAGTGTTAAATCTTCTCTACCTCTGTTTCCTAGAAGAAATGCTGCATATTCTAAAATTGAAGTAAAGCTTCAATTCTTCTCTTCAAAGGAGAAGAAATCTTCTCCTTTTGCCATCATGAATCCCTACAAGGTGCTGGAGTCTGGATTATGTCCTATACATGCACATACATAAACTCATACACATATGTCTTATAGGCATGGGTAGAACTTTACATGCACACATACAAGGTACACATACGCAAGTGGGCTGTACACACTGGATATTTTTATTTCTCAGGAGTTCATTAGAGCATTCCAATAGTTTCTTTTCATCCTTCTACCAGAGTAATAGGTTGTGGAACTACCCTTTTGCATTTTGACCACTCTACAAACCATGTGCTTGTGTGATCTCATAAATATCACAGCATCTCATCTGAGTCAGAGTGTAAGAGAGGGAATGTGTCACTGGAAAATGCTGAATTTCTGTCCCCTGCTCTCCTGGTAGGGATCATATGCACGCAATTGCCAGGAGGATCATGGAAGCAGCAGCTGGTGCAGCTCCCCCTGCACTGAAGCCGCAGCCTGGTGTGTTCTGCTGTTTAGCCTCTGTGTGTGTGTGTGTGAGTGTGTGTGTGTGTGTGTTGGCACATACATGCATTTATGCACCTCACACTAACAGCAGTGCATGTGCCTCAGACTAGTCTGTTAACCTTAACCATTTCAATTTGCTCTTTTAAAGGACACTGCCAACATGCCTGGAGCTAAAGGGCATGTGCTGCAGAAAAAGCCAAGCCTAGCCTGTGACTCGTGTGTGGGGAAGGGGTTATAGGTTACAGGCATGGTCTGGTCACCTGTCACAACAGAGAACTAGGTGCTTAAATCTGTCCTTGTGACACAGCTCCACATGCCTCGCTTGTTTATCTGTCTCAAAGTGATGGCCCTGTGGTTTTCTTTTTTTCAGGTCAGTGTGTGAGTATATGTGTGGGTGTGCATGTGTGCCTCACCAAAATAGTCTTGAGTGTCTCAAGCCATGGAACAGACTATGTATGTGTCTGTCAACGGGGTAAGTGCCAGTTCAGTAACAACAGTCATGTGTATTTTAGGCTAATGTGTGTGCCAGTCAAACTCAGAGCGCGCCTGCCTGTGTTTCTCAGGCCAGCGGGTGGATGTTTGTGTCTCATGATCCCTGTGTGCTTGTGCCTTCCCTTCCAATTGTCACGTATCACAGGGTACTCTGAGTGTACCTGTGTACATGCCAGGCTTCTCTGAGTGTGCAAATCCTGCATGTCTGACAGCAACTGTCCCAAATGCCTCAGGACAACATCCATCTTGCAGTGACAGCGGCCTGTGCTCCTTGGGCCAGTGTCTGGCTGTCTGGCTGTCAGTGACACAGGGTCATGCACCTCAGGACTGTGTGTGTGTGTCCGACAGGGAAAATAACCCCTGTGCCTAAGTCCTTGACACCTCAGTAACAGTGACAGTGCCTGTGAGTGTCACGGTGACAGTTACACACCTCCAGTAGGAGAGTTGACATGGCCCCACAGGCCTCAGACTGCTGTGACAGCCACATGCCTTGAACCCATGTGCTGTGACTGTCATGCAGCCCCCTGACAGAGTGACACAGCTTCAGACTCCTGCATGAGAGCACCTCACAGCCCAATCAATGTCTGTCCATCTGTCTGTCTGTACCACAGGCTCATCTCAGACTCTGCCTGTGGGTGACACAGGCCTGCATCCCTCTGAGGTGCCCATTACATTCATGCCCTGGGGCTATGCACTCCTCACAGTACCACAGCCTCTGTCAGCTGTGCCTGTGTGCAAGGGCACCGCGAGTGTGAGGGGACCGTGTTTGTGTGGGGTGCCCGTGCGGATGTGTGTAAGGGGACTGTGTCTGTGAGGCAGTACAGTGTGTGGGGTGTGCGTGTGAGGGGACAGTGAGTGTGAGAGGCCCTGTGAGAGCGTGTCTGTGTCTGTGTGTCGATGCATGTGTGGACCGTGCGTGTGAGCGCGGCCGGGCGGCCGAGGCCGAGCCCGGGGGGCAGAGGCTCCGCACGTCAGCGCGGGGCGGGCGGCGGCGGCGGCGCCCTTAAATGCGGGCGGCGGCGGCGCGGGCAGCGCGCAGG